>JAVIWB010001110.1:600000-1012216 GCA_031893035.1 Dermolepida albohirtum
ACCGAGGGAGACCTAAATCGAATCCACTTTCGTCGGAAATGGAAGAGGAGAAGAGGTCCCTATGTCTAGTTTTCCCCGCAAAATTGCCAATAATAACAACTGAGCAACGGTGCGAATCGGAAGCTGTCTCATAAAACGTCAATTAAACGAAAACGCCCACGGATAAACTCGATTTCGCCACCACTTTTTCCAACGCCTGTACTCCGAATATAGACAGTTACATAAATACATGTGTATTTACGTATGTACGTGGGCTTTAATACTAAATATTGACTTGGCAGCACTATTGATCTGCAAAATCAATATCATTTAGAAAATTTAAATTTGTGTCACTTCAAATAGTAAGTCGCGTTTTTGAAATTCGAATCTTAATCTGATTAGAATAATAAAAAGCACGTGGTAATTGTTGAAATAAATAAACGAAGAGAAGCAGCAGTGTAACTTTTGGAGCTAAAGGACGATCCAAATTGACCTTTAGGATTTGAATTGCGCGCCATTTACTTTGTGAAAATGTTGGAAATTTACGTTTTGACATTTAATATGGAAATCCATGGCAAAAGAAGTCATCTGTTTGGGTGTTTCAAGGTGAAGAAAATCCAACAAAAGCCATCCGTTCTGTGCTATGTGTTTCCAAAAAATGGCCACGTCTTGAAAGCAAGTCATGTAGCAACAATTTCTCTACAATATTAAAGAACTGTTACTGTCAATTGGTATACAGCCGCAAGTCATCGCTCAATTTCGAAAAACCAACCCCAAGCAACAAATCATCCTCCACTAAGACAATGCAAGTTCGCACGAAGCACGCAAGAAAATTAAATTTTTAACGCAATAAAACGTCGAATTGTTGTACCATCCTCTTATAGTCCGGACCTAATCCCAAAGATTTCTTTACCTTTCCGAAAATTAAGAACGGACTGCATGGTCAAAGGTACCAGTCGTCAAAAGGAGCAAGCGATACCTTCAAAAACACAATTTTGACTGTACCAAGAAACGAATGGAACAACTGCTTCCAGAGTTGGTTCGAGTGCGTGCAAAAGTGGATTAATCTTCGCGGAGAATACACGATGAACACACGATGAACACACAATGAAGTTTTAAAAAACTATATACTGTTTTATTCCAGTTTTATATGCAAAACTTAAAGGACAACCCACGTATTTTCTTACAAGAAAACAATGAATTGGCTCCAGGCCTTGCTTTACGGTTCACTTGTCGAAATTGTCTCCCATTTTGCAATCTTAATCTTTTACATCTTTCACTAAACCTGATATAATAAATTTTTTAAATTTCCTATTTTATTGTAAGTGGTTCTAGTGTAGTAACTGTTTAAATAAAATCAATTTTCAGAAATTTACCCAATACATTAACCCCGCAAACATATCTGTTAAATTAATAAGTGAGAATTCAGGGAATCGTTCACTCAATATTTCCACGTGAAAAAAGATGCACAGGAAATTTAAAATTTATTTATGACTTATTCATGAATACTTGTAAAAACGTGCTACAATGTCAAGTAGTATTTCTGAGAAGGAAGCTATGAGGTATCATATGTACAGTAGTTCATAATCCAAATCGTACAGTTGCTCTTAAAATAACTTTAAAATAACGTACGTGTAATAGAAACACCTTCACTGATATAAAAATTTGTAAATACGTATATAAAATACACGTATTTGTAGTGAAAAAGATTACCAGCAGCTCGAAAATATGAGTTATAAATAAATCTAAAAACTGTGCACATAAAAAAATCGTACACCCAGGTCCATAAAACTGTTTTGTTCAGTTCATCATACACAGATCTCAGAGAAAACGGAACTTGTTCAAAAATAAAAACAAAAGCTTACTATTTTGGTAAAAATTGATTTATTTTATTCACAGTAGTCGCCTTCGTCTTCAATACAATGTTTTGAACGGTCAATAAACATGTCGAATGAATTTTTAAGTTCATCTTTAGAGATGTCTTTCAAGATCGCTGTTGACGCCCTTTTAATGGCTTCAATATCGGCATAACGCTGTCCTTTCATCAGAAAATGTAGCTTGGAGAATGGATAGAAATCACAGGGGGCCAAATTCGGTGAATGGTTGATGGTTAAAATGCCATTTTGTAGTTAGAAAGCCAGTGACAAGCGCGGAACGATGAGATAGTGCATTATCATGTAACAACCGCCAGCTACCATTTTCACGATATTGAGGGCGCACACGACGAATACGCGCCAAAAGACACTTCATAACACCAAAATAATACATATATACCATTGACTGTTTGACTAGTTAAATATATAAAAACAAAACATAGTCTTCACTTTTGACTTCTCTAAACGGTTTTCGTCCTTTTTTCAGTGTTTAATCAAGTCTGTACAATGTTGAATTCAGTTATGATAGTTTGTATGGTACAAACCTTGCACAAAATTTTCTCATTCCCAAATGCTGTGTCAAAATGCGAAGAATTGAATCTTTGAAAATATTTAATTCCATTCCCACGTATCGCAATGAGGATTTCGGCTCAATTCTGATAAATTCACGCACAAGTTCGATGATATTTTCCGTAACCACAGATTTTTTGCACCAGGATGCTCGTCATCATTTATGTGCGTATGACCGTCTTTAAATCGTTTATACCATTCATACACACTCATACGTGATAAACACGCATTACCATACAGTTGTTTCGTCAAAATAAAAGTTTCAGTAAACGATTTACAGAGTTAAAAGCAACACAGACACATCTCGTGCGCATAGACAAATAAAATGCATTATCCCCATTTAACATTCAAATTTAGCCGCAAATCATGCAAGAAATATCAGTGCCTAAACGACATTACGTTAAGAGGTCAGCAATGGTGGAATATCTAAGAGCGCCATACTAACAAGAGAAGATGTCAGAAATAGAGATAACGTGAGCGACAATAACAAGTGGCGATAAAAATATAACGCCACTTGGTTTTATAAAAGATGAAAGCACGAATTGAAAGTGTTTAAAGCTTTGCCAAGATATTAAGATGTAAGGTGTAGGATTACTTCAAAGTTATTGCTGTTGCTTTTTTCAAATAATGATAGATGGCATTCCATTAGCAAGTTAATAAATAAAATTCATGTGAGTTGATGAGAAGTTCGTCTACGAAAATTGAAGAATTGCCAAAGTTTGGAAATGACACGTTACGAAACATACTAAAACCAGAAGTAAGATGGATGCTAATCTGGTACGTAGACTTCCGTGGTCGTGGTCCATACTATCTTCTTCTGGGCTTCTGGGAGCCGCGTCACTGGTATAACTGCCGACGTTTCAGTTTCAGTGCGACAGACAATAGCAGTAGTTGAGCCCTGAAGATGTCCCATACGAGTGGATACAAAACGTCGGCAGTTTACCAGTGACGCGATTCCAGCCCGGAAGCCCAGAAGAAGATAAGATGGATGCTTCTTGATACTTTTGTAAATATTTGTGTATTTTCAATAAAAATCCAAATATTTTTCAAAAATTTGATGTAAATTATTACTGTTAGAGTCAATTTAAACGGATTTGTGCTTTGAAATATTTAAATACGTTGCTAAAAGTGTTTATCGCCATACAACACTCATATTTATTTCACTGATTAAAATTGCAACACGGACATCTCGTGCGCATACACAAATAAAATGCATTATCCCCATTTAACGCACAAATTCTGATGCAAATCATGCAAGAAACATCAGTGGATAAACGGTGTTACGTTAAGAGATCAACAACTGTAGAAATGCTTAAGTATCTATCCGTGTCATTATGTTTTTTCGAAGAAGAGGGAAGACATGTCTTCATACGACCAGAGTAAGAGAAGATGTCTGAATTAGAGGCAACGTGAGCGACAATAACAAGTGACGATAAAAATATAACGCCACTGGGTTTTATGAAAGATGAAACCACGCATTAAGTATTTAAAGCTTTGCCAGGATACAGAGATGGAAGGTTAAGATTGGTTCTAAGTTATTGTTGTTGCTTCTTCCAAATAATGAAAGATGGCATTCCATTTGTAAGTTCATACATAAAATTCATGTCAGTTGATGAGAACTTCGCGATGAAAGACGAAGATACGTTTTCGTAAGGCCAGAACAAGAGAAGATGTCAGAAGTGGAGAGAACGTGAACGACAATAACAAGTGACAATAAAAATACAACGCCACTTGGTTTTATAAAAGATGAAACCACGAATTGAAAGTATATAAAGCCTTGCTAACGGATACTAAGATTGGGTGTAAGATTAGTTCTAAATTGTTGTTGTAGCTTCTCCGAAATGGTAGGTGCAATTCCATTAGCAGACTCAGACATAAAATTAATAGGACTTCGTTTACAAAAATTGAAAAAAATTTGGTAAACGGCAGGTTACATTTCTAGCATGCAGAAAGAAATTACAGCAGTCATTATAAAGTCAAAGAAGGATTAACAAAATATTAATGTACAATATCTTTTATAACGCATAAATAAACATTTTGCATTAGTAATATGTATGTGTCTTTTTTTATTTTATTTCTGATAAATTTGAAGAAACATCAAAGTCAGAAGGTTGTTCTAATTCAATTGTTCAACTGTATACCAACATAATTGTAAATTACACTAGTATACACGGTTTTGGATCTAAGCAACCAAAAACTGTTTCTCAGATTATTTGGGGCGCTGAATCCGAATCTGCACTCCGTTTTTTGATATTGGTTCTAGTTTTCGAGATATTAAATAAACACATTTTTTACAATTTTTGACAATTAATCTCCATTTTATTCTTTAAAAAGTGTTAAATTAAAAATGAAGAGCAGTCGAACTGAGTCGTTTGTACTGTTTGAGATCTGTTTCACGCATTAAAGTCCAACAGTGGTCGCTCATCATGCCCTCGTCCCAAAATCCTTGGTATCATTTTTCGATTTTCGCCATATCTTGGTATAGTCGTTCTCCTTGCTCGTCGCTTGTATCGCCTAAGTTTTCAGGAAAAAATTCGAGATGGGAATGCAGAAAATCTATTTTGAGAGACATTCGAGCTCCAATCTTGCAATAATTTTGCAACAAACTGTCGATTTTCTTCTTGAAATCCGGGGATTTGCGGTTACCGAGAAAGTTGTGAACAACATCTTGAAATGATACCCATGCTGCTGCTTCATTGGCCGTTAAACATTTTGTAAAGTTTCTGTCGGCCATTAATTTTCGAATATCAGGTCCGACAAATATTCCCTCTTTGATTTTGGCGTACGACAATTTGGGAAATAACTTGGTCAAGTACGCAACTACAAGTTTCCATGGAATTTGCACTCGTACCTGGACAAATTGGCAAAGGATCATTACTCGCACGGGGAACTGGCTTAGACACTGATGATACTTCGGGATATTTATATTTTTTGCATTTAGACCGACGACATTCATCAACCAAAGGTAACAATCATCTACATGATTTTTCGGCTCTCTCCATAACATTGGCAATGAAAATGAAAAACATACTTTTTTACCGCGTGATCACTTGTATAACATTGTGCTACACGCGTTACAAAATAATTTCGGTACCCACGGCTTGTGAGTGTTTGATACAGAGAAACCGAAATAATAAAAATATGCATTTCTGATCACACTAGTAATAACTTTGCCACTTTTTCTGATCATATAACATCCGCAAACATAACAATAACACTTTACACAACTTTACAATTCTGTATTTGCATTTTCGCACGTTTTGGATTCAAAAAAAAAATTTAAAAATACAAATTAAATAATGTTTCTAGCGACGCCAACAGCTGACTGTCATTATGATAGCGCAGTGCTGCCAACATGCGCGAACTCACAAACTAGAACCAATTTTGAAAAACGAATCCCGGATTTGAATTCAGCACCTCAAATAACGTCAAGATTTGTTCTCATCTGCTCTGATTCAAAAGTTGACCGGAATTTGTAAACTTGTGTTATTTACGCGTAAGGTGAGTCTTTGTATCATATGTATATCTTTAAAAGTCATCTTTAATAGCAACCTGTGCAATTTAGAACGTGAGTCATTGTATTTTTACAAGACTATTAAATAGAAGTACACATCTCAGCATACATTCTGCCCAATTATTTTTGTAGGTCACTGTATTTCTGTGAACAATCAATGCGATGAATGTTCCTGGATCCTTAAAAATATTTAAATTAAAAGAACTCAAAATTGAAATCTCCAAGGTCCACACAAAGAATTCACCAGAAATACAGATCATAAAATAAATAGTAACTACTTGTTAAGCATTACAAATCTAGGAAGTATCTCGAGTGATCATCGAAAATGCGCAGATTCCATTCTAATTACACCGACGGATTCCAGAAATGAAAATATGCCGTCAGATATGTCAAATCATCCTGAATTTTATTAGTAATAATTCACGGTAGTACGTCCATGACTAAACCGTTCTAGAAAAATTCCTGTTAAACTGTGAGTCGCAAATCACCTTCCGATATGAATCAATTTTATTTTAACGATGTGTCACGGTCGACAGGTGGCGCGCAGAATGGCCCGCCAACAACTAGCAACTAGCGACGCCCCACGGTCGAATTCGTAAACGCAATTTTAGAAGTTTTTATGACGTTGATTTTATTACGGCGTCATTTGCGCTTTGTTCTATATTTTTTTTCGTCTTTTTGGTGAAGCGATTCTCCTTCCGCTCTTGCGTTTTTTTTTTCACCTCTCTTTCTCGTTTGTTCAGTGGCACAGGTGATCCGAGAACACCTTCAAGGTAAATGCGTGCAGAGCGAGTCGGCCGCGGTCTTTGTGTTTGGCAAGTGTTCGCGAATGCGGAAGAATCATGGTCAGTGAAACAGTCGGACTGCGCGAATGATTTTCAAAGAGATTAAAAAAAAATTTAGCAGCAGCGGGGACTGGATCTCCCACTTACCTTACTTAGAGAATAGTTTACTTGATTATACGTATGTTAATAAACTTGAGGAATTGTTCCTTCGAGGTTAAACACGTCTGATTTAAATTAATTGCGACGAAGTTAATATTTCTTTGTTTTACGAGTTTTGATGTTACGTTGAAATTGCTTATATTATTTTTTGCTTATTAATACAATTTAAAGAAAGAACAAAGTTGAAAGAAGAACAAGAATAGATCTGCTTTTTATTTTTAAAACTGCTTTTTATCAATCAATAATTGGTAATTAAAAAAAAATTCATTTGTAATGGAGTTTTGATTTTTCAAAAACATTGGCGCCTCCTCAATTACACAGTATGATAGCACTTATGGAACAAAATTATTTTTTACGTTATTTTGGAAGATTATGAAACACTTGAACAGGTCAATTTTTAAAGTGAATTTAAGGTTTTTTAACATTAAACGACCATGACCGGTTATAATAATATAATTCTCGCTGCTTTTCAAGAGATGGTTCCGGTAGTAAGTGCTGGTCGATTGTGACATAACCAAAACGTCATGAACCAAGCTTAGACATATGGTAAACAAACCGCTTTGACACATTAGGAGTTACCCGCCAAGCCATTTCCCAGCGAACTTGGGTTCCTTATGATTTGAAGCCAAGAGACGTTGAGCGTCGTTTTTTCGCCTGTGAACAACTACTCCCGCGGCAAAAGAGAAAGGGTTTTCTTCATCGCATCGTTACGGGTGATGAAAAATGGATTCATTACAGCAACCCAAAGAGAACAAAATCATGGGGACTGCCCGGTCATGCCTCTATGTCGTCGGTTCGGCTGAATATTTACGCTGCGAAGGTTTTGCTGTGTATTTGGTGGGACCAGGGCGGTGTTATTTATTATGAGCTGTTGAAACTGAACGAAACCATCACTGAGGAACGGTGTCGAACTCAATTGATGCGATTGAGCCGAGCACTGCGCGAAAAGCGGCCACAATACGAGCAGAGGCACGAAAAAGTGATTCTATAGCATGACAACGCTCGGCTTCACGTTGCCAAACCCGTTGAATCCTACTTAGAAACGCTCAAATGGGAGGTCTTACCCCACCCGCCATATTCCCCAGATATTGCGCCGTCCGATTATTACTTGTTTCGTTCGATGGCACATGGTCTGGCTAATCAGCAGTTCCGCTCATATGAGGACATCTCAAAATGGCTTAATTCGTGGATAACCTCAAAGGACGAACACTTTTACCGTGACGGTATTCGAGCTCTGTCAGAAAGATGGGAAAAAGTTTTCGCTAGCGATGGGAAATATTTCGAATTATTCATTTGTAAATATTTTTTCACAATAAAGTTGCATTTTCATCAAAAAACCAGCGAGAACTTAGTTGTGCACCTAATAATATTTATTGTATTTGTAAATTTTTACAAAAACAAAAGTCAAAACATTAATAATGAAATAAAGTAAATTAAATAAAAATAAAACGAACATATTACTAATAATAACGAACGAATTATTTATACAAAATTTTACAAGTTTAAATAGTCATTTAAAGAATATGGTTCAAGATTAACTAGGAAATAGTGTAATCTATGCTTCAGCAAACTAATAGGCTGTGTGGATTTAATAAATATTACAAGTTTATTGTATACTTGCAAACTAGAGTAATACAGGTCCTTCTCTGTGAGGGTGAGTCTGTGGATGGGATACGAATAATTTATTTTGCTTGAACGTGTATTATACTGATGTGCAATCTCGGAATTTTGAAAATATCGTTTGTTTTTTATGAGAAACATTACACATTCATAGATATAAACACCCTGCAAAGTCAGGACATTATTTTTCCTAAATATAGTTCGACAACTTTGATTAAAATTAAGACCAAGAATCAATCTAATCATTCGTTTTTGTGCTATAAATATCCTATTTGTGTCACTGCTACGGTCCCATAGCACGATGCCATACTTCAATCTGGCATACAAAAGGGCACAATAAATGCTCATTAGAGTGGCGGAATCTAAAACAGGTATTAAGTTCCTGATGCCATAACAAAAAATGTTCAGTTGTTTAGCCAAAGATTCAATGTGACTGCGCCAGTTTAAATTTTTATCAATACGTACACCGAGAAATTTGGTAAAGTTAGCAGTGTTATATACCTGATTGTGAAGCTTCAATTCTGATGATACACGAGTACTATTGATTGTTCTAAATATCATGCAGACCGTTTTAGATTCATTTAGTAACAAGTTATTTGCATCGAACCAATTGTTCATAGCCCCGAAGTAGTATTGACATTCACTCGCTAAATGAAGTAAATTGTCTCCTCGTAATAAGAGATTTGTATCATCAGCATAATTTATTAACAAATGTTGCTCATTCTGAAGGATGTTATGAATATCATTTGGATAAATGTTAAAAAGCAAAGGTCCTAGTAGTATAAACTTTTGATTATAAAATTCGCATAAAATGTTATTCCTTTTCCACATTTGACTTCGTAACATTGTCTATTAAATATACACAAATTATTTTATATCCTTTATTTACATTTTTTTTATTAAATTTGATAAAAATGCGTACCCTAGCGAAACATTTGCTGCCTTAGAAAGCATTGAATTCGACAATCTAATGCGTATTCACATTTTGCGTATTATATGAGTTTGTGGTACCTTCTACAAAGGCTGTTGCGGAGTAAACTCATTCAAAAATAGTTCTGAATTGAAATTTCAATAAAGTGGTTAAAATTTCAAATATTCATGTATCGTTTTAGTGGAAAGAAATGGGAAAAATATTGGTGGTACCTAATTTAAATTTATTAGCGTTACCGTTTACCTAGAAAAATGAAACAATCAAGACAGTCCAAGTACTCGTACTTAGAAGAAATAAATAACATAGACGAAGCGTTTTTGTAAACTGGTGAAGAAGACCACTCTGAAAGTGAAGATATACTATTTGTAAGCGACAACGATCTATTAGACAGTGAGATTGAGTCTGCAGATGCCGACGTTTAGGAAGAAAATCTTGTGAATAAACATGGAGGAAGGAAATGAATGAGATTGTACTCAAGTTCTGAAGAATGCTTCGACTAATGGAACTGTATGGGACAAAATCTAAATAGAAGCTACACCTAGAAGAGCAACACTTGATGACACATTCAGGGAAGAACCAGGTCCAACGAGATATACAAAACGTAATATTATGAAGAGTAAGATGAAGACTGCATTTTCGTTAATTAATAACCACCACAATATGAAACAGAATATGCACAAAAGAGGAATCAAATTGAGCTTTCGGATTTGAATGAAGTCTATCTCGAGCGAAATTAGATGCATTTCTTGCAAAATAGTTTGAAACGTGGTGCCCTAAATTTTTCTCAGAAACTATGAACAGAAATTGATGTTCTCAAATTCATCCGTTTTGATAAAAATATATGCAGAGCCAACGTTTGAAAACAGATAAATTCGCCTTGATATCTGAGGTATGGAATAAATTCATTGAGAACAGCCAAAACTGTTATAAACCAGAGGCAAAAGTTATTGCGGACGAACAACTACATCCAACAAAAGCAAGATGTTGATTTACGCAATATATGCCCAATAAGCCAGATAAATTTGGCATCAAATCTCAGTTAGCATCTTATGTTGATAGTAAATGCATTACAAATGAAAATAGGTACCCGTCAACACTATTAGTCGAATATGTTGTATCGAAACGCATGGAACCATTTACGGATTGCGGAAGAACTGCAACTTTTTTCAAGCATTTCTCTAGCTACAAAACTCCTAGCAAAAAGGGCTGCGTCAGTTGGAACAAATCACTCAAATAAAAGTGACTTGCCAATAATTACGAAGAAGAATAAAGATGATATCAAACGATTTTGAACGGAAGTTTTCAATTCAGATAATTTCACTTTTACTTAGTTCCAAGTATAGATCTGTCCAAGTTGAAAAAAATGATAAAAGTGTAGCCGAGACCATATCTTATTCCAACCAAAATAAATTCGGTGTGGACATGACCGATCAAATAGCGAGGAAATATAGCAGATAATCGAAATCTCACAGGTGGCCGATCCAAATATTTTTAATATCCTTGATTTAGCAGGTATAAATGCTTGGATATTGTAACGGGTGAAGCATATGCCACATAAAACTTCAAAAGCGAAATATTATAACTTAATGATATTATCATCATCCATATGTAAGTATTGATGGTCTTCTTTATGCTACTTTTTTACTCATTTAATTCTATAATTGAAACAAATTTCAGTCACTTTTTAATTAAGAAAGAAACAGATGTGGACACATTTATTCCAAGAAATTTCTCCAAGAGTATATTTACTGGAACATATAAAAATAGGTCGTAGTTAAAGAGGATTATATGAATCATTACATTTGGCGCGGAATCAAGTACAAAAAAACGATCTAGATAAAATGCGTGTGATTTATATATATATATTAAACTGTATGGTTTTAGTCATCCACATTAAAAAGAGAAAAGTACATTTTTATTGTAAATCAGAAGAAATGATGCGGCATCTTTGATGCCTAAATGAATGCTACCACATTTTAAAATAAAAGAAAAAATTTTTGAACAAAATAATAAAATTGATTGATGTGTTTTTATCAAATTAAATTGTTCATACAGCTGTCTGAATCATAATCAATGTTCCTATTTCTAGTAGGCGATGCTATTGTTAGGTACATTTTTATCATATGTATATTAGAGCTATCTAGGTGAGAAAATCAGAAGTTTTAACGTGAATTTAGGTAATTTCGCAATTTTTGTGTTTTCTATATATTTTTATATATTTTCTAAATAAATAATTAGTGGTTTTACAATTGTTTTAAAGGACAGGTGAACCCAAGGCTCGTCTCAGTCAGTATATTTCAGTGTACTCACTGAGAATTCGGTCATTGCTGCCTCTCGCCATGAAATTCACTGACAAAATTCCTTTCCTGTCTCAAAAGACAATTGCCATCATCTTTCGTGTTGAAATTGTCTGTTTAGCTTTCAACTCTGGCTGACGACGATGCGTATCGCCATTCCATTGACTGTCACTCTAAAAATTCATCTCCTTACTGATAGTATCGAGTTAAAAATGATAAAACACAGTCCAATCTTTTTGATTTATGATCTTCAGAAAGTCTTCGAACCCACTGACAACACAATTTTCGATACTTCAGTTTCCGCGAAACAATGGTGTACAAAACTGACCTTGAAATCCTTGGAAAGTGAATTGATTACTTTGAAATCGCGAATCGTCGGTCCTTTCGAATTGTGTTGTCCACCTGACGAACCAAGCCTTTAGAAATCAGAGTCTCACTCACATTCGTAGCTTTTTCACCGTATACTTCACAAATCTAACGGTGAATTTCCGCTGTTGCTAAGTTTCTTGCAATCAAGACTCGAATTACACCGTATCTCACAGTTGACAGGCAAACCTCTTTTCTTAAACATTATAAACTACAGCTCAGCACACAGATAGACAATACGGCGTCTAAATGCACAGAAAGCATGTTGGGAGCGCACTGCGGCGATCGTGTGTCAATCTGACTCTCAGTTCTAAAAGCATTTTATTTAAAAACTAACTCTCGTAAATGAATAATCTCTAACGAGTAGTAAATGAAAAAAGAAAATTTTCTAGTTCTACAGCTCAGCACACAGATAGATGATGTCGTCTAAACGCGCAGAAAGCATGCTGGGAGCGCAGCGCGGCGATCGTGTGCCTTTTTCACTCTCATTCATATACGCATCTTATTTAAAAACTAACCCTTGTATATGAATAATCTCTAACGTGTAGTAAATGAAAAAAGAAAATTTTCTAGTTCTCGTTACCCTAGAATTAATAAAATATGGATTGGAAAACTCAAGAAATTGTAGATTGGGCGAAGGATTTCATAGGTGTATCAAATATCTGCAATTACAGTTTGGCATAATCATTATGTCGACAAAAGGGAGGCTATATTTTCGAATAGTTAGAAACCTAAACACATGCTTCAGTAGTGCTGAAGCTAATTTGAACATTTTTAAAATGGCTACTTTCATCTTCACGGCTAACTACGGCTAAAGTTCGGTCAAAAATTTAATGACGAAAGCAAAAAGAATTTATAGAGAAGCTGATGGTTATTTCTGATCGTTTACATCTTACGCCAAAACGTATAAGAGAACTAAACTGGGTTCCATATGATCTAACCAATGAACAAGATTTTTTGTACAAAATATAAATCTCAAAATTTATTTTTGGGTGGGAAAAAAGTGAAGAATTAAAAATTTTGAAAAATGAAACTCACGTTTTTAGGTTTCTAAGATATTCTGACGCCACGTCACTTTGCCATGACTAAGCAATATTTGCGTCCGTCCCAGTTTGATTTCTCTTATTAAGTAATATGTATTGGCTGATTATGATCATATAGGAAGGAAGATATATCACCAGTTTAAATTTATGATTGCACTAAAATTCTGTGTATAAACATTTCATGTATTTTTAACTTTTGTACGTGAACACATCGGTAGCGTCTTAACTTCTAGAATGCACGGGTCAACGCACCAACCGGAAAATTCCGGGAACGCCTCACCGGACCCGCATGGGCCCCTCGAGAGTCCGGCCAGATCCTTGTCGCGTACACCGCGCGCCGCAGTACACAGTCAACGATCGCTCGTCGTATTGCGTCCTCTTTGTCTTTCACGAGCGTACATCCTAAGACGAGTTATTCGCGGGATCACGGACGTCATGCAGGTCATTCGTCTCAGATTCGCAATTTGACGACTCGACGAAATACATCGCCGTGTACGGATGTGTTAATATATGATATTCTTATTATCTTAGCGGAGATAAGGTTGGTGTGCGAATGAGATTGATGTTGTTTTTCGTCGTTTGCTAGACAGTCTCGAATTTTGCTGAAATTAGAAATTGCAAAATACTTTGTGGTCCAATCACCTCGCGATGGTTCTTGGAAATGTGAAGACAATTGTGCTTCTGGAACGGTTAGATAAAAGATGAGACTTGGTAAAAATGCTTGCGCATCGGAGTAACTCATGTAGCTTAAACCAGTGGTCATTCAACAATGTGCAAATGTTAATATAAAATTTGTAGAACTATGAATACGCTTTAGATTAGTAACATTTGAACTTAATATAACCTACATGTGTATACATGAGAACATTTAATTCAATTTATTAAAACGTTCTTTTGTACACATACTCTTTAATGGAATTATTATAAACATAAACATTAAATAATTACATTTTCATATATAATTATTGATATCACAATGTATAGATCGTTTTGTATACCGTCGGGGAATAATTTTAATGGAGACTGGTTAATTGAATTCATCGAAAAAGGTAAAAAAAACCCTTATCACATCGATGTTCGTATTCTGTATATTTCGGTAGCAAATTTGTCATCATCAGCAGATATTTAATCACAATGTCGCACCTGGATCCGCGGTACAATTCGTGCAGAATAATTCCGCTCAACTTTCCTCACTAACCACACACTGATATTATTTCACTCACATTTTCATATGTTTCCTAATGTTCAAAGTAAACTAAAAAGAAAAATATGTTATCGGACCTTTGCCTATGTTTAAGATATGGTTTTTATTTCCCACAATGAATATGCTCTCGTAACTATCCAATTCACGGTAGTTATTTATATTTTTGATTAAATGTAGACAATCCGCAGTTATACTGATTATGTTCTAGCACGTGTTTCGTTAAACTGGCTTTCTCAGGCCGACCAAATTTAATGCGCGCGCTATGTACACTTAATGACAGGTTGTCCAAGTTTACAATGGAGTCCCTATCTTTATAAACTTTTCCACCATAATGATCGGCTCATCCGCAACAGTAGACATACAAATCCTCTTATTTCAATTCCCATTTTTCGACATTTTTTAAACCAGTGTTTTAGCAGTACATACAATACACCTCTTCAAAGGGTGATAGGAGGATAGCAGGTTAAGGAACGCTAACGAAAACTACAATAGATGTGGAAAGTTGCAGCAGACTAATTTTTACGGTTATCTTAAAATTTCTAATTTACTCTAATTTAAGAGATGTTCGACTACTTGTTGCGATGTTGAATGGACATCTGTGGGTCATTGGGCACATTACGAGAATAGTTTGACAAGTAGTGAGAATGGAACAGAAAAACGAATTTTTTAAATACAAAATAATTTTTATTTTTCAATATATTCTCCTAAAAGAGCAATACATTTATTCCAATGGTGCTCCAATACCCTTATGCCAACTCTAAAATGCGATTCCGAAAGGCTTGCAAAATACTTATTTACGAAGATGATAAGCTCGATGTCAGATGAAAATTTCTTTCCACCTAGTGCTGTTTTCAATTTTGGAAAAAGGTGGAAGTCGGAATGGGTTAGATCCGGCGAATAAGGCGCATGCGGTACTAATTGGAAATGCAGCTCGTGGATTTTGGACACCGCAACTGTGCTGGTATGCGAGGGAGCGTTGTCTCGGTGAAACAGAATCCTTTTCTTTGCCATCCCCAGCCGTTTAGCAAGAATCTCAACATTTAATTTTTGTAGAAGTTCTGCATAATATTATCCGTTTATTGTGGCACCTTTCTGAAGGTAATCAATGAGCAAAATGCCTTTTGAATCCCAAAAAACTGATGCCATCACCTTGTTTGCCGATAAAGTGGTTTTCGCTTTCTTTGGAGGTGCAGAACCACGTTCTAACCATTGTTTCGACTGTTGTTTAGTTTCGAGTATACTGTGTATCCAAGTTTCATCGCAAGAAACAAATCGCCTACAAAAATCAACCGGATTCCGCTTATAAAGGTCCAAACACTCATTGGAAATGCGCAAACGAGTGAACTTTTGATCAGTCGTAAGCAATCGCGGCACCCATCTTGCCGAAAGCTTGGAAAGGCCCAATTCTTTCGTTAAAATGTGGTGTACGCGTTCTGTTGAAATGTTACCATGTCTGCTATCTCTTTCACTTTGAGTCGTCGATCTTGCGTAATAATATTATGGATTTTTATAATCATTTCCTTAGAAGTCACGACTTTGGGTGCTCCAGAGCGCGCTTCATCAACACAGCTTGTTCTAGCACGTTTATATTCATTTGCCCACCTACTTATTGTGGCGGATGATGGAGCAGATTCACTTAATGTTTTCCGTAACTCATCTTTTATTTCGGTAGCTTTCATACCCTTAATTACGAAGTATTTAATCACCGCACGATTCTCTGATTTTTCCATTTTAACAAAACGACGTGTTGCTTCTTTTTCAATCAGCTGTCAAGAATAAACTAATCAACCGATTTATCTAAATATCGGAATGTAAACATATAAATAGGCAACCTAAATTATAGTGCATTTGCTTTACCAATTAGAGCGCCACCTATGTGTCACTCTCACTACTTGTCAAACTATCCTCGTATAAGTTCTACAGTAATATTTTTTTCCGAACGAACCTGGACGAACACGTTAAAATAATTCTCGACAATAATTACTAACGAATATGATTTGATTTGTTCATAAAAAAGAACTAAATATATATCCAATCTGGTCTCTACGTAGTTATAATGTTGTCGATAGAATTAAGTTCCTCTTTTTAGGTGACTATTCATCGTGAAGAAGACCAAAGAAAATACAGTTTCACCAATGACAAGTTGTTCAACAGTTTAAGTTGGTTCACGGAGGCCTATACTGACGTCAAGTTCTTGGATAATACAAATTATTAAAGCCAATTTAAGAGTATATATTCAAGCGCTTCTGGGTCAAAATTCCCATATATATCCACAATGTTTGTACTTCAGCAGGAAAGAAGCTTACTTATCAAGATTTTTTACTCAATAGATCTCACATGACAACAATAAAAAACATGAGTAACTTGGCTTAGATCTTTTAACATGACTTCCGTCTTCGGCGGAAGACGCCGTCTCCATGTGCAATACGTGTTTTGGGATAATCGCGATCGCCGAAATGTGTAACGCAGTCGCGTGATTGACATGCGCGTTCTTATTGGTCAAACACCAACACTGTTTAAACATGGAATGCTGGCTTGGCATTATGGAATCCAGCACTGTTTCAACCTTTAATGCGCCATCTTTCAAATACAAAAATATATTGAATATTTGAACGAAAGCGAAAGAGAGCTTGCCGCGAATACGATTTCTAGGAGGCGAATGCGCGAAGCGAAAACCTATACATAGAAAAACTGCTCTAGAGGCTACTAGATCTAATTAAAGGCAGGTTATCCTCGAACAAGGACTACGATAGATCTGGAAAAGTCGCAGTAGACTAGGCGTTCTGGTCGTCTTAAGAACGCAAATTTAATTTTATCCGAGAGATATTCAATTCAATTCGATGTCGATTGGACGGACACATATGCAGCAGCAATATTTTCTCTCAAAATTATGCGATATAGAGTCAATTTTGTACACCAAAAAATCATATAAAAGCCCGAATTCAGTATATGTCCATGAATAATTCTGAACACTCTTTTAGTTTACCCGCTAAATGCTTTAATTCCGAGCTAAATGATTAAATCTAATCAATGTAGAAAATTAATTAAAAAGAAATCTTATTCGAGCAACATTTCCACGCTATTAAATAAATTAAATCGAAAAACATTCCTCCATTTCAATTATTTATAGTATTTACATTTTATTGTATAATTACACCAGATGTTATGGCATCCGGAATACCTTAAGTACTATTAATTTATAGGAAATACCGTACGACCGACGCGACGAGCACCGAGCAGTGCGTAAATTACGATGGTGACATTTCAATTCTCGATAATTATCGCCGAACCGAGGAGAAGAGCGCGTCAAAAAGAAGAAGAGGAAGATTATTGTGGGATAATCTATTACACGAAGCGCGCACGCCTCCGGTAAAATTCCGGAGGAGACCGCGCCGCCCGCTGCTGCCGGCTACCACGCTGCATTCCGCATCCTTCGTGAATGACGGTACCGATGCCCCGGTGTGGAAAGAATCGAAGAATGTCGTCCGGCCGGAGATAAATAGGAAAGAGTTCCAAGGTCGCAGCGTTGCGTTGCGTTGCGCTGACTGCACGTCTAGTAAGTAATTGTGATGGGATGGGTGGTTAGGTGATTAGCTTTCGACACATTTATGTATCTATCTGTCTATTGTGTTCGGAACTTGACAGATTTATTACTGCCGCTACCGATGCCTCCTTTTCTTGATTCGTTTATTTTTATTATCCAAATGGACTACTCCTTAAGTAATTTAAGTAATTGGACACAAAGATTAACCATGTGCTTATAAAGGATTGGTTTTACAAATTGTTTATTGCCTGGAAATATTTATTCAAATTAATTCTGGTTCTTTTAATTACTAAGTACCTAATCGTCAGCATAATTATTAGAAACCCAATAGTACATTTGTGTTTTTAAACAATCGTAGACATTTGATGATTACAGAACAGCACCATATTATATTAATACGAGTACTTATTAGCGACATACATACATGGCCATCTCTCTCTCTAATGCATTGTTCTAACGTTGTACCTGCTTATTTAATTATTTGTACATACACTGACCTCCATAAATTTGATTGCGGTGTGTTAAAATTAGAAGCAATTAATGCATCAATCAAAAACGGCATTTAGATCCGCGGTAAAACTTGTATAAAATACCTTTTTCTGCTAAAAACCAAACACACACTGATTTTCAAAAGGGACGTATAAGTTAATATTTAAATATACTTTGCCTTCTGAGCCATTTCCGATGTTATTTTCAAGATACTCGTGATTTACCATTTTCATTTTTAAATAAGCAGTTCTCAAACAAAGCATTCTTATATAGTTGTCAGATTATATAATATTAATGACGTGCAAGTTTTCTTTTTTAAATCGTTAACTACATGTATTTGTATTCTGTCTGTGGAAGAAAAATATCTTAATTGCGTTGTCCTAAACAGCCTTAAAACTAACACTTATACTAAACTACAGCACAGCTTCCACTTATGGACCTTTTTTAACGATCGTACTTTCCAGGAACTCATAGAGATCAGAATATGGCATCAGTCCTTTCTCAATATCTAACATATGATCAAAAAAACGTTAATAAAACCCCTTTCTACAATAATGTTCATATTTTGTATACGCATTTCGACAACTAAGTTGTTATCAGCTGAATATAATTACAGTGTTGTACCTAAACCCGCGGTAAAACTTTTATTTTGACTGTAAAGTAGATGACCACGATAAAAGTTATACCCTTCACGTATGTTGTTTAAACTGTGTTAGATTACTCATTGAGAGGATGAATGGTTCTCATCATGTTGCTTTTGCTGTACCTATTGTTTGGAGAAAACCATAAAACCACTTGACAAATAACTACTTCTGCTTAGTAAACATAACTGAGAATACATCTAAATCTAAACACTGAAGTGAAATTTCCAAATTTGCTTTTTGCATTAAGACCAGTTTCTTGCTAAGAGAATTTACCTAGGCCACAAGGTCTGTAAAACGTGACAGTAATCTAGATAATAATAAAGAACAAAATCATGAAAATGATGTGGATTTCGAAGGCAGTACTTTATCATTGAGTTTCATTTGTTAATTCAAAGAGATCTTAATAATTGTGTACCTGATTTGAGTTCGTCAAAAAAAGCGGTCTGAACTTTTAGGATCTAAATTTGTTCCGGTCCTTGACAGAAGTACTAAAATATGTCATTTTTGCAAGCAATCTCTTTTCACAAGAAAATGTATTAATATTTTGGAATAATGTTAGCTCTGGTACGTAGACTTCCGCGGTCGTGGTCCGTACTATTTGCTTCTGGGCTGGAACTGCGTCACTGGTATAACTGCCGACGTTTCGTACCCACTCATATGGGACATCTTCAGGGCTCAACTACTGCTACTGTCTATCGTACTAAAACAGTTTTAGTGCGACAGACAGTAGCAGTAGTTGAGCCCTGAAGATGCCCCATTCGAGTAAGAAACGTCGGCAGTTATACCAGTAACGCGGTTCCAGCCCGGAAGCAGATAATGTTAGCTCGTTACTGGAGGCTCTGGCTCACCATCTTCATGAAACAATAGAAGGGCGCTTGTTTATCGATTCCTCAGCCGCTTCTCGAAAACACTCGGTATAATATAGTATATGAAACATTGTGGTGATTTAAAAGTCAATGTATTGTTGGTTTGCAGCTTAGTGACACCAAATTTTCTCGTTTTTTTGTGAGTAGAATAATGGGAAGCGAATATACGAAAAGACTAGCCAAAACGTGACTCATTTACTTCACAGAATGTTAAAAACCCTTCATTTGTCAACCCTGGTCAACACAGAAAACGTATACCTACTTCCATTACATATTAAACATCGTAAAACTTATCAAAGAGAGAAATTTC
Source organism: Dermolepida albohirtum (assembly GCA_031893035.1). Classification (NCBI taxonomy): domain Eukaryota; kingdom Metazoa; phylum Arthropoda; class Insecta; order Coleoptera; family Scarabaeidae; genus Dermolepida; species Dermolepida albohirtum. Next base: position 620,196 of record JAVIWB010001110.1, read on the forward strand.
CCCGTTAAAGGTTCTTGAGTATTGTTTTGACTGTAACATTTAAGAGTAGAAAAAACAGGAAGATTAATATTGTATATTCGATTGTTGCCCCTAATAAATCGTCTTCTCATAGTATCATAGATCGTGTCAAATTTTCGATTTATTTTACTGGTTTAGACATATTTACGTACCATGGAGCACTAGAGTAAAATTTTATAGACCCAGTCCAAACTAATGTTCGATAGTAAATGCCGTGCGCTTGTTTATCACCGCATAGTAGCTTAAGATAGTTAAAGTGATAGTCAGCGGCTGTAATGCCATTGTATTATTGTGAAACCTTTTGGAGCACAAAATTCGAAGCATATTCTGTATGACATCCCTCGTATTTTTTTAAGCAGTAACTTTTCGACTACACCTCGTAAGCACTCATATTGTCGACCCGTTTAAATTTAACGGTCCAGTTATTACACACACAAACACCATCGTCGTGGAATGCCTCTGATGTTTGCGTTCTCTTCTCCATATTACGCCCATCATTCCTGCACTCTTGCACCGAGGCGCTCATCCTCTCTCATTCCATCGCACGCATCCGCTCTACTCGCGTCGTGGGTTTATTCAACGATGCGGTGGTTTTGACCGTGTACACGCACGGTGGACGAGAAAATATAAAGGCCCATCGCCTCGTCGCATCGCCGTCGTCGCTGGTGGGTCCGTAAAGGTGCGTGGGGGGAGAGGTGGAGGGTGCGACAGGGAGGCGCGCGTGTGGTATTCGGACGGCATCACACCGTGGGACCGTCAGGTTGTATGGAATGCGGAGCCGTTATGTCCGAACTGCATTGAAGACATGTGTATACCCCGGGACGAACAACAACACAAACAATTCGGATCACATGCGCGCACCTATGCCGCTGGCTACTTGACTGCAATTCGCTTTATATTAACCACGTTAACAGCATACAGATGTACAGTCACGGAAAAAAGTGTCAGTACATTGCACTATTTTGTTTTAATTTCTAGAGTTGCAAGTATACCAACATGCAAACAGTTAAACACATCAACAGCTAATGTACATACATATATACATTTCGATTACGAAAATTAACAGGATTCTATAAAAAAAACAAAATAAATTACTTTGAAATGTTGAAATGACTTTTATCGAATCCGGGGATGTCCCCATTGCTTTGGTGCACGTAGGATATTTACTGTCATTTCTAAGTCATTGTGTCACAGTGCTAACGTGAATTTACAGTCCTGAGAACGAAAAGTAAAGAACCAACGATATAAGAACGAACCATAATAAGACGTTAAAAAGAATAGAATCATTTGAAATTAATCAATGCCATTGTAGGCAGAAGTTTGCCTATAATGCAATACATGTCTGTCGCCGAGAAAACCGAACTTTTTTAAAATAAAAAAATCTTACTATTTTGGTAAAATACATTTAATTTATTCAAAGTAGTCGCTTTCGGCTTCAATACAACGTTGTGCACGGTCAATTAACATGTCGAATGAATTTTTGAGTTCATCTCTATAGAAGTCCTTCAAGATCGCTGTCGACGCCCTTTTAATGGCTTCGACGTCGGCATAACGCTGTCCTTTCATTGGCAAATGTAGTTTGGAGAATAGATAAGAAACACAGGGGACCAAATCTGATGAATATGGTGAATGGTTGATAGTTAAAACGCCATTTTCACGATATTGAGGGCGCATATCAGTCGACACCCAAGCAGGGTAGACATTAACGGCGCAGCGTTCACCGCAGCAAGCTGCAGTTAGTTTGCATACCGTGATTTGCAGTCGATTTACGTAGGGTGTATCTCTGTGCCGTCACTGCTTGCGGCAAATATCTAGTAATTGGAGGCCCTTACATTGCATCGTGTGTCGTTTACTCCAAGAAATGCCGTAGCGGTCTTCTAGGAATTCTGGCTCAACAAAAATCGTACCGACTATACATAACGTAACCGCAATTACAGTAAATTTCTAAATTTCCACAATCGCAATCTAGCATACGAAACGTTAATCAAATCAGTGTTCAAAGGGCAGAGTTTATACTTACTAATAGTGCATACTTGGGAATATTGAAAATGAAACTGGAAGATAGCTAATGTTAACGTTACTTTCTTTCGGATTTCTTGTATTTAATGTTTTAAAACGTAAGATGGGTTTCATCTGCGGGGTGGATAATAAAAAAAAGTGCTGTAATTTTTGTACGAGTTTCACAAAGCCGAATATAATAAATGCCCACATTTTTGTCACAGGATGAACTTATTTACTGCCATTCGAGTGCGCCTTTGAATTAGTACAGAATCTTTAGTTCGACTGCGCAAATAATCGTGAAGAGTATCCGGTAAAACCCACCGGACCATTCGAAATTGATCAAACAATGATTTAGGGGACAAAATTGTAAGATTTCCCGATGAATGTCATGTCATTCGGTACTTCCCCTGATTACCTGTCAGTTTTGTCCATATAAATTGTCGTTATGAATATAATTCCAAGTTCCTTTAGAATGTAGGATTTACTATTCACAGTATTAGGTAAAAAATCGAAGAGTTACGGGCAATATCTAAAACTAATAAAATTTTTGCAGGTTGTTTGATCTTTAAAAATGATTAACATCACTAAATATATGTTAAATATTTTCTTTATTGAAATATACCAGGCGTGTTTTTTAAACAAGTACCGTTTTTAAATATGGCAGCTGCAGCGCCGCATATGCACACTGAAGGCAATCTACTGGTTAATCACTGACGCCAGTACGGAAGCATTCTGTTTACATTTATTTCTGCCTAGTTGAGTACTATAGACAATTGAAAATTCCGCCACGTGAAAACGGTCAAAATTCATCAGCAGATTAGTGAACTGTATGGCGAAAACATTATGGGCAAGGGAATGGTTCGAAAATTACTGAAGGCTTAGTTGATGTAAAAGTTCTCTTCGCGATTTCCTCATTGTCTGAAAAGCTGTGTTCTTTATGAAATTGTGACAGAACATTTAAATTGTGAGAAATTGTGCTCATGTTGGATATTGAAAATGCTGACAGAGGTGCACAAAACTAATGGTCTAGCCAGTACTTTGACTTTTATTGAGCGTGATAAAGCTGATGAGATGTTAAGCCAAATTGTCACTGGCGACGAGACATGGATGGTTCATGTGACACCAGAATCAAAACAGCAATCCATTGAATGAAGGTATTCAACATCGCCCAAGGAAATTTCAGAAAAATTTCAGCACGTAAAATTATGTGTACTGTTTTGGGATTCGCAGGTGGTACTGCTAGATTCTTTTGCCTCGGGGTGACACAATTAACTTCGAGATATATTATGACACCTTAAGTAAACTGCATTGTACAATCCAAAACAAGAGACGTGATATGTTCAGTAAGGGGATTGCTTCGTGACATGTCTGTTCACAAGTGTCTCATCGAACCCAAAATCTCAGCATCCATCATATGGCTAGGAACAACTTGATCACCCTCCGTATAGACGCAATAACTTCCATTTGTTCCTTCACTTGAAAAAGCAGTTAGGCGGTCGCGCCACGACGATGACGTGAAAACAGCCGTGCTACAATAGTTGGTAGATTTCTATGAGGAATTGAGAAGCTGGTTGTACGCTATGACAAGTGCCTTGATATTGGTGGTAATTATGTTGAACAGTAGATTAAGGTACGGACTTTCTTATAAAAGAAAAATTGTTGAAACAACTGCACTTGTGCTCTTTTTATATCAAAACGGAATGTGCTTAAAGAACACGCCACGTATGTACATAGTTTTTGCAAGAATCAAACAATTATTAAACGCTCATTTATAATTTCAAATCAGCCACATACATTCACCTCTGCCATTTAGATTTTGCCCTCCGAAGGGCTATCGACTTCGTCTCCACCCTCTCATAAATTAACCTCATTTAGTGCCCTACGTCCAATTGATGTAACAGAATAGTTTTATGAGTCAGAATATTTACAAATCGCAATATACAAACATCCAGAAACACAGTATCAGCAAACATTCAACTGTTATTTATTCGTTCGAACCGTGGGAAACTATCAAGTCTCTCAGGAGAGTAAGAGGAAGTAACGACACATATTTCGCAAAATTTTCAATGCTACACAACACAATAACTAGCTAAGGAGAATGGAATTCCACGAATTTCGCCTCTTAAGTCTTTATTTATTGGAAAACGTACCGAACATGTATTTACTGTACACCGAGAACGGTTCTCGTTGAGTTTCGCATTGGCCGCCTTGCATTTCTTTGACCTTACGTCACCCGCTACGTCAGAAAGTTTCATACAATGAATAATTGTCGTTCCCATTGTCATTAAAAGTTCTACTACGTATACATTCACACGTTCTCGTGTAGGAATACGATTTACATAATCGTCGTCATAAGTTTTGCAAACAGTGACAAATTGGGAGAAAAAAAGACACACCTATTGTAACTTGATTTTAGATATTTAAGGTTTTGTAATGATCAAAGATATGTCTTAATAGCATAGCAAATATTGCTAATATATTTGAATATCTTTTAACTCAAATAAAAACTAAACTTCACTGGGAATTCTAACCTAATTTCCAAAATTTCGTGGGAAAATATTTCTCGGTATACGTATGTATGTAGGTCAAATTTAATATGTTAAATTATAAAGAATTTAACAGTATAAAACCAACTGCAATGCCTAAGACGTACAACCCATCTGTCGCAAAATTCTTTTCTTACCAGATGGTTTATTTATGAGTTGCCACATATATTTCATTCCTCTAGTTATTTTATTACCTTTTAATTTAAAATTAATCGCTGTTTCCGGTAGAAACGGAAGATAAAAACTCGTATAATACTATAATATAATAATAAGTGTGGATCTAATATACAAGGGAGTATTATATTTAATTAGCCCCAAAAAGTTTTAAGAAAACAAAGTTGAATATCACTCTCTGAGTTACAATTATCATGTTTTGCAAACAAGTTGTCGACATTTTGACATCGACAAGCTAGATTTCGAAAAAATCAAATTTTGGTACAGTTATTAGCACGTTCAATGCCCCTGGTGCCACCATTACTTTGTTATTATGCGATATATATTATGATAAAATATTACTTAAAACAACTAAGTTAAAACTAAAACATATTTATTACTGGGCTCACCGATGACCCTTGCGGTGTTGAAATGCATTTCTTTGTTTTCGTACGATTTTTAATTGTTTTGCAATAGTCAGTCCGTTTATCATGACATCGTTTTGTTTCTTCACTTCAATGCTTCCTTTTAAAAAAGTGACCTACTAGACAACAGCTGCAAGTATATGTCCCGAATTAACAAATTCATATCTCCCTCACATTAAAATTTATTCAAATTATGTGTTTCTAGTAATCCTAGCTTCGCCGGTCATCGATGACCTCAGTGGCGGTGCAAAATCTAGTGTCGGCCACCGGTGACCTCCCATGACATTCAACGTGTAAATGGGAAAGGCAGATATTTTTGCTAATATGACATGAATCTTAGATGATCAGAGCCCTTTATACGCCACAATTCAAAGCTGGGTTAGGGAATTTAAGACAGTAAGATCAGATGCTAGGTATCAACATCATTCTAGAGCAACAATTTCTGTGGGGACTGCGGGAAACATTATTTCTGTTAAAATCAATGCATATTTATTACAGGGGAATAACCGGTGATCTTTGCGGCGTTGAAATGCATTTCTTTGTTTTCGTACGATTTTTTACTGTTTTGCAATAGTCAGTCCATTTATCACGACCTTGTGTTATTTCTTCTCAATGTTTTCTTTCAAAGATGTGATTTATTGGGCAACAGCAGCATTTGTTTAGTTTTTGAACTAAAAAATATCTCTCTCACATTGTTAAAGCAACAAATCGCTCCTTTATTGAATGAGGATATGAGGTTATAAATTTTTGACTCAATTGTTACTTATGTCATTTCATTTCGGTGTAAAAACGTGATGGTATGCAATGGTGTCACATTTCATCTTCAAATACTTTTCTCCAATTATTTTTTACAACTCTCAAAGAGTCGAGTACAGTTAATTCCAGGTAGTATTCGACATTTGAAACCATAAACAAACATCGATGCAAATTTATTCTGCATATATGTTAGCCCCATCTGATTTTGACTACTTTGGGCTAGCAAAAAATTTTTTAAATGGTAGAGGTGTTATCTGATTAACAATCATTCCGCAGTCTTCACATCGTTTACACCGAACAAATATGACTTCTTTAGTCTAGATCAGGACCGTATTCGACGAGTATTTTTCATCGAAAACAGATTAATTTTGAAAGAAGGACATTCGAAGCATTGTAGATAGTTAAGGAAAATATATTTTAGTTTTTCGTTGTTTTCATATTAAAATAATTTTGATGGGATAGCATTGAATTCACAAGTTTTAATTTTAAATTCGAACTCAAATATATCATTTTTAAAAGCGACGAGAATACTTCCTTCGACTCTCAGGTATTATTTTTCTTTTGTTTTAGTATCCTAGTATCATTACATTTGAATTATTCTGACTCTGAATTTTATATAAAAAATTACGAAATAACGCGAAAGTAAAATAAAGTTTTTGACCGCACATTGTATCTATGCGACTTAATCATACGGTTATTCACGAATCGTATATGAATTAGCACTATTAACAGCAGCAGTAACGATAGCGGTTCGCGAAATTATGTCCATTGATGAAAAAGAACGGTGGTCTCATTCATGAGTAATGTGCCCGTGCGTATGGGAGCCCTAATTGTATGGCTGCTTATGTCTTATGTGTCAAATATTTGTTGACGTGGACGAAATTTAGTATAATTCGAAAATAAAATAAACTTAAATGGCCACGCAAACATGTACAAAAGTGTTTGTGCCTGTTATTAGCTGTAGATTTGATTTCCTTACGATGTTTCTGATTTTGACGTACATTCGGAATATTTTAAAATGAAGCTAATGTCAATCTATACACTTGCTGAATTTATAAAATTACAAAAAATAAGGGCGCAAAAGTAATCATCATAATTGGTTAGTTCAGAATTACTGATTTACGTAAAATCTTATAATTTTGGAAAGTTGTTGGCCTTAAAAATGATTTTGAACTGTCAAAATTAGTCTAACTGCTTTGGTTTAATCCTGAAAGAATAAAAAAAAATTTTAAAATGGAAGTATTTACGATTTCTAGCAAAAGGGCTGCAAGAATATTTCGAGCATTTTTAATCGGAAAGGTAGAAGTCAAATCATCACGAGATGCATACTTATTCGGGGAAAAAAAGACATAATATTCAACTAGGAATCAGATATTAGAGGAATCCAAAAAGTGGAGAGCTAAGAGAAACCTTTGAAGGATATGTATTTAAAGGACTTGTATATATACTAGAAAACTATTGAACCTAAGGAGTCAGCAATAACTTAAGGATTATACTCATTCATTGTGCAAAACACCAGGAATCTACGCATGAATTTTTTGAGATGTCAAAACTGCTAGAAGTCAGAGAGAGAGCTAAAAATCTGGCGAATAGAGTGGATGTTGCAACAATTCGTACCTTAATTCACTGATTTTGGCGATGGTTTTTGAGCTGTGTAAAAGGGTGCGTTGTCTTGATCAAAAATGATTTTTTCTTCTGTACATCGGGTCTTTTTTCACGAATTTTTACATTCAGCTGGTCCAAAAAGTTACAATACTAGACCGAGTTTACTGTTTTACTAGTTTGGACCTAATCTACGAACAAAATTCCTTTTGCATCCCAAAAAACTGATGCTAACTTTCTTGGCCGATTTTTGGACTTGAATTCGCTTCGGAGCCGAAGTATCGGGTTCACAGTCACTCGCTTTAATTGAGGATCATATTGGTAGAACCAAATTTTATACATTAGTGATGAAACGACACACCAAATTATTTTTATTCTTTCTAAAATGCTTCAAAAGTCGCATTAGAATGTGTTTTTGTTCTATTGTTAACGAATGCGACATCCATTTTGCACATAGCTTTCTGAAACACAAAACCTCAGTCAAAATATTGCTCACACTGCCTAATGAGACACCTAGAGCTTCTACTAAATCTCTCTCAGTTAATTGACGATCTTTCAAAACCATACTCCGTATTTTTGTTATAATTTCTCGTATTGATGCACTTTTTGGACGTCCTTCACGTGGATCGTCTTCAAGATTTGTTCGACCACGTTTAAATTCAACAACCCAGTGTACATACATTCTACCTTCTCACTTATAGTTTTATTCGAAAAAGTATGGGCGACATTAGTGATGAGCACCGCGACTGTTTCCACCAAAACCTTTTTGGAAGAGAAAAATCAGGCAATCAGAGCAAATGGAATCCTATCTTGTTAGCAGACTGTTGCATGTTAAGAAGGAAGACTGTGGATGATGTTTACAAAAGACAATGCAGTATTTCGTCGCATTTCTAATTGCAAGAATTTGAAATATACATTAAAGTATGTTAGAAGCAGGAAAAATTGTTCATTATAGTCCAAACGAAACTACAGCTGACTTAACCATCTACCTTTTACTAAAAGAAATGTTTCTATATCTTCTATAAAATGTAATTGAATATATTTTCGAAAATCATGCATATTTCATCTGTCATCTTTTTTTTGCAAAAAAAATACGTCATTCTATCACTAAGATTTCTTGTATTTCATAATTCAACTCATTTAATATCCGAATCTGATTATCGTCCAATAACTTTACTGTTACAATTACCATAACTTCCATTTGATTATTCAAAATTACGCTTTTTCGAATGAACGACATTCCTCGCATCCCACAGAAATATTTCCACTACTGTTAATTCTGCGTATGTGACATACATTAGAAACACCCGAGGCGTTAGTCTATAAGCAACCTAAGACATTCTATTAGGACGAAAGAATCGTCTGCGAACGGAATGTTATTTGATACCGTTGTTTGGTCGTGCAAGGAAGCGGGCACAACAACAGCACGCTATAGAAGAGTAGAACGTCCTGCATACCGAAAGAGGTTGTATGCCGAAGAGGCCGGCCGGTCGGCCCGAATAATCGGCATTTAGGTGAAGAACGCGGCCGTTAAACAGCGAACATGGTCAACGATGAGAGCAGGTAGGAGTGAGCTCTAACGCAACGTTAATGTTGAATTGAAATTATTGTTGATGTGTGGTACAGAAAAACAATCCTTAGGCGTTGTGTAAAAAGACGTGTATCTATCAATCTGAAAATCGAAATATCTGCGTGGACAGGTTATAGCGGTATAGATACTATTGGTATTCATGAATTGTCCTAGTTATCCATTTATGCTTTAAAATTCTTTTGAACATTTAATGAATATTAAGCCACCGATTACAGGCACGTTTGCGTTAGCAAATATTCGTTTGCATAACGTACTTAGATAGAATTTTTTTCCCATAGTAACTAAGAAATTTATATATGTACTTCCAGTACCTGGTAAATAAATTATCCCATATCTCAGTTATTATAAGATATTCGAAAAATAAATGCACATTTGTCTTAAATACATACACTATCGTTCATATTAGTTCGGACAGCTATTGAAATTCTTCCAAACTCTTCTAAAAAAAATATAATTGCGTTTAAATATAAATAATATGTTTACATTAGGACTTTAACGAGACTTATAACCAATTGCAGGTAAATATATCTATTAGAGCATCTACAAATAACTATTATATTTTATGACTCACTGCGGTAATTCCTCGAATAATCCATAAATAGATTATTTTTAAAATAATATTGCAAGCAAAAAACCGGCCAAACTTACCTGCCCTCATCCCAAAGAGTCTTGTATACCGCAACATGCATTAGTTTTCAAATAAACTTGTTAGCGTGCGCACCACCGATAAGACCATTTTTGATATAAACTTCTTAAAATGCCGAGAGGAAAACCAAGTTTAGAAAATTGTTTTGTAATTATTGCTTTTCATCAAGGTTATTCAGTGCGTCAAATTTTTGAAAAGACACATCTTAATAAATCGGCTGTTAGTAATATCATTCGGCGACATCAACGCACGGGCAGTTAAAATGATCGGACACGTTCAGGTCGTAAACGAATAACGACTCACGCCGATGATGACCGTATAAAGTCGCTGAGTAAACGAAATAGGAGACTGATAGCACCCGACATCGCCGCAGAAATGAATCGCGACCATGCAAGAAAAATTTAAGTTACTACGGAGAAAAGAAGATTAAAAGCTGCAAATCTTCACGGCCGCATTGCTGCTAGAAAACCCTTACTTCGACGGAGAAATAGGCAAAAACGACAATAATGGGCAGAAACACACAGAGATTGGACACTAGATGAATGCAAAACGGTTTTATGGACTAATTAATCAAAGTTTGAGGTGTTTGGACAATTAAGGCGTGTTTTGCAAGAAGAGAGAGTGGTCAAAGAACGCTGCGACGTTGTATAGTGCCAATCGTCGAAGAAGGAAGAAGTTCTGTGCTTGTTTGGGGTTGTTTTTCGCTACGTCGGCACAGGGGGCTTGGAGTGAATCGAGACTATTTTGCGAAAGGAGGGTTATTTAGAAATATTACAAGAAAATGCGATACTAACGGGGCTACGTTTAATCGGTGAAAATTTTGTGTTTATGCAGAACAATAATTTCTTAAAGAGCGAACAAAACAATAATACCTTACAAATAACGACATGGCCACCGCAAAACCCCGACCTAAACCCCATAGAAATGTTATGGGACGAATTGGACAAGAGTGTCCGAAAAGTGTAAATGTCATTTACTAGATTACACGTATATCATATGATTGTTTGAATAGAATAAATTAATAAACTGAAATCACACTAAAATTTTGATAAATAAACTCCGAAAATTTGATTACTGTTATTAAATGTTATTGTTGAATTATAAAAGTCAATAGAAAATTTATCAAATAGTCGAATATTAATCATGCATATGCAATGTTATCTAAATATTCAAGTTAATTAAATCTATTAATTCTATCTTAATATAATATGTGACAATTACTACATATATATACGAGGGAGCGTTTTTATATTCGCGGAATGAGCGGGTTGTAGAGGGGTGAGTAGGCGCATTGGGGGCGTGGCCTGTGCAGCGACTCATGATTAGTATAAATACGAAGTTTCATTGTTATTAGACAGTTAGTCTTTGAGCTATCGTCAACCAAGTAACGTAATTAGGAGTGAAAAGTGAAATATGGAAAAAATCGAATATCGTGCCGTTATAAAGTTCCTTACCAGGCAAGGAAAATCAGTCGCGACCATAATGAATGAGATGTCATTGGTTTACGGCGACTCTTGTCCAGGAAAAACCATGGTGTACAAGTGGCATAGTTTATTTATACAAGGAAGGGAATCCCTTGAAGACGACCCGAGGCCGGGCAGGAGCATTGAGGTGACCACGCCAGCACTTATCCAAAAAGTTGAACAAATTGTACTCGAAGATGCTCGACTAAAGAAGAAACAACTCGCAGAAATGGTTGGAGTATCCGATACAACAATTTTTAAAATCCTACACGATCATCTCGGCATGTCTAAGGTCAGCGCAAGATGGGTGCCGAGAATGCTCACGCCGCCGCAAAAACAACAGCGAGTAGAGTATTCGCGTGCATTTTTTGGACCTCTGTAATGAAGACAAGGATGGTGTATTGAATGGAATTGTTACTGTTGACGAAACTTGGGTTCATCATTATGAACCTGAGTCCAAACAAGACTCCATGCAGTGGCATAAAAAGGGCACAGCACCTCCCAAGAAATTTAAAGTGTCACAATCAGCTGGGAAACTCATGGCAACGGTATTTTGGGACTCGGAAGGAATATTGTTGATTGATTATAAAGATAAAGGTGTTTCTATAAACGGAGAATATTACGCTTCAATATTAGAGCGACTAAAAGAAGCCATTAAAGAGAAAAGACGGGGAAAATTGACAAAAGGTGTTCTGCTTTTGCAGGACAACGCGCCCGTCCACAAGAGCCGCGTTGCGTTAGCTGCCCTGCATAAGATGGGCTTCGAAATTGTGAGTCACCCACCCTACAGCCCAGACCTGGCCCCGAGTGATTATTACCTGTTTCCGAAAATGAAAAAAGAGCTGCGGGGTAAAAATTTACTGCCGATGATGAAGTCAAGGAGGCAGTTTCGGCGTATTTTGCAGATAAAGAGAAATCATTTTTTTATGAGGGTATAAATAAATTAATTGAAAGATGTGAAAAATGTATCCGTCTTGCAGGTGAATATATTGAAAAAGAAAAATAATTTGGTTTTTTTATTTCCACCCCTTGTCCCCCATTCCGCGAATATAAAAACGCTCCTCGTATATATATATATATATATATATATATATATATATATATATATATGTATATGTATTTAATTTTGACTTGAAGAAATATTTTTAAAGTTTGTATGAATCAAAATACGAGTGTTTATAAGTTTTTGAAAGTTTACTAAGTTTATAAATATTGTGAAAATAAAAAGAAATATTCAATACTCACTTCTGTATTCTATTTTTATAACTTATTTTTTTATTTATAAATCAACAATACACAATTGTATGTGTCTATGTTAGAACAATGAGATCTGTCTCGGGCATGGGTATCGGCTAAAGTCCGTAGATATGCTATTTATGCATATATTCCAATAGAAATAAGAATCCTTACTTTAATCATTTTTTTTATAAAAGAAATATGTTCTATTACATTTTAACTCATCACTTTAATGCATTTTGCAAAATGATTAAACACTCAAATATCTCTTATTTGCGATTTTATTATAATTATCATTATTTTTATCTTTGTCGATATTTCTGTTAATTTGCAAAGCGATGAAGGAAGTTTTGTAGTAATAAAAATTGTAATTTCATTAAATTAATATATCAAACATTGATACAAACAAACAAATTAGCCACATCATTATACATGAAAAATAAACAATTAACTGACACTTATCTCTTATTTAAATTTGAATTCCTATTTAATTAGTTTTAAATTAACCACATTACAGGTATTTTATACAACTAAATTATGTTAATAGAAAACTATATTTAAGATGAACTGAATATTGGCCTTTTGAAATCTGAAAGACCGTGAAATTATAAATAATTTTGAAATTAATCAAATTTTTATTAAGCGACATACATACATAATATCAACAAGAAATTTGCCGTAAGTAAAACATAATTATTAACTTAGCTTTGTAAATCAAAAAGTCCAACATTTTCTCTTTTTTTCCGTTTGTACGTTTCTCCAACAAGGGTCGTTTTCAAATAATTTTCTTCCAGCTTTAGTTTACGTCTCCAAACACGATCTTTTTACGCATATATGGTTTTCCAGGTGTACCGAAAGTTATTACCGGTTTTTTTGTAAGAAAAACTACATAATTTTCAAGAAAATGGAAAAATTTATTTATTCAAAGTTGTGGCCATTTAATTCTACACATCTTGCCCATCTTTCAGGCAATTTATAGCTGCCATCCCAAAAAAACTGTTTGTCCTTCGAGCAAAACCATTCATCGAGCCATTTTCTAACTTTTTCGAAATTGGCGCAGTGTTGCTCTGTAAGCACGTGTCCCATTGATGCGAAAATGCGATAGTCGGACGGGGTAAGGTCTGGAGAGTACGGCGGACGCGATATTATGTCCCATCCGAGTGCTTTCAGCACTTTCTTGACCGGTTTTGCTGTATGAGACGGCGCTTTATCGTGCTGTAAAATCACTTTACCATGTCTTCGGGCCCATTCTGAACGTTTTTCTATCAATGCATGGTTCAAATTGATAATTTGTTGCCGGTAGCGATCAGTGTGTTTCACTAGGTTTCAACATTTCGTAATACACCATGCCACCCTGGTCCCACCAAACACTGAGCATTGTCTTGTGGCCAAAACGATTTGGTCTTGTAGTCGATAAGCCAGTTTCGCCAGGTGATAACTATGATTTTTTTGAGCTTAAGGTTTTCGGAATAAATTCATTTTTCATCACCCGTCACTATTCGATTCAGAAATGACTTCCGATCATACCTTTGAAGCAGCATTTCACAGACGATTTTTCGATTTTCCATTTGCCTATCATTCAATTGATGTGACACCTATTTTCCTATCTTTTGGATTCTTTCCATTGCTCGTAATCAGCCGCTAATCACGTTTTGAACCACATTTAATGCTTCTGCTAATTGCCAGAACGTTCTTTGTCTTGCACATCAAAATCACCTCTTGTGTAATGACTTTCTGGTATACCTAGTATATGTCTATCACAACACTGTTTTTTAAAGTTCATTTATTTTTTTTAACAGTTTTTTTTAATACACTAGCAATTATTTTAAATATATTCACTTGAATTCACTGAATTATATTATCACTTTAATAGTTTATTTATGGTAAGTAATATGTTTTATATATTTGAGCTTTATCAATGTCACTTATTACATTTTCAAGTTTGTTGATGAATTTATACTTTAGTTTTCTTTACATTTTCAGCATGGTTACATCACGAACACTTATTTGGGAGTGATTCAGATACAAATAAAAAAAAATCTGAATGTCATTCTAGAAAATTAATTTTCGTTTTTGAATAAGAATTTGAATACGATATTCAGATTCTTCGAAATATAATTAATCAGGTAGCAAAATTTCATGTTCTAAATCAATCAAATAAAATATCTAAAAATTCAATTTAGACTTATCAAAAGTCAATCTAAATTATTAAAATATGTTATATTAAAGCATTATACTCTAGTATAACCATTTTAAATTTGATTATAGGACTTCTATCCTTATGGAAAATGTTAGAATAGAAAAATTAAATGTGATAACATTTACATAGGACAAGTAAAGAGCCCTCTTGAACTAAACATCAAGAACATTTCCAGTAAGATACCTAATACCAAATTTGTTTAGAAAGGATCTGTGAGGGCATGGAAAGTGTTAAGACTAGTATACTAACACTTAAGAATTAAATGTTATAGCATTTATATAGGATAAATAGAGGACTATTGAACTACACTTCAAGAACATTTCCGATAAGCTATCTAATACCAATTTTGATTGGAAAAGATATGTAAGGGCATGGAAAGTGTTAAGACTACTATACTAACACTTAAGAATTAAATGTGATAACATTGATATAGGATAAATAAAGAGGGCTGTTGAACTACAGTTCAAGAACAATTCCAATAAGGTATCTAAAACCAATTTTGATTAGAAGAGATCGCTGAAGGCACGATAAGTATGATGACTGCTATATTAAAATTTAAGAATGACTTTCAAAATATGAAAGCGTGATTAACCCTTTTCAAAATTGTCTCTTATGTAATACAATAATTGATTAAGAGAAACTAGCGTATCTTCTTGGTTTTAAAGACTAACTGAAATAGTTCGAGTTTTATATTTACTAGATTCTTTTCCGAAAAAAACGTCCATACTATAAGTACTTAACGGGAGAAGAAAAGAGGGACGAGAACGAAGAACCGAACCACCGCAATTCTTGCAAGTTGTCCACTCGCGGCGGCCCGGCATGATTCACTTAAAACGGATCCGTGTGGAACTCGAAGGCATGTATGACCCCATGTGTGGAATGCGGGCTACAGACAGAATCACAACAACAAGCGACTGTCGAGTCATCAACCTCTCTCCGATCGCATTCTGTTTTCCCAACTCGCGCCGTCGTCCCCGTCTATAGTAATACAATTGGCCGGTACTTGTAAGCTAAATCGCACGTTACCTATAGATATAACTTGCACACAACAATCTGCTATTCGACATACATCTGTAAGTATGTATTTATGTATGTAGAATTTGCAATGTAATACTAAAAGTAATTATTATTAATATTTACATTTTTTGATCGAAATTCTTTAATATGAACAATAATTATGATAAAAAGCAACAGAAGTCTCGACGTGCGTGTATGTAATAAAAATATACCGAATAAATGTATTGATTTTGCGCATTTTCCTAACAATGTTAGCATCACAAGAGAGAGTTACAATAACGTAATAAACATCATAAAATGCAGCCTCACAGCTTGCTAAAACTGTTATTATTTTGATCATGAAATACAGATGTGTTAGACACAAAATTTTCACTACCTAATAATCCAAGTTACACACCAGTTTGCGTCAAAATATTATAAAATAGTCTCTGTAGTCGTTACCATGGAAATGGATGGAATGCTGGCACTGTGATTCTCAGAGTCTTAAAAAGTTGTATGCCTAGAAATCTACTGGAAAAGCTTTTGCTCCAGTTTCTTTGGTATTGCGATGGAATAAAAATTAATTTTCTGGGTTAAAATAAAACAACAACACTGGGGAATACCATTTGATATTGTTGACCATTTCAGGAGTAAAAAAATTAAGAAATGTGTTTTGTTTTTGTAGGAGAATCGTTCTCCACGCAATTATATCTAACCTTCTTCAATTGCTTCCCATACTTTGTTTTTATTTTTTAAGTTTCAATATCATAAAGAATCCTTATCATATGGCCACGGATTTTCTATTGGATTAAGTAGCTGATTGCACCGACCAACCCAAAACTCATACATCATTTTCGCTAAACCAATCTTTCACACACTTCGTTGTGTGCTCGTCATCGTTATCTCGTTGATATGTTTGGATAAGCTATCTATTATCTTTCCCACATGGAAGCATAACATTATTCATTCAAAATGTACCTATATTCAGTGGTTGTCCTTGTGGTTCATATGAATATTGGCATCCAAAGATTTTTCTCGTAAACCTCTTCAGTTACGTCGGAATCTTGGATTCGTATCATGGATTGGTTTTACGTGGCTTTTCTTCACGTCACCGTATTTTAGCAATACAAAACAATACGTACTATTGGGGCATCAAACTATATAATCACCCATCTCAGCATCTCAAGTAGCTAGACACGAAAGAATAGCAAGAAAAACCAAAAATACACTCACTGAGAAATGAATGTTTGTTTGTATTTATATGTTCTGTTTGTAATATATTGTATGTATGTATGTGCATGTGGTCAGAATTTGTAGATCATCGTCAGGTGGGACGATTCTATCATTAATTCTTAATACAGAAATGTTGTATTGTCAATCGTTAAGGCACACGAGATATTGAAACTCTGCGGCAAAAAATATTTTTACTTCTTTGAAATTCTCTGTGGAAAAACATACAATATTTTTTACTGCTAAATAAAATTATGCAATTATGCAATTGGTGTAATTATGCCAATATTTTGCCTTATTAACATTTCTTTAACTGCTTTTTTACGTTAAAGTATATTACGGCAACCATGGTCCAGAATGTCAGTAATTTTAAAAAAAAATTATTATATTTGTCAAATTTTGACGTTTGTGAGTTTAACGTTGATTATTTTACACTTCTATTACTTACCTCATTTTTCTGATATCTCAAGCAATTTGTAATGTACACTTTTCAGCGAGTACGCTGATATGTTTAGGGTAGTTGAGTTTTGCAATGGAAATGCGCATTTGGCAAAAGACGGAATATGTAATACCGAATCCACTCCGGAGCACCTAACCATCAATACATTTCGAAGATTGGACCGGAGACTTCGTGAAACAAGTACATTTGTTCCCAGTCAACGTGATGAAAGTGGTAGACCAAGATATAATTATACGATCCTTTACGAACTTTAAATAAAATTCAAACATTTTATGACATATTTCATAATGTGAAGAATGCATGTTCACAAGAGATGGTGTCTTCAATAGTCATAATTTCTGTTTTTGGGCGATGAAGGTAACAGAGCTGTTTGAGAATTTGGACACCAAACAAAGTTTTCGGTAAATATTTGACTAGGCATCTCATATCTTCAAATTGTAGAATTAATATTCTTTTAGAATAGACTAAATTCAAATGAACACGTAAATGTGTTGGATGAAGTATTGGATAATGTTCTATTAAATGTCATGCACAATGGTGCAGCTCATAATGCGAGAATTACATGAGCACGTTTAAACGAACTTTGCAAGAATTACAAGCGCATGGTTGAACGAACCTTTACCTTCTAGGTGGATTGGACAAAGTGAACAAATATCATAGCTTGCAAGGTCACCAAATATGAATTTCCGTGACTTCTTTGTTTTGGTTTTTTTTTGAAGGAAAAAAGTTCATCGGCCAATGAACAGGATGTAATAAAAACAATTAACGATATAATATAATTAATAACCATAGATATGGCAAAAACTACAGCTTTATCTTCAAAGTAATGGCTACCAGTTTCAGCATTTACGTTAGTTTTCATTATTATTGTTATTTTCATTAGATTTAAATAAAATTCATATTTTCTCATATCATCCCCACAGATTTATTGATTGTTTTGTTTTATACCATGTTGCCGGATCTACACTTCATTTAATCATTTCGTATGGCTTAACTAATAACAATACAACATATTTCTGTATTAGGATTGTCGACTCAGAATTAATCATAGAATCGTTCTGCCTGACGATTATCCGTGAATTTCTGACCCTGTATATATAAAGAGATATTGTATTTCTATTTATAATTTATTATTTTTTTTTCATCGACAATTGTTTATATATGTTGGAATAAAAATAAAAACTTATCTATCTGAGACACTATTATAAAATATCACGTAAAGGATCTAATTAAACTTTAGAAAGCATTTATTAACGTTATTAATAAATCGCTTGCAAAACCAGCATAGGAAAAAAGAAAGTTTATATAGGGTAAATAACACGTGCAATTGAAAATTGTTTTGTGGACAGATGTGACACGGAACATCGATGGAATTGTAATTAGTATTACTCTGTTCGAGGTTTAAGTATTTGTTACTGTTACTTCCAAAAGATAACACACGATAACTTCCTGTTAGTTTTGTCTTTCCTTTTTAAAGAATTTTTCCTTGACAAATAGTGATTCGATATCTGCAAATTGGATAAATATATTTCAGCAGTTAGTGGCTTATTAAGCATTAATATTCGGCGCTTTTTTTTCTACAAAAACAACTTTTATAATTATTAAAACAGGCACAAAGCTCTTCAAGTAAAAATCCTCAAGTAATCTAGCAATGTGATTACTAAATAACCTAATAACATGGCTATTATTAATAATTCATCAATCCTAAATGAAAAACGATTTATTCTAATATAAACTGTTGGTCTTGCACTTGACCCCGATCACGACATATACCAACCGCGAAGAGGTCATCCAACGAAGAGTATATCAAATTCCACAGTGACCGTCACCACGAACCACATCATCGCCATCAAAGCGGAGACGATAACAGGTGTTCAGAGAGGTGCCCCGTCAATCCGGAATCAGAAGGAGGCCGAACGGTCTCTTATTTCTGATCTTCCTCTCTTTCTTTCTTTTTTTTTTCTGTTTCATTACAACATAACGCATACCACAACATTGGATCGAAAAGTGTCACGTCGACTTGGGGGGGCACCGTCCGTAGACTGTGCCCCCTTTTAAACGTAAATATTATCACTTACTCGAACGACCTTAACATAGAAGCAAAACGGTATTCCGTTGATGTATAGAGAAGATACAATTATATCACAATTAGATTTAATTACAATTATTATGTTTAGATATTAAAGTATGATGTTATAAGGTAGATATTATAATGAAAGGTGATGGTATTTTGAGTCGCTTCATTCATTAGATTATCAGAAAAAGAAAACGATACTCGTGCTTTACATACAAGTATTTATGTGTCTAGAAAGAGAGAGAGAAAAATACGAAGAATAAACGGAAAGAAAGATAGAGAAAGGAGAGTAAAGAGAAACGAGGGAACCAACAGTGAACGTTAACACACAACGGCGACGACCGCATTCCAAACAGTACCGCGTGACATCCTGTCTTCTGTTTCGGTCCTCCTCGTGTTCCTTTCGGACTGTTCTCTCTTTCTTTCTCGTACTTTACATGCCGATTATTATTGTGTCATTTCATGAACGAATGGATGGATTACGAACACTATGTGTGAAGAGACCAGTGGCGTGTATCTCGTGGCATATGTCTTGTATGAGGTGGTACAGTGAAAAATAAATTACTGGAACGGGACGATTTTTATTTTACGTACATTCTTTCTCTTATTTATACGGACGCATCATCGGTTCTGTTTGCTGCGGCAGATGTATTAGGTAGCCAATAAAGTTCGTACGGCTTTCGGTAGAGTATGCTGCAGAAACTTCTGATAGCTTGTTGACTTACAGAACACGTGCTTTTATATATTTAGTATACCACAAATGCGAACCAGTGATTCAGTTCCTTTTGACTTGGCATGAACTTAATTTTGATGGAGGCCCTGTGGTTTTTTAACTCATCACTTAAGGTTGATACATAACCCCTTTCTACTTTAATTTTTGTATTCTGTATACGTATATCGACAATTAAGTTGAGCCAAAACGCACACTGTGTGCGTTTTGGTTTTCGACAGTACAGATCGTGTATGGAATTTGTTTCGTGCGGATTTCTGGCGTAGTTTTTCCAGATGCGACACTGTTTAATTACCTGCTGATGATGACAATTTAGTTGTCGAAATAAGTATCCAGAATATTAAAATTAAAGCAGAAAGGGGTTACATATCAACTTTAAGTGATTGCTATGCACTATTGTATTGTTATTTTAAATCCTTTTGAAGCCTTGAAACCTTTTTGCTTTATGAATTTAAACTTGGTTCTAAAGCTTCAAAAGCAAGGCGTAAGATATGAATGGTAATTAGAGAAGATGCGCGGTAAAAGAACGCACTGCACGGAAGTAGTTCAAAAAAATTTCTTTTGGGGATGGCTCCCTAGAAGATTCAAAATCTTGAGCATATTAAAAAAGTTTTACGTATTCATCTCCAAACTCAACACTAGCAGTTCTAAATGATAATATTCACAGACAGCAAGACAATGTAAAATGCATGAAGTGGTAAAAAATTTGCAATTTTAGAATGTCAGATAGTGCAGCCATTAAAGCCCAAGGAGGATTAACAAAATTTTCTATTAGTAATATGTGTCTGCTTTTGTTTTATTTGCGATGTATTTGAAAAAGTATCAAAATCAGAAGGTGGTTCTGATTCAATTGCCAGGTACTGTATATACTAGAGTTAAGACAACATTTACAAATATTAATTTCTCAAACACCATGAATAGCGCTCCTTAAAGCATTTTTGCTTACTAAATTCGAATTTGAAAACAAAAATTACGTATCATGTCATGAAAATGAGAAATTTAAAGTTTGTGCTATCGTCGGAGAATAAGTTGTTATATGTTATGACAATTCTAACGGAGATAGGACAAAATAAATATCTAACAATTTAGTATAGTTTTTCTTGAGTTTTCACTCTGGAGCCGCGTCTGTTGCACTACTATTTTGCTTCAGCTTTTACAAAGATAGTCCTAAGGGCTTTCCAGATTCGGTGTTGACCTAGACCAATAATAGCCTTGAGAATGTCTATTGCAAGAGTCAACGTAATGTTGGTGAAGTGACGCAGCTGTGTCAGAGGCGTGGTTCCAACTAGTAAGCCCCGAGGAAATTATAAATCCTATCATATTTTATTACACTTGTAGTAGTTACATATCGTCTGCTAAATGCTGACACAGAGGCAAAGGAATACAATTACGTCAAAAAATATTGTTCTTTTACGCGAAACAATATGCTTTGCCAAATAAACGTGAAGTATTAATCTTTGATTGACGCCATTGCATATCAAATTGGGGCTTATAAAGAATCTTGCGATAGCAAAAACATTCCTTAATTCGACGAAAATCAAACTCAAATAAAGCTGTACTGCCGACGTTTTTCATCAATTCAAGCAAAATGTCGGTTTTAGAATGCTGCAACGAATAAAGATTTACAAGATTACATTTCTCAGCAAAACGGAGCTCCACCCCGTTGGCGAATGCTAGACGTTTCCTGAACGAATTTCTCAACGATAGGCAGGTCGCATGGGAAATGAAGACCTGACAGTTCTGACCACCGAGATCTCCTGCTTTAATACCTTGCGACTATATACATTACGTACCACCACCTATTCTCACAAATTTGAATGATTTAGGAAACCGTAGCACAACTGTGGTAAACTCAGTGGCGCAACACGTCTTTCACTAAATGTAGGATGAATTCAGCTATTCTGTTGATGTTATCGGTGCAACCAAAGGGGCGTACATTGAACATCTATAAACTATAATGTCTGTCTAATCAAATGTCCTTTCTGGAATGAAGACTTGGCACTTTAGTTCTGACCACCGAGGTTTCTTCTCCCAACTTTGTGATTATACGATATACATTACATACCATATATTCCCACAAAATTTTAATTATTTAAGAACTATGCACAGCTGTGGTGAACTCACTGACACATAACGTTCTTCATGGAGTGTAGGGTGAATTCTCTAGATGTGTGCAGCCAAATGAGCGCACATTGGACATCTATAAACTCTAATGTGTGTATAATCAAATGTAATTTACAGAATGCACATACAGAAAGTAATTTAGACAATATAGCATATTAAAATCGTGCTGACTTTCCTGTATATTGCAATGTTAAATCGACATTCCTTCATTATTTTATGACAGGTAAGTCAACAAAGTAATTTGAGCTGACGCTGTTCATTAATGAACGCTTAATTATAGGCAACAACATAGAATAATAAACAATCTTTATATACAGTAGCAGTGAAAATAACTACTAATCAAGGGTCTCTAAAAATAAGCGTAATCAATCAGATAAGTACATGACAATAACGAGATATCTAGGATGAAGTGTTGATAAAAGATAAATGAAGCAGCAAATGTGCAAATTTACAAAACTTAACATTATTACCATTTTGGGATATAGCAAACTGATAAAAGTTCGTGCCCAATTTCAACTAAGAAAAACCTAATAACTAAAGCTTTTGATAGGAATTTTGCATTTAATATACTTAAAAAAATATCCAAAACAACAAATTAAAGAAGAAAGAAATTGCAATCGTGTGAAATACATTGGTACAGATAATATAGACAGAAAGTGGTGATATAGTTTCCAAATTTTGAGCATTTTTTTTTATCAAGAAACAAGCACACAGAAAAGCGTTGATAGTTCATAAAAAGATTTTTTGTTAATAAAAATGATTGATTTTTAAATCGTGTATAGCTTCAAAAACAAATCTTATAATGACTAATTTTCAAAAACCCCTCTATAGTTCTGTTTAAAGAAGAAAGCCAGACGAATAGGAACCTTTTCGACACAAATGAAAGTTGAGTTTCATCTGATGACGATGTCATTACATGTATTTGATAGAATTATGAGACCATAGAGAAGAATATTCTTCTGGAAAGGATTATCTAAAAGAGGTAATAGCAAAAAAAGGAAAAACTTTAATTGGTGACGGAATTCCAATATAGACTAGTGCGGAAAGTGTAGCCAATTGAAATTATTTTCTTTTTTGAATCTACTGCATTTTGAGCCATAAGATATGTTAGAATTATTTTGCAAAATTAGATTAAAGCTACTTATAGGCTGAGTGCATTGCATCATAACCTGTGTTGAATATATTTTAACGCCTAAATGCTCAGTAATGGGTTTATTATGCCGGCGTCTCGTTTAAGATGAAAGGCCACAGCTGACGATCTTAAGTCGCACCACATGCGCGATTGTCGTAGTAACTCACGGTTTGTCCCCTCCTGTAATTGGTAATAAGCTGTTTGGAGATGTAAAAGTATGAATAATTATTTCGTTGAATATTCCTAGAAACGCGCAACTATAATCAGCGCATTTCAACAAAATTTTCTTTAAGCTAAGAATGCGATCTTACGAACGAAAATTGTTAAAAAAATTAACATATATTTAGTTTATGTAAGGAACGCCACTGGTGCCGGATCCAATGACAATGTAGTTGGTGTAGAGGGCGCGGTCATCGCTCGCCCAACGTAAAATATAAACGCACACACACGGCCGTCCGTTGTGCTGGTGACGGAAATGCATGTTATTGACCGATTTCGAGACGCGTCAGGAACAGCAATAGTTGTTGCATTTTAAATGATTCCGATTTTTGTACCCATGGCAGCTTCTACACTTCCGTTGTGATATTAAATTTATTGCTGCCCGTTCCCCTTTTCTTGCCGTCGAAGGCTATAAATGTGCTTAAAGAGACGCCGCAGTTAAGGTTGTTTCTTCAATTTAATTTTCATTTCATATACCTCATATATTGATAAAATAGATTTACAGTGGCAGCAATGTGGGCAAAAGAACTTAAATTGTAGATTCGTTTCCTGCAAACCACCTACAATAGCATCTTCGGTCACAAGACTTCGTATACAATACTCAGGAAGAAGCACCATTTAATATCCCAAAATAAACAGTTTCATTATGGTTTTAGAGATATCTGCTCCATATGAAATGAACTTTTGATTATACAGTATTTAAAAAGTCACAACCACAAATTCTCTGAGTGTATTTAATCAAAATAAGCTCTATCCTACATCAATACACTTCCGCCAACGATTTCAAAGCAATTTTAAAGAACCCGTTTGATTAAAAGTAAGTAAATTCAGTAAAGGCTGTTTTGGCAATTTTGTGAATGCAAAGTGTTTATTCTTTGAAAACGATTCCAAATGTTTATTAAAAAAAGTGGTAAATGTGGTAAAGATTTTTTTGTTTTTTTTAACAAATATAGTATCCACTTTTCATCACAAGTAATGATGCATCTGATGATGACAACTTAGTTGTAGAGTACGAACATTGATGTGGAAAGATTTTTTTTGGGGTTTTTTGATTAATATAGTATCCACTTTTCATCACAAGTAATGATACAGAATACTCAATGATATGCAAATTTGCAAGCGTTCCAAGTTCTGCCAACTCGTGTGAGGCTCAGGCTTTTTCACCTTACCAAGTGCTGCAAAATGTCTCGAAACTGTTTCTATATCTACTCCATGATCAACACAGCAAGTTCTCTAACAGTTATTGTAGGGTTAGCTTCCAATGTTGCCTTCAGAATGTCATTAGAAAGAGTGTCTTTAGGTCTTCCGCAGGGTTCATTCTCAACTCCTAACAATTTTCACGAACTGCCTCTCTATTAGACCAAACTTAGTTTCGTGTGCAATCTTTCCACTTGGAACAACTGGCTCGTATTTTTTCGAATATTATAATATCCACAGTAATATCAGCGCGCAATGTTCCAATGTTGAACACCTTTATTCCATAACTTGACTTATTCCTTTTGAATGAGAACACTCATTTCCAAGAAGATAGTTCATTGTCATCCTTGCCATGTGACTGTCAGAGAGTCAGTGAGTCTCCGTGAAGACCTATTTTCGAACTTGCCTCATCAATATGAATTGGAGATGCTCAGTGACCACCACAATCGCCAAATCTCAAGCGGAAAGTTCTAAGATTACAATACAGGACTTAATTGCGAATTACAGAAGAAATTCATGGAATATAAATTAGTGAGAATTTCACTATGAGACCCAGAAAATGTGTTAAATGTTATATTAAAAAAGTATTTTTTTGATTAATATTAATTTCCATTTGCTCTCTTAATATTTGTTGCAATAAATAAACGCACAAAATGGTTTCGAACGTTTTTTCAAATAACTATAAAAAGCGCAGTTTGAGTTTTTCACTCTGTATATTAGAACAAATTTTAAAATTTACAATAATAAATCCATCTAATAAAGTCGATATTTAATACCAAAACATTTTACGTTTCTATACATTCATAGATGTCCATTGTTGTACTGTGACATGTTTCACGCGATAAACTCTGTGTAGAAGCAAACTTTGGGATCGACTTGCCCGTGTGTTTGCTTACTTTCAACAGCTAAGCAAATATAACAACCGTTAGGTGTACAAAATTGGATATTTATTTTACGAATTTTGGATGGTGCTGTTGGATGGCGATAACTTGAAAATTGCGTTGCAATAATTGTTTTTCTTTTTTCCTGTTGGCACTCCAGTCGATGAATTTACGTTGTTGTTATTCTAAGAAGATGCACGAAAAGTGAATTCTCACATCCGGTATTGTTTCTCGAAAAATGTTAAAAAGTTAAAACTGTTTTCTTTCCTGTCGAGTCTAAAGATCATAAACATTCTTTTAGTGTGTATCTACTTCGATTTATGTGTTTTTCTTTTATGTAAGGACAATTAATTTAATATAATTCGATTGCATTTCGCTCGTATAGATTATTTATTTATAAATAAGTAAGCACACTATTACATTTTGGACATTGAAATTTATAAACACCGCATTTCTTCGTAGGATCAGTTTTATCTTTGGCGTTAAATAACATTTTGCCTAAATTAACATCTGTTTTATAAACTATATTGCCACTTTTTCAGATAGAGATAAGATAATGTTTTGAAAGTTTTTTCTGTTTTATTACTAATATGCGAACGGGTTAGGTTATGTTTGTATTGACGTTCTCTTTTACTGATTAAATTATTAATTAATTTTTCTGGGAAATTATTATTTGTCGCTACTATTTTATTAATATTTAACTCTCTCTCTCAAGAACTAAACCCAATAGAAAAGATATACTAAGACGAAGCCTAGAAACTACCTGGAGGAACAATACGCTGTAGTATATTGAAAAGAATTTATTTAATATTAATTAGAACTCTTTGTTTGCATAGCATTTGTATTTGTACAGTAAAAGTAAAATATTGGTGTTGCACAGAGAACTATCTTTTCCCCTCCTAAGACAAAGAAAGAATTAAAGGATATTGCTCATTGCTTCGGGGGCCAACAGACCACTGATATAAAAGGTTTTCCAATAGAGACATAAAAATATTGTCCTTGAATACGAACGCAGTTGGTGTTTACAATTTTAAAGGCGCTTACTCCAGTTTTCGGTCGTAATAATCGTCCCACCAAACAGGTTGTGCGTGCTATAGTGAATAAATTCAAGTCAAAATATTTACTATTGGCTGTTCCTGTGCCAGTGAAACAACGCACTGGTCCAATCTCCGAAAATATCGCAGCCGTAAGTGCTTCAGTTCAAAATGAGCCAAATCAGTTGATTCCACGCCGTTCATAGGAATTGTGAATCTCTTAAATCACATTACAGCCTTACATGATCAAATTAACTCAGGAACTCAAGCCTCTTGATCATTTGAATCGTTAAAACTCCGACTGGGCTCTGCTAAAGTTTGAAGAAAATTCTGAATTTCATCTTCAGCAATGAAGCTCATTTTTTGGCTAATGGTTTTGTCAATAAGCTAAATATACGTTATTGAACAGTAACAAACCTACATGTGCTTCAAGAAACTCTATTAGAACCACAAAAAGTGACCGTATGGTGTGTATTTCATGCCGGAAATATGATTGGACCATATTTTTTCGTCGATGAAAATGATTGCCATGTTACGATCAATAGAGTTCGCTATCGTGTCATGTTGGAAGACTATTTCTGGGCAGACTTTGATAGACTTGACATGAGTGATATGTGGTTCCATGGTGACACATGCCACAAAGCTGGTCAAACAACTGATCTATTGAAGGCGAAGTTTGGTAACCGTGTAATCTCGAAAAATGGTCCGGTCGGGTGGACATCCCGCTCATGTGATTTAACGGCATTGGGTTTATTTTTATGGGGTTACGTTAAGTCGTATGTTTATGCCAACAACCTTAGAGGGGACAATATTAATTATTATAATCGCCAACGTTCCGGCCGATATGTGCGAAAGAGTGATCGAAAATTGGCTCCAACGAAGCGATCGCGGTGGTTATACAAACGAGAATAAATTCCATGGAATAAATTTCAGCCCAATATCTCAATTACTCTGCGTTTTATCTAAATACAAAATTGTTATGTGCATATTGAAAAACCCAATTATTATTTTGTTTAATTTATAAGGTGAAATTAATATGGCTGCTCTAATTCGGTTGCACGCTAGTGTACAATTCGAAGGTGTCTGGAAGTGACGTAGTCCGAGGTCCGAAATTATATTTTACTACGCACATTTCCAATTTGGAGTGTGTCCGGAACAACGTATGCACCATTTAAATCGTAACTTTCGTAACAAATTGGAGCCTTGGCAGCAACAAGATTACAGTGCCCGTGGATCGAGCGTATTTTCGCAGGTAGGGTGAGCGTTCGAAATTCCACAAAACGAGAAAGTTTAGCCGTGCTGCAAACGTTGCATCCCATCGAAAATAACCGAGGTCAAGTCACAATAAATACACAACAAAGGAGAACGAACAGAAAGAACCAAAACAAAGCCACTAACAAAACGACGACCACACGTGCACAACATTGTGTATGCAAGTACCACACACAACGAAGCCATTTATGAAGACCGAAGGGGGAAGGGGAGTGAAGAAATGCAAATCTAACGCCACCAATAACGAGAGCATTTGTAATAGTTTTTCCCCCACCCTCACTATAAAAATAATGAAGTCAATGAATTACGAATTATATAATATCATTTGATTATTTACCGAAGCAAATCGTAGACAAGGTTGTCATTTGACTCTGCGCGGAAATAATACGAATTACAAACACGCATCAGCCATATATTATTATATGCATATTGTATATATTTTTTCAACGCGTCATTTTAAAGTTATTTTCATGCGTCGACGGTTAATAACACACACACATACACACATACATATACACACACACGCGCGCTCCTAAAAAAATCTGGAATCTACGCCGCATCCTCGCAACTCTCGCGTGACGTCACACTCATTCAGAAAGTGCGTAATAAGAGAAGGGAAGAGAGAGGGACGGTAGAGGGCGGCGGGAGTGAGGCGAGGGGCTCCGTCGAACGTCGTTTGTTCCCCGCCGAACGTCGTTCCCGTGAACCCCTCGAGTCGCCCACCTATATGTACGGACGAACAGACACGATACGGACTTAATGCAGAAAGCCATGCGAAGTAATGCACGAGGCGGACAGGTCGACGTTCGAAAATACAAACTCTCTCCAACTTTTAGATTACTTACGCAGTGTGTAATGTTTTGGGAAAATGTAAAAAAAAAAACTGATTTAAATAAATAAAAATATTCCATTGTTTTAACAGGTCGAAAGAACTATTAGTTTTCAATTGTTTTTTTTTTAAGAATTATTAGAATTAATGCAATAAAACAATACAAATTTATTCTGATTTTTGCAGACAATATAGGTATTTTAGATGAATCTAGAAAATTAGAGAAAACAATCACAATTTATTATACCATGTGAAACCTTAAAATTTAAATATTTAAAATAACAATAATCCATTCTTCTACATAGTCCCCGAAGAGTTATCACCAATTACAGACAGCATTGGTAGGCCATTATTTATTATTATGAAAGTGTTCTTGCTGCGACTTCAAATCTTTGACTATCAACATTCACCCTATACAGGAATCTACCGAACAGTGACTTCCTACTAAGGTGTCGGTCGACTAAATTATTATTATGACATATACAGACTTTTTCATTTAGAATAACGTATTCTGTGTGTAAAATAAAAGACATACATCATGAGAAATTCAAGATAATCTTTAAGTCGGTGCAAAATACATAATTTATACGTTAATCTGACTCGTAGACTTCCGCGGTCTTCGTCCATACTTTCTTCATCTTGGCTTCGGGCTAGAATCGTATTTTCATTGAGTGCTGAAGATATCTCATGCAAGTGGTGAAGAAATGCCGGTACCAGAATTATCAAAGACACAGTTCCAGTTCGGAAACTAAGATAGCAAAAAAAATCATTTAAATGCCCTTCACAGAAACGTTGACTATTCAAATTGAGTCGAATGTCAGCAATGATACGATCAATGTTCACCTGCGAGTCGTGTAACGTTGCTGATTTATTGGCGTAAACTAACGACACAACATAACCTCACAAAACAAATATGAATCTGCTAATTCGCATTAGTGCGAATGACAATTAATTAATTAGTCCATTTACAGAAGTAATCGGTTCGTTAAACTTTCGGTGAGTTTGTCGATTGGCAGTGTGGCAAAATCCGTTAATTCCATAAATTTGATTGTAGTACATGGAGATCTATGCTGGCTATACTGCGTTGCTGCTTCCAGTTCTTCAATAATACTCTACTTCCCGGATGAATAGAAAGAAAATAACTTGTAAAAGTTGAGGCACATAAATAATAATGTTAGTACCCATGCCTTCACTTCCCCCGACAATTTAACGCCAATTACAGGGTACAAGCTACGAGCTATTACACTCGCGGTGTGGTTTAAGGTCTTTACTTATCAGCATTCGTTTAAAGGAGAACAGGAAACCACGAAAAGCTTTAATGGTAAAGTCAGTAGACATGAACAAGAACTAACAATCTCACTTGTTCATTTTAAAATGGAGTAATTGTAATGTAACTGATGGTGGATAAAACCATGCTGGTCTTCTGATAAACGAGATCTTATTTGGGAAAAGATACTGGCATAAACACAAATTATAAAAATTTTGGCGCAATTATTGATGATGGATTGGTCAATAATTTTCAATTAATGTGATATATCCTTTTTATGAACACAGCACAGTGTGTTAACTTGCCAGCAACTGCTGTAGCGTGACCAAACGCTTGAACAATTCAAAGAAAATTGGAAAAACTAGATAGGAGAGAGTCACTACATCCACCAGATTCTCTACATATAGCTCTTTAGCAATTTTACCTTTTCAAAATTGTTACAAAATGTTTTAAATAAAAATCTTAACAGCCTCAAGTGAATATTACAAATCCAATCCAAAATAATTTTTTATGGAGCGTAGCAGACTAATTTTTCTTCTCTCTAGTAAGGATTCGCTTAGGGTATTGTCATAGGTTATCCACTATATCTCACTCAGAAGCGCCAGTTTGAGATAATTCAGAGGAAATTTCTGATGTTTCTGTTGTTCAGTTGGTTTGGAAGATGACCCAAATTTTCAATTGCATCTTCAAATAAAATGGAGTAACTTTATTAAAATACTTAAATTGTTACTAAAACTTTGTATTCATAAACCAATGAAAAAACAGACCGGGCTTAAAATGTATTGAAAATTGGATTTAACTCTAAAAAAACCTTTGTTAAAACACACTGAATATTATCGTCAGTTAATAGAATCATTATTTCTTATCATTTCTGAACAATACGTTTCTTCGCGACTTTTTTAAAGAACAAATTAGAAACAAAGTCATTATCATAGTTTGAAGCACATTCAAGTAGGTGACATGCACTTAAAAGAAAATCCCTTTAGAATAATTATCCTATTTCACTTTCTCCACACAACATTAATAGAACCTAATTAATTTTCTTGTTTCGTAAAAATAAACGTTGAAGACGTACTTAATATTATAAGTACCAGTATCAGTGTTGTTGGTCTGTCTCATATAATAGAAATTACATTTAAAATTATTGGTTAATTGTTCTACATTAAGAAAATATGCAAGTTAACAATTAGATACATACTGCATAGTTATTCGAACTTTGGCATCTTGATATGTTTAAATGCTTCCATAAAATACTAATTATGTAATAAGCAGAATGTAATTATATTTTACCACAATGTCACCCAGAATTTTTATCTAAATACGTTTAAATATTTTTTCATCCAGACGTGTGAATGAATAGTCATTACGTTTGAATATTTCAAATATTATATCTTATAATTAACGGCCGTCAATGGCACTTGAAAAATAGTTTTATATTATACGAAAGGCTTTCAATTTTCTATTGCGTCATTATTAATTTTACTATCTGTCAGTTTGTGCTGTCTTGCATCGTTAATTTATCAAAATAGTAATACAAATCCATGACTTTACGTCCATTAACAGATTAGATAAATTACAGAGGTTTTAGTAAGTCATAAGTTTTTATTAGATTCGTGCTCGTGGTATGATTTAAGATCTTTGGCTGTTAGCATTCACTTTAAACAAAAAGAAAAGTCACGAAAAACTTTTATAAACAGCAGCCTTACAAAGCAAGGAAAAACTACAAAAATTATTCCTGAAGAACTTAAATGGTTGTTTTTACAAATCAACTATTTACAATTGGCAAGAATAGCTGTTAGAATTCACCTTAAATGAAAGTGGAAATGACGAAAAACTTTCCTGAATAGCAGCCTTACAAAGCAAAGGAAAAACTGGAAAAATAATTCCTGGCGAAATGGAATGGTTGTCTTTCCAAAACAACGATTTATAAGTGGTAAGATCTTTGATTGTTCGCATTCTTCTTAAATGAGAAGAGAACCCATTAAAAACTTTCCAGAAGAGCAGTCTTACGAAACAAGGAAAATCTTCAAAAATTATTCCTAGAAAAATGAAATGCTTGCCTTTCTAAACCAACTATTTACAGGTGGTAAGACTGGCTGTTGGTATTCGACTATAATGAAAATAGAAATCACGAAAAAATTCGTGAACAGCAAGCAGCTTGATGAAACAAGGAAAATCTTCAAAAATTATTCCTAAAGAACTTAAATAGTTTTTTCCAAACCATCTATTTACACCTGGCAAAATTGGTTGTTAGAATTCGCCTTAAATGGAAAGGGAAACCATGAAAAAATTTCCTTAAAAAGCAAGGAAAGTTTTCAAAAATTATTCCCGAAGAAATGCAATGATTGTCTTTCAAAATCAACAATTTACAAGTGGTAAAGTCTTTGATTGTTAGCATTCGTCTTAAATGAGAAGGGAACACATAAAAGTTTTTTCTGAACAGCACCCTTACAAAACAAGGAAAAACATCAAAAATTATTTCTGAAGAAATGAAACGCTGATCTTTCCAAATCAACTATTGTCAAGTGGCAAGATTGGTTATTAGCATTCACCTTAAATGCAAATACAAATCACGAAAAACTTTCCTAAATAGCAGCCTTACGAAACAAGAAAAATCTTCAAAAATTATTCTTGAAGAAATGGAATGGTGGTTTTTCTATGTGGCAAGATTACTGGTTGTTGGCATTCTACTACATACGTCCAAATTTTTCTTATCTTATCTTCTGTAAATATTACGACATTAGTATCATGGCATTTCTTTTGCTTTATTTTCAAGAACGACGCATTAGACGTAAAAAATTATGACTCGAAAAAGAAAAGGAGGGTGGAAGTACTCAATTTCTGTTTGCTTGTAGTAAATTTTAAAATAAAATATACAAGCAAATTCTCAAATGCATACACTACATAATGCTGCTTACCTTTGAAAGATATAATAACTCCAAACTGAGAGAAATTCGTGAAGACGTGTAAATATTCAACTTGCGAAAGATGTCGCAATCTACCATAAAATCCAATTGGAAAATTTCCCATCGAGAATTTAAAGAACGAGATAGGAAGATGGATTCATAAGGAAGATGTTATAAACAGAAAACGGCTTAAGACAGCAAGCATGTAAAAATGAAATGCAAATGATGAGGAAGTGACTAAATGAAATGATATATGGAATGTCAGAAGAACTGTTGGAATCTTACGAACCAAAAATGGCTGCATGCACGCAACGGAAATGCTTACATCTCCTACATACGAGTTAGTTTCTTTTTTGTTAATCTTTTTTAAAGTATATTAACGTTTAACATATAAATGCTCTTATTTTCAAAGGATAAAACAGGGGGTGAAATCAAAGAGCTGGAGTTTTTTTTACGGGGTTCATCTCCATCGACTGCAGTCGTAGAACGATTGACATTTGAATTTTATCGCAGCCGCCAATGTATTTCATGAACAACGTGATAGACGCCCAAAAGGAATGTCTATTTAAGAAACAATTAGAAAAATACATATGTTACCAGATGACTTTCGAATAAAATTAAGTGATGTCGTTGAGGCTCGACATATTTCGTATGGTGCAATGATTTCAATTTCGTATAATGAGTTGTGTGATAAAAATTATGAGCAAGATAGGTGCCCCATTTATTGATTGTAGACCACAAACGCGAACGAAACCGTATCATGGATAGTTCTCAATTTAGCGAAGTTCAGACATGATCCGAAAGATTTTTAGCACCGAACAATAATGGTTGATGAAATTTGGATACACCATTATACAACCGAAATAAAAATCGAAACAATGAACTAAGACTGACATGAATATGCCAAAGAAGGCGAAGACTTAATCGGAAAAGTTATGGCTGCTCTCTTCTGAGACTTCAGTGGAATTATTTCTAATCAATCACATTCAAAAAGGTAAAAATGATAGTAGGTGAACACTATCCATGCTTTATAGATCAATTACGCGTTAGAACACAACGCCCCAAATGCCCCACTTAAAGAAAAAACAAGTGCTTTTTCTTCAGGATAATGCACGTGCTCACACTTTGATTATTTCAACGGCAAAATTTCATGAACTGTATTTCAAGATGCTTCTGCATCCAATCTATTCACAAAATTTGATCCTCTCAACCCTTTTTCTTTTTCCTAATATGAAAACTTGACTCGGTCGCAAAAGAATCGTCGGATGAGGAAGGTATCACTGAAACTAATCCACATTTCGACAAGTTTGTTGAAGTTTACTTTCCCGAAGACTAAATGTAATAAGTTACAAGAAGATTGCGTTGAAAAATAAAATAATTTTGTACCAGAAAGTTTGTTACTTACTGACCCATCCCCGTATTACCTAAAGCAGAAATCTAAATTGAAAATGCGGCCACCTATAATAAATCCTTTCGCTAACTGTATGTGTTCTATGAAGCAGTTATTTATAATAAATTTCTAATAGTTTATATGACGAAAGTCCTTTAGTAAATACACTATTTTAAGTACACCATTTAATGGTTGCAATATCAACATACACACAAATCCCTTATCATATTCACCGACTGTTATTTCAACAACTGTAATGATTCATTAACATTTTCTAATGTCGTCAAAATGTGATTAAAAAATACTAATGACAAACATGCAAAAAATTTGGAGTATTTAAAACTTGAGGCGTTGTTGCACTGTACTTTATTTTAAATTTCTATAACTTTAGAATACCAAAAGTAACATTTAGATTAATCATAGCGTTACAGACAAAATATGACGGTATTGACAACAAAATAATAGAACTATCTTTGAATTTAGTAATTCAAAGTAAAAAAATTGTCAATTGTGTAACGTCCAATTTCAAATGCGTCTTCGAATAGGTAGTATGTAAACGATTTTTGGTAATCGATGCACGTACAGTTGCGTATATACGCCAGTATTATTATGCAAAGTACTTATGTATTGTGATATATAAATAATTGAGACATGTGAAACCTTAGACGGACCAATTCAGAATCTTAGGCGGACCAAGAAGAAAACATTGTTAACAAAATAATAATCTATTTTTGAATTTGGTAAAAAAAGTAAAAATCATTTTTAATGCTTTTAGGGGGTCATCATTTTATGCTTATTAATTCAAATAATACCCCGTGTTATATACTTGCTATAAATGGTACTTTACCACGTTTGAAAAATTTAAAGACCAAAGTGACATGATGAACATTGGAACAGCAAACTTAAAACATATTAGGTTAGGTTGGAACATGCTTGGGAGTACATCTAGAGCAAGAAATAGAAACTACATCTAGAAAAAACTGTATTCCATTTACACCTCTGAATACCTTTAGAGCCAAGAAATGTTTGTTTTTAAAGTAGCATTTATTCCAATATCAACTTTACATTCGAACACTGAGTGTTGTCCAATAAACTAAGGATCCAGACCCAGAGTGTAGAGATGAAATATCTTCGTAAAGTTCTAAACTCTACAACGCAAACTTAAAACATATTAGATTCGGTTGGAACACGCTTGGGAGTACATATAAAGTAAGAAATAGAAACTACATCTAGAAAAAACTGTATTCCATTTACACCTCTCTGAATTTATTCCAATACATTTAGATGAAATATCCATAAAGTTCTAAACTCTACAACGCAAACTTAAAACATATTAGATTCGGTTGGAACACGTTTGGGAGTACATATGTTAGAAACTACATCTAGAAAAAACTGTATTCCATTTACACCTCTGAATAAAGCCAAGAAAGGTTTGTTTTTAAAGTAGCATTTATTCCAATAGCATTTATTCCAATATCAACTTTACATTCGCAAACTTAAAACATATTAGACGGTTGGAACACGTTTGGGAGTTAAGAAATAGTCTAGAAAAAACTGTATTCCATTTACACCTCTGAATACAAGCCGAGAAATGTATGTTCTTAAAAAGCATTTATTCCAATATCAACTTTAAGGATCCAGACCCAGAGTGTAGAGATGAAATATCTCCATAAAGTTCTAAACTCTACAACGCAAACTTAAAACATATTAGATTCGGTTGGAACACGTTTGGGAGTACATATAAAGTAAGAAATAGAAACTACATCTAGAAAAAACTGTATTCCATTTACACCTCTGAATACCTTTAGAGCCAAGAAATGTTTGTTTTTAAAGTAGCATTTATTCCAATATCAACTTTACATTCGAACACTGAGTGTTGTCCAATAAACTAAGGATCCAGACCCAGAGTGTAGAGATGAAATATCTTCGTAAAGTTCTAAACTCTACAACGCAAACTTAAAACATATTAGATTCGGTTGGAACACGCTTGGGAGTACATATAAAGTAAGAAATAGAAACTACATCTAGAAAAAACTGTATTCCATTTACACCTCTGAATACATTTAGAGCCGAGAAATGTATGTTCTTAAAACAGCATTTATTCCAATATCAACTTTACATTCGAACACTGAGTATTGTCCAACAAGCTAAGGATCCAGACCCAGAGTGTAGAGATGAAATATCTCCATAAAGTTCTAAACTCTACAACGCAAACTTAAAACATATTAGATTCGGTTGGAACACGTTTGGGAGTACATATAAAGTAAGAAATAGAAACTACATCTAGAAAAAATTGTATTCCATTTACACCTTTCAATACCTTTAGATCCAAGAAATATTTGTTCTTAAAGCAGCATTTATTCCAATATCAGCTTTACATTCGAACACTGAGTATTGTCCAACAAACTAAGGATCCAGACCCAGAGTGTAAAGATGAAATATCTCCATAAAGTTCTAAACTCTACAAAGGATGATAAGATACTTGACACATTATGGAAGAAATCGTATTGATTAGGACACTTAATTAGGAAGAATAATGACCGGCTGCTACAAGAGTTTTGGATGCGAATGTTGTGGAAAGACGCAAGAGAACCACTCAGGCTCTGAGAGGATGCTTCGGAAGAATACGAGAGAAAAGAAGGCGTATAAACAATACAGTGAAGGCCCTAATAAAAAAAAGAAATGAAAAGAAACGTTGCGCATGGGGAAAATTAAGAAGACGCTTTACTTTTCACTTAACACCTTCGGGTATTTTATATGTACATTAGCTCTGATGTGTTGCAATATTTTAAATGTTTCTACACTGTTAACTATCGTTTTCTGTAAAGGTAGTGACTGTTTCATTCCTGTGCAATTGAATAAATTGATAACACAAGTCAATAAAGTGCGTTTCCAATTTCATTAAACCGAATAACTTTCAAACGTTGTTGATACTAGTTGTGATAAGGTAATTACTATTTTAATAATAGAATTGGAATCAATAATAATTATATGGGGGTAATCAGATTATATGAACATGTGAAATATTAAAATTAGGGTCTTTGGTACTTTAAATCTTCACAATTTTAATTCTTGATATACTGTTTATATTTAAAATAATTGAGGCTTATTTTAAATATAAACAGTATATCACCACCAAATGTAGGATGGTGTATTATCTGATTAAATGTTGCAAAAAAGGTCGTCAAAATGGAATCAATTATAATAGAAATGAATAGCTATGCTAGACGATAGAACTGTCGTCTAAACTCTGAAAATATTCCGTCCAGATTCATTTATTAGATTTAAAGACTTAAATTTTGTCATATGCTTGCAAAATTCCAAAAATTTTATCACTATAACAGTATGGATCTAGGTTGCTTCACAAATAATGCACATTAAAATCTTACAGTTTTTCTGCAAGTCTTTGGCGCAAAACTATTGATAGTTTTGCCTTCGTATATAACTGCCACAATAGATATTTGCCTACAATTTTATTACAATTCTTTGACTTAGCATTGTAAGAAATCCAGTAGCAAAATCCAATTTTCTAATTAGAATAAAAATAGGAAAAATAAGAATTGTTTTTCCTTTACTTCTTTGGCAGAATAATAAAGAACACTACTTTTCAAATGATTTATTTAATTTATAATCTAGAGTACAATCCTTTCAATCCCAGCATTTTTAGGAAATTTTAGGAAATTGAAGAGGTACAATATAAAACTTGAAACGTATGAATTGTACGTTTGGAATTTGCTTTTATTCCCATTGGAATTATATATAAAATTTTGGCGCCCAACGTCGAGAATCGAAATTTGGAAAATAAACTTATTTTTACATTTAAATACGTATGTAAATGTGAACCTATTGTGGTATATATAAAAAGTCTGAGATATTGCAGCCTTTATCAATGTAATAAAGTAATTGTTAAAAAGAAAAATTCACATAGAATTTGTGGAAACGCATTTTTGAAATTTGTTTTCCAAAATTTTTAACGTAATTATATTTTACATACACGATTTGTAATTTAAAGAATTTAAAAAGATTCTGTGCATTTAAAGCATAAATAAAATTCATCTATTAATATACTTTGTCTGATATGTAAAATGCTAAAAGACAAAGTTGAAAATTTGGAATATTAAAGTTATAATTTTGTTTTTCATTCAATAATTTTAACTGGTTCAGTTTTAAATGCTTAACAATTATTAAATTAATAAGCGAGATGCGAAATACAACATGAATCGTCCAAATTTAAAATTAGAAAAATAGATTCTTACCTCGGGCATTGTTATATCCTCTCTAGAAACTTAAGTTCATGAAAACGAATTCACTAATTGTTTCACAAACAGATCAGATCATAACATCTCATTAAATATAAAAGTGGTTTCCAAAATGTTTTAAATAATTTCATTTCATTCAACGATAGCAGGCGTTACAGCAGAAACAGAATAACTAAACAAACATAATCCAATCTTGTCCTTCACAAAACAAGGTCTTTTCATTTGGCAAGTGGCAAATGCGTTGTTAATACATGAATAAAACTCGAAGTTCACATCATTTTCACAACCACTCTCAAAACTTTTTTTTTGAATGTTAAATCGCCTCTTTTCTCGCGGCGTTGAACTGATTTTTCGACCGTTACGGTGGCATGCTCTCTTCCTTTCGGGTCCGACTTGTCCTTTTGTCTGTTGCGTTGTCGAAAATCGCGAATTTTAATTGGCGTACTGAAACAAGATGAAAAAAGTCCGCAATAACGCGTTCGAAACTGACGGCGGCCTCGTGTAATTGCTAAGGCAGCAAACGCGACACGTTCAAAACAAACTAGAAGGAGAAAAAGACCCAGACGGTGAGTAGATGGCGCTGAACGACGAGAACGGGGCGAGCTTGGACGGGAGGGAGGAAGGCAGACCGAGAACGGCCGAGACAGAAATGGACTGGCCCGGAAGTTATGGATGGAAGAAAGTCACCGCCGCCATGTAGTGCCGTCGATGTTTCGTATTGTGTTCGCACGTTTTGTGAACGTAATTTTTTCAATTAAAGATGGGAAAAGGAGACGATAACGATGACGACAACGTATTTAATTTGTAGCAATTGACGGCATAAAAATAGAATGTACAAGAAGTAATACGTCTATAATTATATCATGCCATAAATTTAAACTCTATGTTCATTGAATGAACATAGACAATCCAAAAAGACGAGCTTTTAGCTTTTTTTAAAAATACATTTCAAATACGTATTCAAAAGCATATACTTATAGCTAACCAGTAAAGTATTTTGTAACGTATTATAGTGACTCACATATAGTCAGTCATAAAAGAGTTCTTATACCCTCTGAATGTAGAATATCATCAAATGTGAACATCCGGCTATGATAACGTATATTTTCTTCAATTTAACAACGTTAAAAGAATTCTAAAAATCTATAATAATAATCTGAAAACTTATTTATAACACAAAAGTTATTGTACACTTCACTTTTACAAGATATTTTTCAATTGCGAAACTTAAATTTAGAAAGAATTCGGTAAATTCACATCATAGATAGTATCATGTGTTTTTGAAAAATAAGCGTTTGATACTTTTACAAAGACGAAATGTAAAAGTTTACACAAGTCTGGGAATATGCGTGAGTTAGCAACACTACACAAAGAAAAGGAAAACCTTGGGCCAAATAGTAAAATGGACCGAAAAAGTGTTTTCTGTGGTGCAGATTAAAAACAAATATTTAAAATGTCCTGGACGATCGGGGAAATGAAAACGTGATCAGAGATGTGACAAGCGCAGTGAGTTGAAATGGATAAGTGCACTGGGGCTGGGTGGCTGTGCAGATAGGATTTGATAGTGGAAAGAAAGTAAATTAAGAAAACAAAGAGAATTTGTAGAAAAGTCGAATATAATGAGAGACTACCACGTAAAAAAAAACCTTTCATTAATGACGTTAATAATTATCTAACACTCTATGCTTTACAATAGATGGAATTACACTACACAACACTGAAGTGGATAATGAGATAATTTCTAAAATTTTAACATTTAAATGATAGTACAGTTTTCATAATTTATGATGATAAAAGTAACTAAGACAATAAAATTTATCGAATTTACCAAAAGAAAAAGAACAAAAGTAACAAACTAGAGTAATAGTCACATAAGTGTTCTTTCTGTTTTTCGAACTCCAATTAGCCTCGTTTAAAAAATTAGGAAAAAATCGAAATGTCGAATTTCGACGTTTCAATAGTTCTACTTGATTTTGAGTCGCTGATTACGGAAAACAACACGGCGTTGGCGTATCTCTTTCGATTTCAGAGGTATTCGTGAAAAACCGTTGCAAACGCGAAATTACGGGAAAACACAGAGAGAAAACGAGAATATTCAGCGACCAATCGTTCACACAGTTTTCTTGGGCATTCTAGTAAACTTTTGGGGAGTTTCCGGGTCGAAATTCGAAAATGAAAGTTTTTCAAGTTTCAAAAATAGCGACGGTTTTTGATGTTCGATTTTGGGCCGTCACACCTAAGGGCTGTTGAGAACTTTTGTATCGTCTGCCTCGCTTTAGTTCCCTTTCTTTAGCTGGCATAGTTTTTATTAAATATTCTATGAAAAACTGAGGTATATTACGCCAAATGCGGTGCAAAGCGGTGGCTAGTTGGTCTAAAGCCTGGAGTACCTATCGAATAGATTGATTTAGCTTGACATCTCCGCCCAGACGTGTTTGATGCAGTTCATGTCTGGTGAACAAGCTGTCCAATCCAATCTCTCAAGATTATGGAGTTCTATCCGT
The DNA here is from genome assembly GCA_031893035.1 of Dermolepida albohirtum. Classification (NCBI taxonomy): domain Eukaryota; kingdom Metazoa; phylum Arthropoda; class Insecta; order Coleoptera; family Scarabaeidae; genus Dermolepida; species Dermolepida albohirtum. The sequence goes on from JAVIWB010001110.1 coordinate 661,337, forward strand.
TCATTTACAATCCTAGTACTTTTATCAATCACGGATGTTATTAATGCATTCATTAATACCAAATCAGTACGTCCATCGGAACATACTCCACTTCAGACGCAAACAGATCCTCCACCGAAAGAATTCGTTGGGATCAAAAATTTGTCTTTGTACTGTATTCCTCTTTCTCTCCAGACATATATTCGTCCATCAGTAGTACACAGTCGAAATTTTAACTCGTCGGTGAAAAGACAAAAGCTCCAGATTTTAATCAATCGCCCATTGATATCTGTGTGCACGCTTCTTCCTCGTCAACTGAGGGTGTCTCGCACGTTTACATTGAAGGAGTACCCCGCCATTCTATCAATCTTTAAAATTGACAGGATAATATTTCAAAGATTTTTTATTGTTAATTTGTTTTTTAGTCTCAGGGTGCATAGGAAGAAGAACTTTGCTTGATATGCCCCCTGTGATTTCCAGAGGGGGAATATTTGGGAAATTGTATGGATAAACCTTTCTTGTTTTTTTGGAAATAAACTATTATTATTATTATTATTTTGGCATTTTACCAAGGTAATGTGTGTAATACTGATCTTTTAGAAGCACGCAACTCAATCCATTCGAGAATATTTGGACTGTTCTCAAAACCAATTGTTTACTCGTCCTCAGATCCTAATTTAAGAGTTTTAAAACAAAATATGTAACACACCGTGAAAGCCTGTATCGACAGCATACCGAAGTGGATTCAAGCTAAGGGAGGTTTAGCCAAGTATTCAAACGAACAAATCTTACGATTGTAAATATATGTTCACATCTACACTAGCATGTGTAATATAGAAGTATATCTTTTAAATTGTATGTATTTGGATTTTATTTCGCTTAAACTCTAAAATTGTAGTCTGGGCTAATTTCTTTACCAGCTACTCTTCTTCATATTTAGCAATTTTAGAAAAAGACATTGGGTTGAATGAAATGTTTTCATGATAGTTGCTAAATATAGATTCCAAATTGATTATTTTTCTACAGAAATGTAGCTATTAGCTAAAAATTAAATAAATGTAAAGAAATGAAATACTTATAAATTGAAAAAAACACATTATAGAGGGAATTTATGACATTTTTTAAATATTTTTAACAAAATATTAGTAAGATACAAAAAAATCTTAAGACAGCAATACCTGGTTCTGTACAAATTGTATACATAGTGCTTACATAATGAATAACCTTAAATACGTAAAAAGCATTATTTTTAATTTGAAGATGAACTAGGAGAAAACAAATTCAGTGGAATGAGCTGGATGATCAGGGTCATTTAAAAAGTTCAATTATAAAACAAGACATTGCTCTAATAGAATTTACTACCCCAACATCCTTTCCACAGAGAGATTAAAACTTCAAAAGAGACACAATATCCTGCACAACTTACACCCAGAATACAATCCATAGATATACCACATTTTTCATATCGAAACAGATAAATGCAATTTATGACACGATAAAAAATTGGTATTCATTGTTCCCCGTGGTGTAAAAGTAAAGACACATACCCGGTTAGCACGAGACCGCGGGTTCGCATCTCACGCGGAGAGCACGAACTCTTTTCCAAAAATTTGTAAGCAGGCAAGAAATTTACGGATAATCGTCCGGTAGGACGATTCTAAAGGGTGTTTCAAATTGCCCGGTTTCTTTTTTAAAAATAAATAAAATATAGATGGAGCACTGAATTTATCTGGGTATGTGCGCATTTAAAAAATGTGATATATGACATTTATAAGAATGGCTTCGTACACGGTACAATAACGCGTTCAAATTGTTGAATTATTTTATGAAAATCAGCGTTCTGAGAAAAGAGTTTTTAGTAAATTACGTGAATTTTATGGTTCACATAATCGTCCATCTGAAAGCACTATTGGTCGAATTATTAAAAAATTTCAAGAGACCGATTCCGCAGAAGATCAAAATAGTGAAAAATACTGAAATGTCCATTAGACGACGTTCACAACAACTTGGACTTGGATCAACAACATGGCGTATTTTACACAACCATTTAGCTTTGAAGGCATATAAGGTTCAACTAACACAGGAACTGAAGCCATTAGATCCTTTAAAGCGTCGTTAATTTGTCAATTTCATCAATGAACAACCAGCTGATTTTTCTCAAAAAATAATGTTTTCCGATGAGGCACATCTTGAACTTGATAGTTATGTTAATAAACAAAATTGACATATCTGGGGTGAGGAAAATCCACGAATTAATCATGAGAAACCTATGCATCCTAAACGAGTTACTGTTTGGTGTGCATTATGGTCAGGCAGTGTAATTGGGCTTTACTTCTTTGAAAATGCTGCTGGTGAAGCTGTAACTGTCAATGGTAATCAATAACGTCGGATGATAACCGAATTTTTGTGGCCTGAATTAATGAATATTGATCTAGAGGATATGTGGTTTCAACAGGATGGTGCTACACCTCACTTTGCGCACGAATCAATTGATTTATTGAGAGAAAAATTTCCTGGACGTGTAATCTCAAGAAACGGTGATGTTAATTGGCCACCAAGATCACGTGATTTGAAACCGTTACACTATTTTCTGTGGGGTTATGTGAAAAGTCAGGTTTATGAAAACAATCCACATCAATTCCTGCTTTGAAAGATGAAATTATACGTGTCATTTGGTGAGATAGAGCCTCAATTATGTGAAAATATCATTGAAAATTTTAACAAAAGAGTGGACGCCTGTGGAGCTGCAAGAGGAGGCCATTTGGCAGATATTATTTTTCGCATATAAATGTCATAACTGATACTTCAATTACCAATAAAGAGTTTTTGAAAGTGAATGCAAATTATGTTTTATTTATTCTTTAAAAAAAACCGCGAAAGTACCATTATTAAATAAAAGGGAAATACAAAGTAGACTGTCGTTTGCCCAATACGTACGATGAGGCGAAATATACTATGGTCCGAAGAAACGAAAATAGTCTTATTTAATTCTGGTGCATACCAACAACACCTACGAAGACCACCATTGACAGCATTTACACCTCAATACACGAAGAAGACGATAAAATTCAGAAGCTCAGGCAGCATGCTTTGGGGGTGTTTTTTGCGATATGGCGTAGACCCATTACACAAGATAAATGGCACAATGAATGCTGTCTATGTGAACATATTACAAACTGTGCTTCTACCATATGCAGAGGAAGAAATGTCACTTAGATGGTTGCATATGCAGGACAATGATCCGAAGCATGTCTCTCGTAAAGTGAAAACATGATTTCGAGATAATATTCGCGTTTTGGGCTGGCACAATCGCCAGATTTAAATCCCTTTACAAATTTATGGGTGGAGTTGAGAAAGATTGCATCTGCTACTAAGTCGCAAAATATTGACGATCTGTGGAGAATATGCCAAGCCGAATTCAATCAATTTCAGTAGAGACATGCTGGCAACTGAAGTGAACTCGTTGCCCCACAAATGTTAAGAGGTGATTAACAATAAAGGTCAAGCAAGAACTAAGAACTAAGTAAAAATGACATTTGGTTAGTATTTTGGCATGACTGCTATTTTATTGTACAATTATTTTGTTTGTCCTAGAACATAAACAGTTTTATTATCTCTTTGGTATTAAGAAGTCTATTTATTTATTGTTATAGATATGTAACATCTTGGAATAAAGAGTTCAATACACTTGATTATCTTTTATTCAACGTATAAATTGATATTTCAGGAAATTTAAGACCACTGCTACCTTATATCTACATATATTTTATATATACATAGATATATATGTATATATATGTATATACATCGTAGTCTGTTAAAATACAAAAAATACAGTATTATTATTATTAATTTCTATTTGTGTTAATCACTAAGGTTGATATATAACACCTTTCCATTAACTTTCGTAATTTTGTATACGCATTTCGACAACTAAGTTGTTATCATCAGCAGATAATTGCAAAGTGTCGCCACCTGGTAAACCACGGCGAAAAATACCTGTACGAAAACAAACTCCGTACGCGATCTGTACCGTTGGGAAAAAAATGTATACTGTACACGCGTACGGAGTTTGTTTTCGTACAGGTATTTTTCGCCGTGGTTTTCCAGGTGGCGACACTTTGCAATTATCTGCTGATGATGACAACTTAGTTGTCGAAATACGTATACAGAATTACGAAAGTTAATATGGAAAGGGGTTATATATCAACCTTAGTGATTAAGTTAATCAACCACAGGCTCCATCAAATTCAACTTCTATTTGCGTATACAGTCATTCTTTGTTCCTAAATTACTTCTAATTTCCATAGTAAAATGCAGAGGATAGAAGGATAGAGTGGCCCAGGCAGTAAATACTTTGGAATGGTTAGGTCAAACGACCTAAACGTGTAGCCGTTATTAACACCTCGATTTGCATTAGCACACACGTCCAAAAATGAGTAATCGAACATGAGATATCTAAAGCAATTTGTTTCTGCATTGTTAAAGTCGAAAAACAAACAGCTCATTGCTTGCAAGTGACGTTACATATTGCAAAACAAATAAACGAAATGACGTACAAATTTTGTATAAATACATAACAAAGCAACGATTTGCGTACTTATTTTCGATCGTTCTTTTCTGCTAGATTTTCAACGCAGTAGTTAAAAGTTGGTGGTTATTTCAACTTAATAAATTTCATGATACAGAAAGTTTTTATTCTATGCTGTTTGAGAGTCAAAGTTTAATCGCATATTAAACATTTATGAAAGGAAATTATCTTGTGATAATTCTTTAGGCGAGAAATCGACTTCCTGACATTGCGATTACTACACATATAAACACACACACACACACACACACACACGTGCACATATAAACACAATATTTATAGACGGTATTGTGCTCATTGACGAGGACAACGACGGCGACGATCAGAAAGGGAACAGATGATTTAATACAAAATAATCACGAGCACCGGGGAACAAAAATGAACTGGAATATGGTCAGCTGTTTTAAAGTTGACTATAGGAAAAGAAACAAAAGATGAACCTTATAATAGCCAAGTATATATTTTATGTACAAACGTCCACCGCACGTCCCAAGAGTACAAAGTTCCCGCGCATATTTGCGTCGATCGCGTTTTATCGGCTCTTTCATAATGTTGTAATTACAACGCCAAAATAGAATTTTATCTAAAGAGAATCACAAAGAATAACGTACTTAAGCATAATCAAATTTGCGTAAATGTTAAAAGGAATGGAAACGCGACGTGCAATTTTCACAAAAATTCATCAATCTAGTACGAAAGTATCGGGTCGTTCGGAAAGCAATTGCGTTTTTTCACCAATAGATGACTTTCTTGTATTTTTCATACCCAACTTCATACTGAAGCCAATTTTTTATTACATATTTTACTAGTTAACAAAGTAAGCATTATTTGTGAAAAAGTTTTTTAAGTTTCGACTAATTAGTTTGTGTGTGGTGCCCTTTCAGATATGGAAAATCAAAAGCAGCATTTTCAGCATATTTTACTTTATTATTATCGAAAAGATAAAAATGCTGTTCAAGCGGCGGAAAAGTTATGCGCTGTGTATGGACAAGATGTGCTTTCTGAACGCCAATGCTAAAATTGGTTTAAAAAGTTTCGTTCCGGAAATTTCATCTGGAAGACGCACCGCGTTCAGGACGGCCGGTCGAAGCTGATGAGGATAAAATAAAGGCTTTGATTTAAGCAAATCGATGAATAACAACACGTCACCTCGCAAAGAAGTTAAATTTGTCAAATTTGACCGTATATGATCACATCAAACGCCTAGGATTCATTTCAAAGCTGGACATATGGGTTCCTCATATTCTTACAGAAAGAAATTTGCTCCGCCGTATTGACGTCTGCGATATGCTTCTCAGACGTCAAGAAAATGACCCGTTTTTGAAACGAATTGTTACTGGGGATGAGAAATGGGTTGTATATAACAATGTACAGCGTAAAAGATCATGGAGCAGCAAAGATGAATCGGCTCAAAGCACATCAAAAGCCGATATTCATCAGAAAAAGGTAATGCTGCCTGTTTGGTGGGATTATAAGGGAATCGTTTACTTTGAGCTTTTACCGGACAACACAACAAACAATACTGAAGTGTATATGAACAATTGGACAATTTGAATGATGCACTTCAACAGAAGAGGCCGGAATTGATCAATAGAAAAGGGGTGGTATTCCACCAGGACAATGTGAGGCCTCATACTAGTTTGACAACTCGCCAAAAGCTTCTACAGCCTGAATTGGGATCCACTGCCGCATCCACCATATTCTCCGGACCTTGCACCTTCGGATTATTATCTATTCCGGTCATTACAAAATTTTCTATAACATATCTATACGATTCGACATAAAAATGTAGACTAAAGCTTGTGATTTAGATCGTAAACCTTTTTGTGGTAACAACTGCAATTATTTAAATTAAATTTTAGTGTATTAAGTAGCCACATATTTTATTAATTTGGAACCAAAGCTTTCTTTAAAAACAATTATAGTTTTGGCTTATTATAATTCATTCATTTAGGCTGTTAAAAGTTTCAAAATAGACAAATCCAGTTTCTACATTGTGACTAGTCTACAGTCTGTCGCAGAGAAGATTGAACATTTTTTAAAATAGTAATTCTTAGTGGTGCTATCTATTTAAAAAATATGCATCGGTAAGGCGTATCTTTCACCAATGTTATGTCAAAATATCAAAAAAAAAATCTGGTTACGGAAAGTAAAATGGAACGTGTTCGTAAATTAATTAGAAACACAAGCTAACAGAATTCAACATTGTACAGACTTGATTAAAGACTCAAAAGAAGACGAAAACTTCAGGTATTCTATTGTAACTGGCGATGAGGCGTAGTGCTTTCAATATGATCCAGAGCCAAGCTCTGAATGGCATACATAGCGAAGAAAGACCGAAAAAAAGCCGTTTGAAGAAGTCAAAAGTGAAGACAATGTTCATTTGTTTTTATGATTCGAAAGGCGTAGTGCACAAAAAAAAATTGTACCAACTAGTCAAACAGTCAATGTATATTACCTTGGCGTTATGAAGTGTCTTTTGGCGTGTATTCGTCGTGCGCGTCTTCAGTATTGTGAAAATGGTAGCTGGCGTTTGTTACATGATAATGCACCATCTCATCGCTCGACGGTTATCACTGATTTTCTAACTATATATGGCATTTTGACCATCAACCATTCACCGTATTCACCGTATTTGGCCCTCCGCAATGATTTCTATCTATTTCCAAACTGTATTTGTCGATTAAAGGACAGCGTTATGCCAACGTCGAAGCTATTAAAAAGGTGTCGACAGCGATTTTGATGACGAAGATGAACTTAAAATAAAAATTCATTCGACATGTTAATTGACCGTGCAACACGTTGTATTGAAGCCGAAGGCGACGAGTTTGAATAAAATAAATGAATTTTATCAAAATAGCAAGCTTTTGTTTTCATTTTAAAAATTTTCCGTTTTCTCTGTAACAGACTGTGTACGAGGATAGTTTGACAAGTAGTGAGAATGACGCATAGGTGGCGCTCTAATTGGTAAAACAAATGCACGGTAATTTAGGTTGCCTTTTTATATGTTTACATTCCGATATTTAGATAAATCGGTTGATTAGTATATTTTTGACAGCTGATTGAAAAAGAAGCAACACGTCGTTTTGTTAAAATGGAAAAAGCAGAGTATCGTGCGGTGATTAAATACTTCGTAATTAAGGGTATGAAAGCTACCGAAATAAAAGATGAATTACTGGAAGCATTAGGTGAATCTGCTCCATCATCCGCTACAATAAGTAGATGATGAATTTAAACGTGGTAGAACAAGCTGTGTTGATGAAGCGCACTATGGAGCACCCAAAATCGTGACTTCTAAGGAAATTATTATAAAAATCCATATTATTACGCAAGATAGACGACTCAAAGTCAGAGAGATAGCAGACATGGTAAACATTTCAACAGAACGCGTACACCACATTTTAACGAAAGAATTGGGCCTTTCCAAGTTTTCGGCAAGATGGGTGCCGCTATTGCTTACGACTGATCAAAAGTTCACTCGTTTACCCATTTCCAATGAGTGTTTGGACTTTTATAAGCGGACTCCGGTTGATTTTTGTAGGCGATTTGTTACTTGCGATGAAACTTGGATACACTACAGTACACCCGAAACTAAACAACAGTCGAAACAATGGTTAGAACGTGGTTCTGCACCTCCAAAGAAAGCGAAAACCACTTTATCGGCAAACAAGGTGATGGCATCAATTTTTTGGGAGTCAAAGGGCATTTTGCTCATTGATTACCTTCAGAAAGGTGCCACAATGAACGGACAATATTATGCAGAACTTCCACAAAAATTAAATGTTGAGATTCGTACGAAACGGCCAGGAATGGCAAAGAAAAAGATTCTGTTTCACCAAGACAACGTTCCCTCGCATATCAGCACAATTGCGATGTCCAAAATCCACGAGTTGCATTTCCAATTAGTACCGCATGCGCCTTATTCGCCGGATCTAGCCCCTTCCGACTTCCAGCTTTTTCCAAAATTGAAAACGGCACTAGGTGGAAAGAAATTTTCGTCTAACGACGAGCTTATCATCTTCGTAAACGAGTATTTTGCAAGCCTTCCGGAATCGCATTTTAGAGATGGTCGTTGGAGCACCGCTGGAATAAATGTATTGCTCTTTTAGGAGAATATATTGAAAAATAAAAATTATTTTGTATTTAAAAAATTCGTTTTTCTTTTCCATTCTCTCTACTTGTCAAACTACCCTCGTATTTATCGGTCTTCCTACAAGTTCTAGTTCTGTTTTTCTTAAATTCCACTTCAATTTTGAAAGAACGATTTTTTAAAAATTACTCAACCTTTAAATATTGCGGCAGAAACTCGAGCGTTTTCCTGCTCACAGTTTATTGTCAAACACGTTCAAGCATTTTCATATTATGTATAAAGACGTAATCTGAGCGCATTACAAAACAAACATAGAAGGTCGACAGATGCAACGAACGCAAACAAGAAAGCACAACTCGACGCAAACAACAGAATGTTGTCACTTCTATCGCATCGCACGCGGCGAGTCAACTTGATAAGGTGTTTTTCAATTTAGCCGGTCTACTCTGCGCCCGAAGAAGGAATGTTAAATATTATTGTGTGCGTTTGTGTGTGTCTGCGTGCGCGTGTACGTGTATGTGTAAAGAAGGCATTTGGTTATATCTTCGGGGCATATTCCATTTAAGATAGTGATCGTCATAATCGTGGAATTTTTTTTTGATAATAACCAACGACGTTACAATTTCAGCGATTACAAAGGAGAATAGTCTTTTTTTTACCAATTGACGAATTGAATGAAGAAATATATTAAACAATGTGCGATAAAAAATATCAATCAACACTTTACAAAAAGAAACTTTGTAATTTCCCAATTTTATCATAATAATACAAAAGCACATTGTCCTTTAATATACAACATCACCAGCAATTAATTGAATTAATTTAACTAATATTCTCGTAAATATTGTTAAATGTACAAGACACGTCTTCCAAATAAAGGGGGAAAACTACCAGGCTGTTCAATAAGTTTTGTTGTTCGCTAAGGAAAACGCGATTTTATGGTTTGAAATAGATTCTATTATTCAACATAACCTCCCTAAACTTCAATACACTTGTCCCAATGATCTTGTAATTTATGGATTCCATCTCTGAAGTGAGAATCCGAAAAACTGTCGAAATACGCATTCACGGCTGCTATTACCTCTTCACTCGATGAAAATTGTTTACCACGCATGAATTCTTTGAGATGTGAGAAGAGTCAGAAGTCAGAGCGAGCTAAATCTGGCGTATAGGGTGGATGTTGCAACCATGAATTCTTTGAAATGTGAGAACAGACAGAAGTCAGAGCGAGCTAAATCTGGCGTATAGGGTGGATGTCGCAACAATTCGTACTTTAATTAACTGATTTTTGCGATAGTTTTTTGATTTAGGGTTATCTTTAAGATATATGACTTTTCTCTTCTGTAAATCAGATCTTTTTTCATAAATTTTTACATCCAGTTGGTTCAAAAGCTAACAATAATAATCTGAGTTTATTGTATTACTAGTTTGGAGGTAATTCACGTACAAAATTCGTTTTGCATCTCAAAAAACTGATGCTAACACCTTCTTGACCGATTTCTGTACCCTAACTCGTTTCGGAGCCAAAGTACTGGGTTCACACCACTCTTTAGTCTGTTGTTTTGATTGAGAATTAAGGTAGTAGATCTATAGTGATGAAACAACGCACAAAACGCTGTAATTGTTGCTCAGAAAGTCGCATTCGAATATGTTTTTGTTCCATTGTTAACGAATGTGGCTCCCATTTTGTACACAGCTTTCTGAAACTCAAAACTTCAGCCAAAATATTGGTCACACTGCCTAATAAAATTCCCAAAATCTTTCTCGGTTAATCGACGATTTTCCAAAACCGTATATTGTACTTTTGCTACGATTTCTGGTGTTGATGCACATTTTGGACGTTCTTTACGTGGATTGTCTTCAAGACTTTTACAGGGTGCGGGTAAAGTAACTATATGATGTAAAAAAATTGTAACTTCTTTGCTTGAGAATATTTCATTTTTTTCTCTATTTCAGGAATTAAACTTGGGAGAATATATAAAAATGGAACGCTATACAATTGCGCAAAGAAGTAAGATTGCCTTTCTATTCCTTGAAAATAATCGTTCGATAATTAATAGTCAACGTGTATGCAGAAGATTTTATGGTGTAAGAACTGCTCCAACGGGTCCAACCACTACTTCGTTGGTATATAATTTTGCTGAATTTGGGATTGTCGGAGATTCAAGACGTACGGGCAGACCTCGAACTGGTAGATCGGCCGAAAATATTGATGCTGTGAGACAGAGCGTCGCAGAAAATCCGGAGACATCAACGAGAAGACGATCTGCCCAGTGGCAGCTTTCTGACCGCACTCTTCGGCGAATTTTGAAACACGATTTGCACCCCTTCCCTTACAAAATCCAACTAGTATAAAAATTAATTCCTGAAGACTTCCCATTGCGCTTGAAATATGCTAGAGCAGTTTTAAATCTCGTTGATCAAAATGAAAACTTTTCGTCAAATTTAATGATGACCGACGAAGCGCATTTTCACTTGAACGGTTTCGTAAATATACAAAATCTCAATAATCTTCATCAAAAATCTTTACACACAATTCGTGTTACTGTTTGGTGTGGCATTACAGCCAAAAAAATTTACGGTATATTTTTTTCTAAAACGATCGAGGTGTAAGTCAAACAATAAATGTTACAGAGTAATTCTTCAAAACTTTTTATTTCTGCAATTACCACCAAACGCAAACATATGGTTTCAACAAGATGGTGCAACACCCCCTACAGCCCGTGCAACGATGGAGTTATTGAGACAATAATTTCCAAATCGGATAATTTCTAAAAACGGCGATTTGAGATGGCCACCACGATCCCCTGATTTGACTGCACCCGATTTTTTTTTGTGGGGCTATCTCAATGACAAAGTTTATGTGAATAAGCCCTCAACCTTGCAGCAACTAAAGGACAACATTCAAGAAGAAATTGATCGTATACCACAAGAAACACTCAACAAAGTTATGGAAAATGCTATAAAAAGAGCACATTTTTGCGTGAGAAAACGGTTGTCATTTACCTGACATTATTTATCATAATTAATGTAAAAAAATAACATAAATAAACTTTATTTTTATCATTAAATTTTTTGTTTGTTTCATTCTACTCAATATTTATTTAAAAAAACAAATCATGTAGTTACTTTAGCCGCACCCTGTACGACCACGATTACATTCAGCGACCCATCTCTCTACTGTTCTAATTGAAGGTGAAGAGTCCTTATACACTTTTAACAATCGTTTATTGATTTGTTTTGGTGTTACACCTTCCAAAAATAAGAATTTTATAACTGCACGCTATTCAGCTTTTTCCATTGTAAAAAAATATTGTGACACGTCAACTTTGAACACCTGTAAGTATACTAACGAGAAAATATAATATGAGAAAGCTTCACACGTGTTAATAAAAGTGTAGTACAATTTCTTAAAAAGTGAAATGACAAACCAAGTAGGGCTATAATCGTTATTTTGTCTAGTACAAAGCATTATTTTACGATTTTTAAACAAACACCAGCACTTCAACTCTCTCAAATAAACTGGCCGAGATTGCAAAAGAAGGTAATAGAATTTTTACTGTCTTTCTATAGTTTTCGAGGACCAATCACATGCTTATCTTATAAATTAAAAATAATTTCAAAATGATTGCCAATCTTTTGAATTAGGAAAGTTTTTGTTTTGGTTATGCATTAAAATATTCTGAAGATTTTTATAAAACGTGTATGCGCCGGCTCCTTATGGATAGCACCGTATATTTTCTCTCTAATATAAAATTAGTTCTTCTTGTATTTCTAGTGCAATGCAGTGTAGAGTATAAATGGGTAATATAACACAATGAACAATTTCGGTATCTCACGAGTTGTTTCACAAAAAAAGTCGTCTTTTGCTAGTAACATTTCAAACTTAAAAACGAGACATTCCTAACACATACAAGATATGAACGCGTTGTATGCCTGCATCCTCCGTATTGTGAGTCTCTTGGGTTTGGTCTCCTCTTCTTGGAAATACGGTCAGTAATCCTAGCAGCTCTTGCGGACCCCACACACGCTCATACACTAACAACCATTCTCATTCCTCACCCCTCCTTCCATTAAAGCTTGGTGCGGTCTGGATTTTTTTTAAAGACGTGAGCGAGTGGCTCCTTGAACACCGATGAGTGTTTCTTCCCTTTACACCAAGGACTATTTCAGTGTCGTACTGGATATTCTTTTCGCTATTTAGATACTGCATACAATTTATGATAAAATGATTATGTTTACGTCTCGGTGCAAATAAATAGTAACAGTCTCATTGACGAATATATTTATTTTATATTTTAGCAGACAAAAGAATCATGAATGACGGCAGAGAAGAATGAAAGTTCATTTCAACATAAAAAAAGGAGAGACGAGAATATACAAGTAGCACAACAAACAGTCATGGCAGTCAGGACACAGACATTACCAAAAGAACTGGGAAAATGATTTTCACATTGTTTGCATCGCAGAGTGTATCAACATTGCCTCTGTGCATACAACTATTAGTGTTAGTCTTTTGTATCTCTTTCTTTTTAGTAAACATTTTCCCAGTTCTTTTGGTAATATTTACGTCCTGATTGCCATGACTGTTTGTTGAACCTACTTGCATATTCTCGTCCCTCCTTTTATTCCTATGTTGAAAGGAACTTCCATTCTTCCTTGCCGCTAGTCATGATTCTGTTATCTGTTAATGATAAGACGATATGTAATACAATTTATACGCCCATCTCAGGGTACGTTTGGACAATTTGGTGGTCGCAAACAATATCAAAAGAAAGTTATTGACTATCGAAATAAAATATTTAAAAGGAGTCAAAGCAATCTTTAGAATGGATCGAGCAAAGAAATGAATATGATGGGAGAACTACGAATGGAATCTATTCCAGAATTGATACAGGAAAAATATCTAAATTGGTTATACCATTTTGCTTTATGGAAGATAAAGAAGTTAAAAGAATATAGAAGACGTGGAAAAGGATTAATGGAAAACCGGGCGTATCCAAGATTGGAAAAGGCAGTGATAAAGTTATTACTAAAGAGATTTGTCTTCTAATAGATTTTATGTGAAGATTAAAAAAAAATTATAATGGGTTATATATTTTGAAGAGTGCTCTAGTTCTTTCTTCTAAATTGGTGATATGAAGCAACGAAATTGTAGAAACTGACAAATTATATTTAAAACTCCTCAAGTAGTCACAGCATACTTATGAATTATATTTCTGTATCCAAGGATTCCTTATAATGATCTTTCTTAAAATTAGGCGAAGTATTTTTAGCTTCTTTTGAATATAATGAAGAAATGAAAATTTATTAATTGACTACTCATCTATAATGAAAAAACAATACTTTCCTCTTTCGTCCAAGCATACGAATGTTCGAATGAAAAAACGAAGCCGTGTCGCCTCGCCAAATGGATAACTAAGTTTCCACGATGCGGTGTATAGACGCACTTTATACTTGGCAATTGGCATTAGGTGAACGTTATAAGAATCATTACTACACCGAAAAAGTGCGATAAACTCACAAAGAATCATACGCTAATAACACTAGAGTTTACCTAAAGAGAGTTAAAATGCTCGTAACGCGTCGCAAACAAGGTGTTATTAACATTTGAATCAGTCTTGTAACGTTCATTTGGCAATTACCAAGTTTAAAGTGTACGTCTGTACACGCACCATGGTAACTTAGTTGTCTATTTGGCAAGACGTTCTTTCGTTCGGACATTTGCATATTTCGACAAGAGAGAGTTTTGTTGCTATGTTATAGGTATTCTTTCATATTATTATAAATGTGTTTTTCTTTGGATAGAAAATAATTTCTTTGTCATAAACTTTACATAAGTTGTGGAAAGAATATAAAAGACGTAGTTTTATTAAAGGTAACTTACGTATATTTCTTTCGTTTAAAAATATTTTAAAATAATTTAAATTTCAATTCTCATACGATTCCTTCTTTTTTAAAACAGATTTATGAATATCTTATCTATGATAAGATATTCATAATCATCCTCTATAGATATGTACTTTAGAATTAATAAAAATATATCTTGCTTTTATTACAAGAAGAAAACAATATTCCCAAGTTTATTTTAAATTATACAGAAATTTCAGGAAGTACATAAAAATATATCTTGACAACGAATTGATTTGGGAATTGGTTAGAAAGAAAAGCAGGAAATTTCAAGTTTTCACTAATTTACATGGTGAAATGCACGTAACTGCTTATGCAATCAATAGTAATAAGATCTACTGCGAGTTTTCAATTAAGGATAAGTTCCCATAACGAAAATTTATGGGCGCAATTAAGGAATCGAATCTTGCAGCTCTTGGCAGCTTAATAGTAGCCTGCCCGGTAAGCAGTTGACAGGGGTTCAATTCCCTCCAAGAGAATGATGTTTCATTAATTTCTGTCTTGATTAAAGTGGTGTAATAAGATGGAAATTTCGAATTCTGATTAGATAGAAGTTAATAGAAGCAAAGCTATGCCTAGAACTATAAGTTACGCTGTTTCAGTTTCAGTACAGTAGTTCAGCCCTGTTGAAACTGTTTCAGTTTCAGTGCAGTAGTGCAGCCCTGAAGATGTCCTATACAAATGGGTACGAAACGTTGGCAGATATAATAGTGACGCGGTTCCAGCCCGGAAACCCAGAAGCAGGTTTTCATCTTCTTTTGATTAACTGAATTAACCACCGTCTTCAACAAAATTTACTTAGAAGAATGAGGCAGTATTTTCTAACTGCACTAATTGCAATCCAAACAAATAATAACAAACAAGATTTGGATTCATTTACAACGGAGAAGAAACGTGCAGATCTTTACGTCACATCATTTATAACTTCTGTTTAGTCATGTTAAATCAAATGTGACTTGGACATATATTTTTCACTAAATCCATGTTATAAATTTGCTTAAGATTTTGGATTTCAAAGTTCAGTAATTAAAAATTTGAATGTAGCTTTTGAGTAACACAAAAGTTGTTCAGTTGACACTAGATTAAATTACAAACAATTGATTCAAAGACGTCGTTAAAAGCGATAATATGCCAAATGTAAATGACATTTTAAAACAACGGAAGTCCTATTACTTCATCACAATTATTTTTAAATAAATGAACAAAGAAAGCCTGTTCCGATATAATAAAAAAAAGATATTTAGTACTACTTAGTAATATATCTAAATAATTATTATTTAATTCGTTATTAACTTGGTGAAAGTACCAAGTCGCAAATATTAACAAAATCTCAGATTTCGAGACGACTCTGGATTCCCTGGGACCTAAAAGGGACCGCCTTTTAAATAGATATTACCAATTTCTCGTAAATTTCAAGTTCAAGACGTCAAGACAGGACCAAACCCTCTCGATTCCAAGAAAGGGCGCTATGGGAAACGGTTTTTTCTACTCTCGCCTTCGTTTTCGAGAATTACAAAAAGGCGAGCCGATCCAGACTTGATTTTTCATAAATCGTCAGCTTTTGTGACGTTAATGACAGTGAAACGTTGAAAATGTTATTTTTAAAAGGGAGATATTGCGAGAAACGGGATACCAATAGGAAAATGTTGTCACACGATGAATGGGAAAAGATTCTGTTTAAATAAGTACTAATGTATTTTTAATAGGCAATGACTTATAATAAAAAGAAAGTTATTTTTCAAATGCGATTCTAATTTGTGAAATTGTATTTGTTTTAACTAATAAATAATACTTTCGGATTTCTTTTAGAGGTATGGTAAATGACTTACGTGGGATGTTTCTTAAGTTTTGGATAGTGCGTCATAACGGGCGCCACTAATCAAATGTTAGTAGTCAAAATTAACCTCCATCTATAGTTAATCTAAATTCAAAGTTTCAGAGCGATACGTGTAGTGTTGTAGCTACAACAGAATAATTTTTACAATTTTCGAAAACAATTATCTCAACAAAGATGCCTCACCGCATTGGTTTCTGTTTTCGGCAATGAAGCACCACATCAGTCAACAATTTCTCGTTGGTATGCTGAATTCAAATGTGGACGAATTAGTCTTAGCGACGTTTCAAGAGCAGGTTCACTAAAAAAGGCAGTCACCCAGGAAAACGTCGATGCTGCGCGCAAAATCATCAACGAAGATCGACATGTGACATCGCCAGATTTAAGCATTATTGGGGATTTCAAAGACCGCAATTCAAAACAATTTGCATAAAGAATTGCGTGTAAAAAAATTAGTTTCCCGTTGGATACCGCGTCTGTTGACCGAAGAACAGAAAGCAGCCCAGGGTGAGTTGGTGTCAAAAAAACTGTAGATGGTTTCAACGCTGGAAACTCTAAAAACGTGTACAACATTGTTAGTGGTGATGAATTTTGGATTTACTACTACGAGCCAAAAAATAAACGCCAGTCGTCTGTTTGGGTGTTTCAAGGTGAAGAAAAGCCGACAAAAGTAATCCGTTCTCGAAGTGTCTCCAAAAAGATGGTCGCGACATGTTTCGAAAGCAACTCATGTAGCAACAACTCCTCTTCTTTTCAAAGAACTGTTACTGCCAATTGGTATACAACCATTTGATGAATGAAAATTTTAAAAGCACTTGTGTTTTAAATTAAATGATAGATATCCTGGGAGAAACTTTTGAGTACGCCCTTTTATTGGAAATGTATGAATCTAGAGGTTTGAAAAAACGACGTCAGGAACATAAGGCTTTTTTCTTTAAAAGCTAAATAGATATACCAGATATTTTATCAAAACTTCATTTCGTCGCTCCACACAAAAGGTAGACCTTCGCGTCCTGTTAGTCTTCCTACAGCTGGAACAAATATTCTTCACAGGGCACCAATATTTTTTGCGCGTACAAGATAAATGCATTATTCGACGACTTGTTTTTTTAAATAAATTGTTGTATTTCATATAATAATGTCAATTTTTACATATATATTATCCTCTTAGATTTATGTCCGTCGAATTAAAATAAATACATATTATTATTACGACGTAGACTTCTTGCACTTTCTCAACCTAACGCTAAGAAACTTCAACTCAAGCCACATATCTATAGGTTTAAATTTGGACTGTACACGGCTGATATTGGACGGTTTTATCATCCATCACGAAACTATTTTTACTACAAGCTTGTTTTGTGTGCCCATTTAAAGGTGGTCATTGTAGCCGCGACTGTGTTAATAGAATAACAAATATTGATCAGATTATGAGTTCTTCTATTGTTGATTGAAAAATTTTCTGATCATTGCTGTTGTTTTTTGTATGTTTGTGTGCGCATATGGACTTATTTCTAGAGTTTGTATGTGATAGAGAAATAGTTTTTTTTGTAATACTTGATACTGACATCACAATAGGTATTATTGTTACTGCTTTTCGATTCCAAAGCTCTAGTTCAATTGCAAGTGATCTATATTTTACAATTTTTCCTTGTTCTTTTTGTGTAATGTTTGTATCATTTGATATTGCAATGCAAGGTTTACTATCTAAGTGTTTTTTTTTGTTTGTCGTTACGAAGTGTAAAGTCTGACCAGTTACTAGTAATTTTTCTGTGCGTATTGTCCTGACAGTATAACTTATAATTTTAAGCAATTATTATAAAGATACTTTCAGTTATGTATTTGTAATATGCTGTGCTAGTGTACCCCACTTGATGTTTGAGTGCAAGTTTTAAGTGTATAATTTTTACAATCCTTCCCAATAAGTATTTTACACTCCATTGTTGTATGTGTAATGGCAGATGACATTCCATCAACAAATTCATACATAAAATGTATGCCAATTGATCAGAATTTTGTCTACAAACATTGAAACATTGTCAAAGTTTGGAAATGGGTCACAAGACGCAGACCAGAAGTAAGATAGATGCCACTTCATGGTTTTGTAATTATTTGTGTATTTTCGATAAAAATCCAAATGTTTTTTTTTCAAAAATTTGACGTAAATAATGATTGGTTACATACAACTTAAATAGATTACTTATTTGTGCTATGAAATATCTAAATACGTAGCTAAAAGCATTAACCGCGATACAACACTTATATTTACATCTTTGATTAAATTTGGAACATTATTTTTTACGACTGCACGGACATCTCGTGCGCATACACAAATAAAACGCATTATCCACATTTAACGTTCGAATTTAGACGCAAATCATGCAACATCATGCAAGAAATATCAGTGGATAAACGGTATTACGTTAAGAGGTCAACAACGGTGGAAACGCTCAGATATCTAACAGCGTCATTCTGTTCTTCCGAAGAAGAGGGAAGATACGTTTTCGTGAGGCCGGAGCAAGAGAGGATGTCAGAAATAGAGATAACGTGAGCGACAATAACAAGTGGCGATAAAAATATAACGTGATAACATGTTCATTCATAAGTTGAAAGAAGATTAAGTAACGGAAACAGAAGTTGCATGAAAAGTCTTGTGTAAATATTAAAATTTAAAGTATACGATTACAAGTAGATGCCTTTTAAACTGTTATGGAGAGAGATTTAATGTAATACACGCTTTCGAAGGAACATAAATAGAGTTTCGGGAGGAGTTATCAAAATTTTGGCTCTGAAATGCAGTGTCTAAATATTGTCCTTTCTATATTTCGGCGAATGGTTTTTGCAACCGCAAATACTTATAACTGCGTAGCACATTTAATTCTTTTATCCATGATTTACTTTTTATTTAACCTTTGATAGCATAGATCATGCGATTGTTATTCGAAAGTTAGAAACCTTCAAATTTAGTCACCAATTTCATGTATTTTCATCTCCTCATCAAAGAAATAGAACAATATGTATACTCTAGCGAATACAAATCATTCATCTACTATTAGAAATCAGGTATGCCACATAGTTCAGACCTAGGTCCATTACTCTTTATCATGTTCATAAATGACCTTTTCTATTCGATTGTGTAATAAATAGTGCTGGTCGTCGTACAAAGAATCAATAATTAACAGGGTATATAGGTGATAATGTATAAAATATTCTCAAATGTTTGTCCCTCTACTATTTGTTTTGGAAACTACAAATACTTATAACTACGTAAGAGACATATTTAATTGTTTTACCGATGATTTACCTTTTACTTAACCTTTGACAGCATAGATTGCGCGCAGATTTAGCAGCAATCACCTTCATCCGTTTTCCTCCTCTTATCAATGAAATAGAACCTTATCAATGAAATGGAACAATGTGTACATTCTAAATAAGCCTGCAGAAACGAGTGTGCACGCATTGGTGGCGACGATGTATTTCGAAAGCGATCGGATATACCCGAAGTCGAGATTCATATGCGTATGGTATGCGTATGAATGCCGGATTAGATTGATGATGGCGAATCGACAGCGTTCTTTGTTACGTTCGAATAGTGTTAATAGATTTCTTAACCGATTTTCGACGTTAGACTACACTGGCGCTATTAAATGTACTGTTTGCAATAGCAAAATTTTACCGTACAGTATTTTTGTCCGTAATGTTAATGGCAAAGAACACCAATGCGCAACGTGATATACCATATTATAAATGCTTATATAACTTTACTTTTATGTTAAGGGTGTGCAACATTCCACAAAATATTGTAGACAATGAAGAATTTCGAAACTTTTGGGGGAAATAAGTTTCGGAATGGAGAGGTCAATTACAATATAATTTTCCTCGGGTGAAAAACACGATTACGGATCAAATAAAAGCAGAGTTAAAAGATAAAAAAATATGGCTGATGGTAGATAAAACAACGGGTGCAAAAAGAACAGTATTTTAAATGCCAAAGCGCACACTACGCACATTAGTTTTCGACAGTACAGATCGTGTACGGAATTTGCTTCGTGCGAGTTTTCGCTGTAGTTTTCCAATTGTGACACTGTTTAATGATCTACTGATGATGACAACTTAGTTGTGGAAATGCGTATACAGAATATGAAAATTGATGTGGAAAGGGGTTATATATCAACTTTAAATGATTAAGTTAATCAACCAGAGGCTCCATCAAAATTACTATATTATTTGCAACCGTTTGCTGTGGTTTTGTGCAGTTTCACCAGCATTTCATCTAATATGAGGCCATTTTTTGTATGTATTTGTGTACTTTTCACGCATTCAATTTGAAATAAATTATATAATTTCCATGTATAAAGGGAATCATGTGCTAGATTCGATATCGTTTATGTAATGAAGCTGATGTAAATATAAATAAATCTATTGTACGAAAAATCATTGAAGAAAAGAACGTTTTTTTTTTATTTTGTTCCAAATGAATTTAATTTTGATTACTAGAAGAATTTGGACTTAAATTGTCACACATTTTAGGTAATTAAAACTTTCTTACTTTCTCAATGGCAGGTCATCACCAAAATAACGAATCAGACCATAAAATATTGTTTCATCGCCTCGCGTATTACGCTATTTTCTTCTTCCTTTGCTTGATGATGTTCCTTAGGGTCAATGCCATTGCATAGCGCGCGCACCACCCGTAACACTGCACTCCACTACATACACATACACGTACATGTGCGTGTGTGTGTGTAAGTGACCATCAATGTGTGTATATTTAATGCTCTTTGTGGTCCCTTCTCTATCCATCCTTTTCTCTATCGCATGGGCGCTAATTTGACTAATTAGTAGGTCCAACGGGACGAGAGCATCTTCTCTTTAGATTAGGAACATTTTGTTAGCCCGCATTAATATATATTTGATAATCTCGTTTTAACGTACTAGGGATTTGTTAACGAAGAAGTCGATCCGTGTGCCATGCGACCGATGGAAAAATTTTTCATTCATTTGTTGGAAGGATTTGTTGTTCTGAATCAGATATTCCAATTCATCACTCGTTATACGTTAGCATGAATGAGAGTCACGTACAATGTTTATTCTGGTATTTAAATGACATGCAACACCAGCGATAACTAACTAGCCTTCAATGTGAACTCGATGTTTTAAATACAACAGAGGTGCGCGAAAAAATTGCATCGTCCTAACATTTTTTGATAATTATCTATCGGGTTGTTCCAGCTCAAACAATTTTTTAGGATTAGTTGACTGCTCTATGTTATTTTATATTTGATATATATTACATATACGTTTAGAAATTTTGGAGAAAATCTTAAATATACTATAAATACATAACCCCACAAAATACGTATCATTTTTCTCTCTCTCTGCGTGTGTGTGTTTATTTATATTTATATATATACACAGTCTGTCGCAGAGAAAACGGAACTTTTTTAAAATAGTAATTCTTAGTTGCGCCATCTATTAAAAAAAATATGCGTCGGTATGATAGATCTTTCACCAATGTTATGTCAAAATATCATGACATTTGCATCATTAGAAGCAGAAAAATTGCGATTAAAGTAACAGTGTCAGTGTGTATTTGGCATTGGTCGAAAAATGAATTTTGAACATAGAGCAAACATCTAGTTCTCTTTTAGACTCGGTAAATCGTTTACTGAAATGTTTAATTTGATGAAACAAGTGTATGGTGAAGCGTGTTTATCACGTACGAGTGTGTATGAGTGACACAAACGGTTTAAAGACGGTCGTGCGGATATAAATGACGAAAAACATCCTGATGCAAAAAAATCTGTGGTTAAGCAAACTAACGTCGACTTTGGGCGTGAATTTATCAGAAATGAGCCGAAATCCTCATTGCGATACGTGGGAATAGAATTACATATTTCCAAAGAATCAATTTATAGCATTTTGACACAGCATTTGGGACTGAGAGAAAGATTTGTACGAGGTTTGTACCGCACAAGCTAACTGAATTCAACATTGTACAGACTTGATTAAAGACTCAAAAAATGACGAAAACTGCAGGTATTCTATTGTAGTTGGCGATGAGATGTGGTGTTTTCAATATGATCCAGAGACCAAACATCAAAGCTCTGAATGTAAGCATCCAAGCGGAGAAAGACTGAAAAAAAGCCGTTTAGACAAGTCAAAAGTAAAGACAATGTTGATTTGTTTTTATGATTCGGTATAATGTACAAAGAGCTTGTACCAACTAGTCAAACAGTCAATGCTGTATATTATCTTGGTGTTATGAAGCGTCTTTTGGCACGTATTCGTCGTGTGCGTCCTCAATATCGTGAAAATGGTAGCTGACGTTTGCTATATGATAATAGACCATCTCATCCCTCGACACTTATTACTGATTTTCTAACTACAAATGGCATTTTAACCGTCAACCATTCACCGTATTCACCGGATTTGACCCCCTGTGATTTTCATCTTTTCTCCAAACTACATTTGCCGATGAAAGGACAGTGTTATGTCGACGTCGAAGCTATTAAAAAGGCGAACTTGAAGGACATCTCTAAAGATGAACTTAAATATTCATTCGACATATTAATTAACCGTGCAAAACCTTCTACTGAAGCCAAAGGCGACGAATTTGAATAAAATAAATCAATTTTACCAAGATAGTAAGCTTTTGTTTTTATGTATTTTAAAAATGTTCGATTTTCTCTGCGACAGACTGTGTATATTGCCAAAATACCTTTAAGTTGCCTGAAATATTGTGTTAAATAATTGAATTCATTGTGATAATTTGTAGAAATATGAAATTTCCATTTATTAAAATAATATTCTTTTAATTTAACTAAGCGAATCAAGTTGCCATTAAACCAGAAGGGAAACCGACGTGAAAAGAAAATACGTGGGACAGTAAGTAAGAATACGGAATATTATAGACGGTAGTAGTAGCGAGATTTGTATCAGAATAAGTTTTCAAGAAAGACCAATCGGTTTGCCCGAGAACACAAAATAAGATTTCATAATTAGCACGATGGAAAGTGAATCTGTTATTCAAGTTGGAAGGAAAGTTAACATACTCTTGGGTTTTCAGAACGATTAATGTAGCATCAAGAGCTGGATGATGAGCATCTAAGGGAATCAAAGGATCCAAACTTTACGAAACGTATAGAGAGCAATCGATGTTTAAAAACAAGACCTAAACTTCTGCCATTTTCATTCATCATGTTATTGTATTGTTTCAGATAAAAATATTAATAAAATGTTTAATTAAACAGTAACACTAAAACGCCGATCAAATTATTGTTTTACGCCCCTTTCAGTAATGGATATCCTCAATAAATCAATGGCCTTTATTTCTAAATTGGGTTTCGATATAATACGAGGGTTGGTTAAAAAAATCTATGGTATGAAAATAAAAAGAATTTGGCAGTTTGACATTGCGTTTAATTCTCAACAGAATCCTCTGCCATCTCGAAATTGAACGAAAGTCTCAAAGTGCGAAAATTGTAAAAATGACGTTGCTTCGTTTGGGTCCAAGTCGTATTGCTGCTAAGATCACAACCTCAAAATTTGTAAACGCAGAGGAAATGATTCTCAATATGCAGACAGCGTTGTAAGAATGTAATTAGATGTCCTTGAGGTAAACTACAAATGGTACTAGGAAAGTTTTGCAATATGACGCAACAATGAATCGTAGGAAGCTGCTTGTTGAGACATGTTCATACGTGCATAGTAGCCGCTGCGCCATGTCGATGGACTTAGTTATTCATTAGCAGTGAGAGTATAAAGTGCTTGCGATGGCATCGTGGTCACGAAATGAGACAAGGGCAGTTCTGCGTTATAATTTCGTGCGTGGTTTAAACATAGACCAGTGCTTCGAAGAAATGACTCTTGCACTAGGTGATGTTTGTCCATATCGCATAACGATATTCAGGTGGTATAGAGAATTCCAAAGAGGAACTTTAACTTTGGGGAAGGCCACGAACGTCAGTTACGGCGCGAAAAGTTACTACTATGAGGATAATGCTTCGCGAGGACAGGCCAGTGACCTACCAACAGATAGGGGATACTTCAGGCCTAAGTGCACCAGCAATTCGTTCGATTGCAAAACTTTCCTAGTACCCTTTGTATGAACATGCAAAAATACCTGCATCGCCAGCTCTTTGTAATTGCGAAGACTATAACTGCGGAAATTACAGTTGTAAAGAAATTGCTCCGTTACACGCATAAACAAAAGGTTTGCAAAAGACCGTACCAACAAAAACTGGGCAAAATAAATGGCGAAACAATATGTATCAAGTTTATATGTATCTTGAATAAAAAATATGAAAAAGGCTTTCCTCTTAGCCAAATGAAAGCTTTATATAAACATGTCAGAGCTTAAACCTATATATGATCCAACCATTAATTAGATACAGAAGTTGATAACGACTTATTTCTATATCTTACCAAAATATAAAGCAATTACTTTATATTTAAAATGTGGGAATAAAAAAATCTTAAAAATGACATGTTTACTTTGGAAAAAAGAAATTGAGAAACTTAACTTCAAATTCAAGGTCATTCCGGGAAAGATTGTGAAGAAATTTAGAGTCAGCTACAGAGATTTTCATATTTCCTAGTTCAGACATAAACTAAAAAAAAATTAATAACACAAATTTATAATAAGCCAGTTTTTATTTGATGCTGTATATTTTAGTAAGCCCTCGCTATTAAGAAAAAAAAACGAATTCGTTTGTTCTAAAAAAAGAAGAAAAGAAGCCAAACAAAGTTCAAAATTCTTATAAAAATAGGGAATCAAAGAAACATAAAGTGGATGTACCCTTACATTTTGGGGATAACCGTACGCCGCTCCTAGATTAAAGAGGAAACGGGAAGAGGGATGAAACGCGCGCACCCTGCAGACCTTGAACCCTCTTCTCGACCGAATATCGATTCGAACGTGTACCGGCAATAGTCATCACCCGCTACCACTGAGGCGCACAAACACACCCTAAATAACAAAAATGAAACTATGATTCCGCGTACGAAATACGATTAAATTCTAAGGAATTAATAGTTTTGAAAGGAAAAAGAAAATGAATAACGCCCACAAATGACTACATGCCAAAAGTGATAGTAAGTATGCTGACAGTATTGGAAGTAAATAGTTGCCTACGCAAAAGGAGTCCTAGCGATTACCTATTACATCCTTGATATGTCCGTAGAAATAAATAATTAAATTGGTTTTGTCAAAAAAGGTAAATAAAGCTCCTTCACACATCAATGTACGTATTCTGTATACGTATTTCGACAACTAAGTTACCATCATCGACAGATTATTAACAGTGTCGCACCTGGATCTGTGATCAAATCAAATACACACTGACTTATTTCACATAATTTAATATGTTTCTTAGCCTTAAAACATTTATACTAAAGTTGAATTTGATGGAGCCTGTGGTTGATTGACTTGATCAATAAGGTTGATATGTAACCCCTTTCCACAATTAACTATTTGTAAATTCTGTATACGCATTTCGACAACCAAGTTGTCATCATCAGCAGATAATTTCAAAGTGTCGCACCTGGTAAAACACTGCGAAAAAATTGTACGAAAAAACAAACTCCGTACGCGATCCGCACCGTTGAAAACCAAGATGTGCACTGTGTCTGTTTCACAAGATTTTTAAAAAAAATACTTTTACTTAAACTAACATGCACTACATTGAAAAAGGTTATTATGGTCAGGGAATGTCTGTGTGATTTATGTGTGTTTTATGATATTGTTCCTCCAGGTATAAAGAACACCTTTCGCACATAAAATTCAACCGACCGGAAAAATCGGGTATAGCGAGACATGTATTAGAAAATAACCACAGTGTTAATATGGATTGTTTACATTTGATAAAGAACGTGTACAATTATCGCGAACTGGACGCGTATGAAAGCATGCACATCTTAAAGAATTTAAGCCATGTGGTAAACTTTAATGACGCCGGGCCCTTGCAAACCCCCTCTCTTCTCTACTGAAAGACAGGAGGAACAATATCATAAAACACACATAAATCACACAGACATTCCCTGACCATAATAACCTTTTTCAATGTAGTGCATGTTAGTTTAAGTAAAAGTATTTTTTTTAAAAATCTTGTGAAACAGACACAGTGCACATCTTGGTTTTCAACGGTGCGGATCGCGTACGGAGTTTGTTTTTTCGTACAATTTTTTCGCCGTGTTTTACCAGGTGCGACACTTTGAAATTATCTGCTGATGATGACAACTTGGTTGTCGAAATGCGTATACAGAATTTACAAATAGTTAATTGTGGAAAGGGGTTACATATCAACCTTATTGATCAAATTTATACTAAAGTACACGCCGCTTCCATTTATGAACCTTTTTAACGGTCGTATCTTCCAGGAACTCAAAGACGCAAGAATATCTGACCTTTGTCTATGTTAAACACATGATTTTTATTTTTTCACAGTAAATATGCTCTCGTAGCTGCCCAATTCTCGGTAATTATTTATATTTTTGATTAAATTGGTAGTTCAGAAGTAGTAACAGTAGAGAGTTGGGCAGCTGCGAGAGCATATTTATTGTAAAAAATAAAAATCATGTGTTTAACATAGATAAAGGTTAAATATTCTTGCGTCTTTGTTTGTTTGTTAAAGTACTAGGGCGACTTTCAAAAATGTGAAGTATTACAACATCAACAAGATGTTATCGAACGTTTTTAACACTGTTAGTGTGTTAGTCTTTAATAGTGTTCTGACAGATCTAGGATTTTCTTTAACTATGAGGATTAATCATGATATACGTAGACATAATACTTCTTTTGTTGTCTAAAGTCTGCCACATGGAAGTTGACTCAAAGTAGCATAAAATCAATTAAAATTCCATTTATGTGAAATGATTGCAGTTCGACAACTATTGCGCGGACGTTTGCACTTGGCAGTGAGAAAGATGAAATCATCACGCCTACTATAACAGCTTAAGAGAGAGGGCAATTTTCTAATTATTTAACCTTTGCAGTAGTGTACAAGTGTGTACAAGTGAGTGTTCTTAATCAATTAATATAAAGAGTTGTTAATAATTTGAAATTGTAATGTCCACAGTGGGTAATAACGAAGTAATTCATGTATGTACAGGCGAGAGAAATTATTTTTACTGTATATACGTATTTAAAAAGTAAGAAAAGTGATGATAGTATGGATTGAAATCGGTACAAATTCCTAAGTGTTTTCACGTTCTGATACCTGATATGTTTTAGCTCGCCCGATTACTACAAGCTAAGGGCGTGTACTACTTGTACGGATTCACCACCAAATAATTAGGTCCCGTTCTGTACTTTCTCAAGACTTTAGTGAATGTACAAGACATTTCTATGGGGGTAAGATAATAGCCTGAACTTTTTGCGATTCGAAAGGCATAATTTTCCAGATCTTGAGATGTGTTACACCGTTAGTGGACCATATTATATCGCTTTATTAAACAAATTAGAGAAAGTATTTTCTTAAAAAACAACCTAAAGTGTAGCATAATCTTCTTCCGACTTTCACAGTGGTGTTGTAGGTCACACTGCCAGCTTCTTCATTCTTCTTCTATGTGATAGTAGATCCTAGAAAAGCTGGTAGTATGGACAGCGCAAACGTTGATAGAAACTACGACGGCACGGCAAAACATGAAGAAGAATGTATTAAAAGTAACACCTATCGTGAAAATGGAATTTCTAAACCTAATTTGCGAACCATCGACTAGTTTCTTTTCGAATTACGTGTTATTTTGACATTAGCAACACTAACGCGCTCGAAATATTGATAGATTTTTAGTGTTGAATATGCGTGATACGAAATGAATCGATTTACGATTAACCAACGTTGGGAAATACTGAAAACTTAATTCCAAACTGAGTGCTCTGTTGCCAAAGTCGTGCAAAATTTGAAGACTTTTTGGTAGAAATAATGCACCAATCGTGGTTGCTGTACGCTTTTTAATAATAAAATCATGGTACACTATATACACATCATATACGCACTGTCGCTCCTGTGGTTGTGATACGTCGAGAAGACTTATAACCTAGTTGAGTATCCATCACAAAAAAAAACGTTTCGAAATGCTTTTTGTAACTTAGAATGAACTATATAATCTATCTACTTCTGGGTTCCAGCCCGGAAACCCAGAAGCAGATAGCATGGACCACGACCGCGGAAGTCTACGTATCAAATTAACTATATAATCTGTTTAGATAATGGCAGGCAACATTTAGAACGATTTTTAATTTTCTTCTATTTTTGCAATGGAAAATTAACAACAAATGAATAAATTTTTCAATTTTTACAAATTAATCTTGTATATACAATTATATATGTGTGCTTTATTTCGATTTATAACTAACGCCACAGCATAATTACGAGAGCGCTTAACAATTTTCTACATACATACATGTATGATACTTCAACAAAAGTACTAAAAGGCGAGGTAAATTGAAGTAGAAATAATTGACTGTTTTTCAGATGTCTGTATGTGAAGTAAGTTTCAGCGCATTAAATATATGATTCCTACGTTATTAATCAATAAACGCATCTGTAGTTGCTATACTACCATTCTTATAAAGCACACATTTTTGACAATATATTAAATTTAACGTTTACCAATGTATTTATATATTAATGGAGTTTTTTAATAGCATTGAGAAACCCCCATAATAGCATACAATTAAACACTTACCTATAAGCAAGAAATATAAAAGCATACCATAGAAAAAGGGTAACTCACCTGAAAAGGAAAAAAAAACGAAATTAGACATTTGACAAAGTTTAATTGTTTTCTGTACTATAAATTATTGAAATAAATTTAAAAATTGCGTTTTAAATAATTAAAATGTTTATGGCAAACCACGTAAAACACATCTTAAATAAATAATTTATGGGAATCTGTGGTATGGAAATAAAAAAAGAACAATGCGGTTTGCAATTGCGTTTATCTCACAACATAAAGTTGTTTCTAAGTATGTACGAGTATGTCTTGATAAAATTCAGAACACTCAAGTTCTTTAAAGCAAGCACCCACGGCAGCTTCAACATCGTCGTTTGTTGAAACTGTTTGTTGCATTGTAAGTGGATGTACTCTACACTGATTTCACAAAGCATTTCACACAATCAATCATTGTCAATTATTTACTTGATGGTTTTGGTTCTTCCTTTTCATTTGTACACAATATAATTACGTCATATCATAATAGTAGCAGGTAAAAATTTGTATTTATAGTAGTAAAATTGTAATGTTAATTTTGTTGTGTTTTCTTTATTATTATTTATAAAAAACATCGATTTAAAGTGATTCCAACTATCATTTAACGCGTAAATATTTCATGAGATTTTTCCGCTATTCAAATTAAACAGATGTTTGCATATGCGCATTCTCTTCACATTCCGAATCGTCTTGAGAATTTATTTGTAAGGTAACATACTTATTTGTTTGCTAGTTTGTACTTTCTGTTGAATTATAATAAATTCTTATCATTCATGGTCCAATATTACCAGGTATACCGGAAAGTTATTACCGGTTTTTCTAACAGATGTCGCTAGACTTAAGTATGCAATATTATGATTTGACACATATGTCATATTATTCTACTGACATCTAGCTTCAAAGCCATACATGTTAAACTTTGCGAAAGTAACACTGTCAGATTTATACCTCTTGGAAAATGTACAGTTTCGTGCCTGAAAAAGTGCATTTGAGGCACACATACTTTTCTTATTTAATCAAAAGGAAAAAGCCGCTGGATGTCATCGTTTGTTGGTAGAAATTTACGGTGAGCATTCTCCAATCATAAAAACATGTGAGGCGTGGTTTCGACAATTAAAAAGTGGTGATTTCGATGTGCAAGACAAAGAACATCCTGGTAGACCGAAAAAGTTTGAAGATGTGAAACTGCAGGGATTATTGGATTAAGAGCCAACCCAAACTCAAAAACAATTGGTAGAAGCGTTAAATGTGGCCCAAGAAATGATTAGCGACGGATTACGGGCAATGGGAAAAATCCAACAGATGGGAAAATGGGTGCCATGTCAATTGAATGAGGCAAATGGAAAATCGAAAAATCGTCTATGAAATGCTGCTTCGAAGGTATGATCGGAAGTCATTTCTGCATCGAATAGTGACTTGTGATGAAATAGATTTATTTCGAAAACCGTAAGCTATGGGTATCACCTAGGGACGCCGGCCCAATCGTTTTGGTCGCAAGACAATGCTCTGTTTGGTGGAACCAGAGTGGTGTGGTGTATTATGAACTGTTGAAGCCTGGTGAAACAGTTAATACTGATCGCTGCCGATAACAATATATCAATTTGAACCATGCATTGATAGAAAAACGTCCAGAATGGACCTGAAGACACGGTAAAGTGATTTTTTACCACAACACGATAACTCTCTACAGCAAAACCGGTCAAGGAAGCATTGAAAGCACTTGGATGGGACATAATATCGCACCAACCGTACTCTCCAGATCTTGCTTCGTCCCACTATCACCTTTTCGTATCCCTTGTAGAGCAGCACGTCGTCAATTTCGAAGAAGTTAGAAAATGGTTAGATAAATGGTTTTGCTCAAAGGACAAATAGTTTTTTTTGGATGGCCATCCATAAATTGCCTGTAAGATGGGCAAGATGTGTAGATTCAAATGGCCAATAGTTTGAATAAATAAATTTTTCCATTTTCTTAAAAATTATGTAGTTCTTTTACGAAAAAACTGGTATTGACTTTGCGGTACACCTGGTATTTATCATTAAAGGCGCCAATAAAGTATAAAGATATCTAAATACTGAATAAAATGTTTGTTAGTTAACGGCTCAAAAACGGACTAAATAAACAAAGATCCGAAACAGTCCCTGTTTTGAAACAAATTCGCCAATACTACAGACGATAATGAATGGTGCAGCAAGAAAGATTACCTCCAACACAAAGCTTCGGTTTCGCAACGAAAAAAAAATGAAGGAGCTTTCATACTACTTCTTCATATAACTTCATCTTTGATGGGACCGTACCGAAAGACAAATAAGAAAGAAAACTAAAACCAACCGCTTAACTGCATCCTAACAAACCACACACGTAATGCATACAACATCTACATCCATGTTTACTACATATACGACACGTCTTTTCCTTTTTTATTTTTATCTCTTTCTGTCGAGAGATTATACGTCATCTGTAAACAACGCATACGTTTGTTTGTGGCCGTGTAGTAAAATCGAGATAGCCGTGACCCGTACATTTTTTCTTATTACGAGGATGCAGAAGGAAAATAAAAAGAGATATTATGTGTGTTTATGTTACAAAGCGTATATGTCGAAGTGTACGACAGAAAGAGAAAAGGAACCGTGTGATGTAGAAATAGTGATAATAACAGCATGAAATCTCCTCGAGTCCCGAAGTTTCGTTAACGAAAGGCAGAAAAAGACGGAGAACGGGAACGATAACGAGCGCGACATGTTTGTATTTGTGTAAGCGTAGCACACTCTGCCTATGTCGGTTCTCATTCAGTAATATTCTACGATTCATTATTTTATGTGGCGCAGTTCTGTTCTGTATTCAGACGACTTCGTACATAAATAAGATTAGGTACACAATACAAGCATTTTTCAAAACAAATTAAGTTGCTAAGTTCGTTTACTAATTATATACAATGTTATGTTGTGGTTTGAGGAAATTAAATTGTGTCTTTACCGGGCTTTAATAAGAATTAATTGAAACGTTTGTTCTTTAAAATATAGAAATAATATATGGGGTGTTCAACAATAAATATAATTTTTACTATATTACTCAAATTTGATGTAATATTTATTATTATTATTAATATTAAATATTTTGATTATTGGTGAACTTTAGTCATGATTCAAATCTTTTACTAAATCGCCTACAAATTGTGGTGACCGTTTCTTATTAGTCGTTTCTGGGTTCGGTGTCCCACTAGGTAGTCACTTAGGCCCAATCCTGTTCTCACTTTTCATTAACATTACTCTTATTGGACGAAAAAACAGCTTTCGCCCTCTTCAAAATTCTCAAAAAGTCATATTTTGTCAAACAAATTAAAGAAAGTATTTTCTTAAAAAACAACCTCATCTACTGTGAAATATCCACGAAAAAATTATCTTGAATTTCGTTTGAACTTGAAAACGCAGCAACCATCTTAAAAGTAATTTTGATGGTGCCTGTGGTTAATCACTGAAAGTTGATCTAGAACTGCTTTCCACATTAATTTTCGTATTCTGTATACGTATTTCGACAACTAAGTTGTCATCATCAGTAGATAATTAACGTACGAAAATAAATTCCGCACACGACCTGAACCGTTGAAATACCGTGGTTTTTCTTTTCCAGGTTTCTTTTTTCAAGGTTTCCAACCTTCAGTGATTAAGCCATCTTGAAGTTAGCTTTCTCATGCAAAATATTATATATCATTTCGGTTAAGATGCTTACGGCATTAACTATCTCACACACTTTTTGGTATTGACCTATTATTATTAATTATTTCTGGAAAAGTTACTGTAAATAAAGACCCCAGAGCTTTTTCTGTGCTTATACAACCATTTTTAAGGACAGTATATCATTCCTTGGCAAGGAGCAGTTTTATCATAATACTTTTGTAACATTACCACAGCTTCTTTATTGGGTTTTCCACGTATAAAATAATGTTGAATTAACACACGAAATTCTTTTTTATCCATATTAATACAAAAGCAACAAATAATTTGTAAAAATTTATCTATTTAACAGAGTTGGACGAAATTTTAACAGTATGCTGATAAAATATAGCTGAAGTCAGCAATGGTGACAGTGTTGGCCATTTTTCAAGTCACTTTCCCAATAAATCATCCTTTTATATAATCAAGAAATTAGTCGAAATAACCCGGTACTTGTAGTGAAGCTTTAGACGCACGAATACAAGTAGTTTGAATGTATATAAATTTTGCTAAGGTATCCAATTATACTTTTAGATATCTCGCAGGGTTTCACAACTGGGTTAAGCACAAACAAGGTGTAATGTTAAAAGTTGCGTAGTCAAAGAAAAATGCAGTAGTTAAGTTGTATTCAATATTACCCGGTCAAGCTGGAGTTGTAAATTTCTTTTGCTGGTCATGAAAACAGTTCAGTAAAGATACAGGACAAAACCAAAACACAAAAATAAAAGTAGAAAAGAGTATGTGAAAGATTCGAAAGTTGTAAAATAAGAATCTTCCATTGACAGAACGCAAACCAGGACACAAAGAATAAACCAGGATCGTCACTTAGATAAAGTTACATAAAATTGCAAGAGTTAACACTGTAGAGGAAGGAATCTGATACCCGATGGAGAGACCTGAACGCTTGGGTGATCTGGAATCTTTGAGGTCAAAGTTCAAAAAGTGGTGTGACAAGAACAAGATTACATAGTGATAGAAAGAGCTGTAGATCATAAAGAATGAAGATGTAAAGAAGTCAAGAAACTCCAGAAAGATACGAGCTCTAGAATAAAACTGGAACAGTCACAGTAGAATGAGCTTTATGACCAGTTCAAGTAACTTTAAATCTCAAGTTGAATGCATTTTATTTCTTAAAAGATTTACTTCAATGAATCTCAGCCACAAATTTAATATGTATAGTAGAATGGGTTTCGGACAGAAACACTCTATGGTTAAGCGTCCCTCAGGAACCTACCCTAGCACCTTTACTATTCAATATTTACAAATAATGATCTCATTATGCTATAACGTTGTAAAGTTTTAAAGTTGATCATTTGCATAGAATTTAATTATTATTGATTAAATATTGACAAAAGTGATTGCATTGTATTTTCGTATGCATTGGATTGTATTTCAGTCACATTTTGTTTGATCCAAAAGTAAATTTTAAGTGTAAAATTACCAGACCATAAAGAACACCAGTGAGCAAAATCTTTTCAAAAAAGATTTTCGCCAAGGTTAATTTAAAGTAAAATAGAATTATTGACTGGTAGTACTTTTAGCCAAATTGTATTATCAGCAAAGATCCACGTTGTACCACACTAATTAAAATTAAGGGTAAAAATGAGAATTTTCGAAATGTCTTTTTGAGGGTCAATTTATCAGCCTAGATCGAAGCATATTCAAAAGTAATTGAAATGATGAACTATGGAAGGAAACAACCAAAAAATAAAATGGGATAAATTGTAAATTCCAAACACGCACGTACATATAAGAACCACAGCAATTTCTCCAGCAAGTGTTTACAATACGCCACAAGAACAGATTCCAGCGGTGTGCAGCAACGTGTTTTATGTATGTCCGATGATAAGGACCCGATTATATGCATGTGTATTGTAATTGCGTGAATGCGTGATACTTCTGGTTAACTTGCTGATGCAACAGCGACATGTTGAACAGCAGCAAGTGGTAAGGAGCGCGTGTATGTGTAAGAAGGTAAAAGGCGTTGGCACAACATCGTGCGTACACGTCGAATGTTGTGTTTGCTGTGTGTGCGTGTGCGCTAGTTGGCTCTCCTTGAACCGGCGTCCTTGTGGTGGTCGGTGCATTCGCGGGAGCGCGAGCTGGTCGCCGGACATTCCACCACTTCCATTGGGGGAATGGAATGCCCCCGCGGCGACGAGATGGACACAAACATGCCGCCGTCACCTCTCGATGCACCGCGATCATCCATCGGCCTTCTTTCGTGTACGTTTCCAGCGACCTCCTTCTTCTCATCTTCTTGTTCGGATTGTTCTTCATCCGTTGTTTGATAGAAGGTTAACATTCATTGGACACCCAGTAGAGTCGAGAAGGTGTAAGGTAGACACTACTGCAAATGTGATTTAGTTCCTTTGAGTGTTTTTGATATTTTTAGGAAATTATCTTCAGACAGCAGCGAACTGGATGGAATGTGATTCGATTCAATTATTTTAACGTGTTAGATAGTGAAACTATAATTTTAATAACACCTGCTCAATCGTCGGAAGATTTTTGAATACACAATAGAAAAGAACGTAATTTCATATGCCTTTAATTACAAAGATACTAACCTAATGCAAAGCATCATAAATCTTGTATTAATTTACTGTTTTATTATGTATAGTAACATAGAAGTATTAGCCGCGTACAGTCCAAGCTCAATCCCATAGATATCTGGGTTTACAACAAATATTATCGACATTGGGCTGACGAAGTATGAGAAATCAACACCATAATAATAATATTCAATAGGCAGCATTTAATTACAGAATAATGTACAATATATACGTGCGTAAATACAAAGAAAGTAAAAATTTCAAGAAAAATTAGTGTAATATCAAAATAAAAATCAAGTATTGTCATTTAAAAAATATATTCTTCAATTGTTTATAGTCTATCACAGATAGTAACTGAGGCTTCCTTCATCACATCTTAGACCTAATTAGACTTCGATGTCCTCAAAATAAATATACTGCAGCTGCAAAAAGAGGTCACATCTTGAACGAAATGTACCAGGTGATCAAAGAAAAGTTCGTATTTGAATGATTCAACCATTAATTATTCCTATTTATATCAATATTCATCATTTTCTCTTGATCATTCATCAACGTTAACATCAACTTAAGCAAAGAAATTGATCTTTCGAGAGGTCTGTAATTAATAATCTTTGCTTATGTTTTAGGCACTCAAAGCGGAGTGGAATTTGACTTTTTTAAATTACGTTGACAATTGCCAATGAAGTCGCTAATCAGATACAAATATTTGGTCTTTAATCATGTTTTTGCAACTAAAGGGTTTTCCAATAGGGACTTGACAACTTTTAATTCAATTTGTGAACGCACCCTTTCACTAATCATCGAACTGTCACTGTCAATTTATTCAGTAAACTTAACATTTTCATCATGGTAAAGTGCACGAACGAACAACGTCTGCAAATTATAAAAATTTACTACAGAAATTCGGAGTCGGTGACCGCTACTTTAAGAGCGTTAACTCCTATTTTCGGTCGTAATTCTCGCCCTAGTAGACAGCCAGTAACAAGTTTAGTTCAAAAATTTGAGTCTACATATTCGTTGTGTGATATTGCCGTACTAGTGAGATAACGGGTTGGTCGAAGTGTCGAAAATATCGCTGCCGTTGAAACGTCCGTAGCAAATGATCCAAATCAGTCAATTCCACGGCGTTCTCAAGAGTTGGGCATCGCCCAGACCACTTTATGGCGAATTTTGCGTAAGGATCTTGGTTTACACCCATACAAGATCAAGCTGACTCAAGAATTGAAGCCGATGGACCATTTGAAGCGACGTACGTTCTCCGATTGGGCTCTGGAAAAGATGCGCCAAGATGATCAATTTCATCGCAAAATCATTTTCAGTGACGAAGCTCATTTTTGGCTCAATGAGTTCGTCAATAAGCAAAATATGCGTTATTGGTCAGGTAAAAATCCACAAGTGCTTCATGAAACACCACTTCATCCACAAAAAAAAACTGTTTGGTGCGGTTTGCATGCCGGCGGCGTCATAGGGCCATATTTTTTCGTCGACGATAATTATTGTCACGTTACTGTGAATGGTAATCGTTATCGCGCCATGATTACCGATTATTTTTGGCCCGAATTGGAAGATATGGACTTGGACAACATGTGGTTTCAGCAGGACGGTGCCACAAGCCACACAGCACACGTTACAATCGATTTATGGAAGAGTAAGTTTGATGAGCGTGTTATCTCAAGAAATGGACCAGTCGATTGGCCGCTCTCGTTCGTGCGATTTAACGCCTCTAGACTTTTTTCTTTGAGGCTACGTCAAGTCATTGGCCTATGCCAACAAGCGGACAACGTTGAAAGAGCTCAGAGCCAACATTGAACGCGAAATAGCAGCCGTTTCGGCCGAATTGTGTGGCCGAGACATCGAAAATTGAGTCCAACGAATGGACCTCTGCAAACGTGCCCGCGGTGGCCATATGAACGAAGTCGAGTTCCATTCATAAATTTTTTGATTGTACTTCAACCTGATAATAAAGTTTTTGAAATATCTCAAATGGTCTGCATTTTATTTTGAAAAAAAGTTGTCAAGTCCTTATTGGAAAACCCTTTATGTTCAGATCTCTCCAGAATTCTTTTTTCGTTTCTGTCATTATCTGGATCATATATTGCTATTATTTCCGTTATTTTTCACGATTCCTCTAAGCTGTACTATTAATATTGTTTGATATATCATCCCCTTTTTATATACTCATTACTTTTGATTTGTCTATTACCCAACCCACACCCGCTATATTTTTCTTTTTCTGTAATCCACTATATAATAATTAATATTCTTCCAACCTCATTTCTAGTTTTCTTTTTTTCCTATTTAATAATTTAAGGTAAATTTTAATGAGGACTACACCCCGCTTCCACTTATGAACCTGCGATACAGATACAATGTCAACGTGACGACTTAACAAGAAAATGGTTTCTACAAATGAGAGAAGATGAACCCCTTAAAGCCGAAAAATCTACATTTATTTTTTTCACTTGCAATATTTGATTTTCATTTTCGAACAATTTTGAAAAGTGTATTATGTTTGTTGGAAAGTTTTGATATTCCAATGATAAGGGTGAGAAAAATCGTCCGCACATATATCGTCTACAAGTCAACCTTGTATGTATATCCATTTCGATTGACTGCATTCGCCTGTATCGCTTCTCGGCAGTTTACTTGCAGATGATATACGTACGGGGCAACCTCTCTCCTCTGTCTACACAAAGGCCTGTCCCTGTCTGGTAGACACGACTAACAAGTTCCAATAATGATACTGGATATCTAGCTTTTTTCTAGCACGTCTTTAGATGCGCTTCTGGTTTCCATCGAGAATTATAAATGCAGAAACTTTAAGCTGTTTAATCACAGTTGTTAATAAAAGTCTTACGAAAAGTAAATAGTTTGAAGATAAATGTCGTTTTGTGACATATTAAGCTCCTATATCTATTACTGTTTCCATTACTGTACTGTCTGTAATGGGTGATTCAATATGATTTCAATGGGTTTTTTGACAGAGTCGTGTCAAAGTTTCACGCTATTTTAGTTAAGTACTGTGTGACATTTTATTATAGAAAGACTTAGCCCGCCAGAGCATCTACAAATTATTCAGCTGTATAAGGAAAGTCACCGATCCACGAGAAATGTGTTTCGTGCGCTTAGAGAAACTTATGGTCTACGTAATCGGCCCACCGAACGCACAATTCACTATACCATCGAGAAATTTGAAACGCATTTTTCATTATTGGATAATACGCGACCAGATAGATCGAATTCAGAATGTAGTGAAGGAAATATAGCGATGGTAGCTGAGAGTGTACGCGATGACCGTGAAGGACCGATTCGACGTAATATCAACAGCTTGATTTGTCGTATACCACAACTTGGCGTATTTTACGTAAGGATTTGGTTTAAAAGAATACAAAATTTAACTCGTTAAAGAATTGAAAGCGGCCGACCTTTCGAATCGTCACCGTTTCCGTTTCTGGGCTCTTAAAAAGCTTGAAGAAAATCCATTGTTTTCGACCAAAATTTTGTTCAGCGATTAGGCCCCATTTCGGGCTTAATGGCTACGACAATAAGCACGATTGTTGTCTTTGGAAGGAAGAGCAGACCGAAGCGGTTCAAAGGCTGTCATTATATGCAGAGAAGATCACAGTTTAGTGTGGTTTATGGGCAAGTGGAATCATCGGCCCATATTTCATCAAAAATGAAGGCAGCCGCGACGTAATTGTGAATGGCGCCCATTATCGTGCCATGATAACGGACTATTTTCTGAACTGAAGTCCGCGATCTCGACATTTGGTTTCAATAAGACGACGCTACTTGCCACACAGCCCGTGAAAGCAAGGCTTTATGGCGACAACAATTTGGTGAATATTTAATTAAACCAGTGCAATGGCCGCCTAGATCATGTGATATCACACTCTTAGACTGTTTTCTTTGTGGCTTCGTAAAGTTCAAAGTCTACATGGATAAGCCAGCTACGATTGAGCAATTGGAAGCCAACATTACTGGCGCTATTCGTCATATACCATTCGAACGCGTCATCGGAAATTGGAACTTCAGAATGGACCATGTTAGGCGCAGTTACGGCCAACTTTTGAAGGAAATAATTTAAAAAAAATAAGTGTCAAGAATCGTTCTTTTGTATGAATAAAGAATACCTGATAAAATATAAGTTAATTTCTTCATTTTTGAAATAGTACCTCCAAATGAATCACCTTTGTAAAGACGTAAAGGAAAAATTTTTGTATTTGTCGACCGTCGCCGCTCCTTTTTCATTAATTTTTCGACAACGAAATGGTAGCGAAAAGATTATTCCCGGACGAATGTGCCCTGCTATTTTCGAATTTACCGTTTAATTTAACCAACTTTTTTTTGCTAACTTGTATCCGCTCAATTTCATTTTATTATTATTACTGTCAGAACACTATTTTCATTATACCATATTATGGAAATTTCAGTCGCCGAAATAGATCAAAAAAAAAGGAAAACAAACAAACTCCTTTTGTCCAGAGTGAAAAAGAAATAAGAGCGGTAAAAAGAATAGTAAATTCTTTCGGACCTTTTCTCCTCTTCTGGATCGTTTGTCCCCGAGAGTCCGTTCGCAAAATTTATCGACGGAATCGATCTCCTTTCCTCTTTTTTTTTTATTTTCTGTTCGGTCGCTTACTCGCGTTTCGTTCCCTCCGTGTCCCATCCCGTTCCGTCCACGGCTACGGCCGGCGCTCTTTTCGCGGCATAATGGCTGGTTTTTCGCCGTCTTTGATCACGCATCGCCTTAATAGGGCGTAACGATTACTGTACGCCGTACGTTCTTGCGCGGCCATTGCCTCCTGTTGTTGTCGTTCTTGTTGTTTGTTGTTGTTCTTAACGACAGTGCAGAAGGCTCCTTATGCACCGTTGTGATGTTTGCTGTGTTTATAGCATAGCATTTACTACTTACCATTTGTTCATAAAATGTGGATACATTATTTGATGGTTATTTTTAATGGAGGTAAATAGTCAATTATTAAAGCTTGTTTGCACATGAATTGAATTTTTGTTGAATCATTTTAATTCTTACGAACTGGCATTTTGCGTCTTGAATTTTTATTTTAATTTTTCTTCGGGCGAATTTATAGTTTCTGGCCCCTTTTTAAACTAAATTATTTTAATATTTTTTTCCTGGAAATAAAATAAAACAAAATTTTTTTCTCTCTTTTAAACTATTCTATTTAACTTATTTCTTCGGGCGAATTCAGCAGAACTGGAGAAGTTGGATTCGGGTTGTAGGTCTTCTTGAACGAAGGAGATATTCTTCAGTTCATTTTACAAAAATCACTTAAAATTGAACAATCTGATAAAGACGAATTGAAAACTCAATATGATAAATTAATTACAAAGAGTAATACGACAGAACCGACTGATTTTAGCTGTTATATGCAAGTGAATAAACAGCTTTTGACGTGCGATTTTCCAATAATTGAAACAATAACAGACATCTTCAACTCTAACCTAAGTGGAGTGGAGAATGATTTATTCGGTGAGGCGAAATTAGATGCCATCTGATTGACGAAGCGAATGTTACTTTTGCTACAGAGATGTTTAGGGACGCATGAAAATATTCCAGATGAAATGTTTATAGGTCTCAAAGTTCAGGTAAATATTAATGGAGACTGAGGTTGATTGAATTAATTAAAAAAAGGTAAATAAAACTCCGTCCGCAATAATGTTCCAATTCTTTATACGCATTTCGATAATTAAGTTGTCGTCATCAGCCGATAATTAATCACTGTTGTACCTGGATCAGTGCAAAAACTCGCACAGAAATTAATCCATATCAGATTATCACCGTCAAAAGCCAAACACACATTGTATGTTTGGCATTACGTCTGTTGAAAATGCCTTCTTTACTAAATTTAGTTTCGTCTGGAACTTGTGTTGGGATTAAAATCATTTCACAAAATTATACACGTTGTTCAGCCACAAAATTGAAAATTATAACAGATCATTACAGAAAATGCTTATTGTTAAGTTCTATTTTGTAATATCCACATTTTCACAGAAGTCAACCGCTAAAATTTTTTCTTTATTTCTTTATAAATACTTGACTTTTTCAAAAATTAAGTTACTTCAGAGACTTGACACTAGAAACTCTGGTATATCACAAAGTAAATCGAACACTTGCCAATTTCAAAACTCACCTTTCAGGTTTTGTTTTTAACTTCGAGCTGAAAAGTAGAAGCAAGATTAAACTTGAATAATGCAAATCATTTCTTTTTAAAATCCTATGGATGGAAGGTCTTGAAATGCCCAAATCCTGTTCTATAACACGAATTGTGTGTTCGGGATACGCGCAAGAACAAGCCAAACCATTGACTATGTTCCCCTCATCTGAATGAATGCCTTGGCTTTGGCAAAACTTTGTACATAGAAATACCATTCTTTAATTGATTCTGAAGATTCTCCATGAATAAGTAATAAATTTAAAATGCCAGTATTTGAATACGTCTCCTCATTTTTCATTTTTAAATAAATAATACACAATTAAATCGTCACTGTATTAAACTGACAGAGATAAAGTGTTTGTTTTGAAGTTCTGCTAATCTCACATACATATTGGCAATAAATTTAATAACTTTAATCGCTTTCACTAAAACAGTATATAATTTTAAAACTGGAAGGGATGGGTATAGGGAACTATACCATTTGAAAGAAAATAAAATTGTGTATCAGAATATGGAAAAATGTACACGGTGTTCTATTTGGAAAAACCTACAAATGATGATTTGAAGTTCACTAAACTTGGCATGAAATTTTGACCACCTTGTACGCAGTTGATAACTTTGAAAGTATAGATACGATCTGTTAATATTGTCACTCTGTCTTTCTTACTGTAAAATACACACGTAAGCTGCTTACTGGTTTTATTTTTTTTTGAAAAAAATTAAATATTACGAAACGGGGGACGATGAATTTCCTGAAGGTCATCCCACAAATGTTGTTGTGTTGGAAAACATTAATGTAGTGCCTGAATTGATAATGCAAGACCGTCATGTGACATACCGTGAGATCGAGACATCTCTAGGTATTAGTAACACCAGCGTGCGTAAGATCCTGCATGAACATTTAGCCGTTAAGAAGCTATATTCACGTTGAGTACCACATAATTTGACAACCGCTCAAAAAAGGACTCGCGTCGATTTGTGCCAAGAAATGCGCAAAAAATACAATGGCGGTGCTTCAAAGAACATCTATACGTATGAGCCCGGTAGTAAACAGCAGTCGACTGTGTGGGTATTCCAAGATGAGCCAAAACCAACAAAAGTTGTTCGCGCCCGAAGAACATCAAAACAAATGTGCGCCTGTTTTTTCGGTCACGTTGCAACCGTTCCTTTAGAGAGTTGTAGAACAATTTGCCAAAAGTTTTTGAAGAA
This sequence comes from Dermolepida albohirtum, assembly GCA_031893035.1. Taxonomy (NCBI): domain Eukaryota; kingdom Metazoa; phylum Arthropoda; class Insecta; order Coleoptera; family Scarabaeidae; genus Dermolepida; species Dermolepida albohirtum. Next base: position 704,109 of record JAVIWB010001110.1, read on the forward strand.
ATACGGAAAACAAACCGAAAACGGCAGATCATTCTCCACCATGACAATGCGAGCTCTCACAGGTCGGTTCAAACAATTGAATATTTGACCTGGCAAAACATTTAATTGATAAGCCATCCACCTACAACCCTAATCTAGCACCCTGTCATTTCTTTTTGTTCCCACACGTGTAGAATAAACTTCGTGTTCAACGGTTTTCTACGCCAGAAGAGGCAGTTAAGGCATTTAAAACTCATATTTTGGAGATACCGCCTTCACAGTGGCGGCAATGCTTTTCGGATTAGTTTAAACAAATGCGAAAGTGCATTGATTTTCAAGGAGAATATTTTGAAAAGCATTAAAACTATTTTCGATAATAAATATTTTTTTGTTTGCTGTTCCCGAAATATAAACGGCTACCCTCGTAATATAGGTATTCTATATAAACTAAGTAAGATGACGCCAACTTCCGATATAACCGGAACTGTAACACGAAAGCAATTGTCTGAAGACACCCTGTACATGCACCGAAATAAAAAGATCATGTGAAATGTAAACGTTTAACGCAAGCGCAATCTCTTATAATTTAAAATTTGACAACGGGCGAAGAATTAACGAGGATGCACATTATTATTTGTACGCGGACGGCGTTGTTCTTAGCTCACGGACCACGAAGAATAATTGTGATGGCTCGGGGCTGACAGGCGCAGGCAACCTCTCTCGACCATAAGAACTGAGTCGGACGCCGCCGTCGCCGCTCTTTCATTTTACCATCATCATCATCTTTGGATCGAAACAACAGACATCAAGACCGTTCGGTTCGTCGGCCATCAAGTCGAGAAAGAGAGGTCCACAGAGACTTTTTCTTTTCCGTATAATGATGCAGGCCGAGCTATTCTAATAAGGTCGTTTTTATCGGCCTTTCTCGCATTCCTGAGCGACCGCCGCGCGGAATGAACCATTTTTTACCGATTATATCCGTCCTGCTCAGATCTCTTAGTGCGGCGTTCAGAAGTCAGTTGGTGTCTCTCTCGCCGTTAGAATTTGAATGAACTTCGGTTCGGTATGAAAGAAGGGACCGACTCCGTATGTGGTGCATTCATTTTCCGTTCAATATTGTTCGGTATTTTTATTTGAAATCGTTTTCTGCGGGACTTTTTTCTTCTTTTAATTAAGGAAATTATTTTCATCTCGAAATGATTTTGTGTGTGCATTAGTGAGAATGTAAATAAGTATGGAACATCTATTTAATTGAATTGTCCATCATTTCTTCTAAATAAATTAACGCAAAAGCAAATGCACAGTCTAAAGTTATCCTGTTTTATAGTGGAATCGATTACGAGAGATTCTTATGTAATCTGTCTAGCCATGAAAACAATGACAATTGACAATGAACTTTCATAAAATAATTGTTGATAATCTTTATAAGTATTCTAGTCAAGGTGGTGTCGAAATTGAAATACTTTTTTAAGATCGATAGAAAATTGAATTGTGAAACATTTAAAACCTAAATACAAACGAAGGTAAATTTTAATTGTGACTGTGGTTGATTAGATTAATCAAAAAAGGTAAAAGGACAACTAAGTTGTTATCATCCGCGGTAATACTTGCACAAAAAGAAATCTATACCAGACTTTAACCGTCAAAAGCCAAACGTACACTGTACATTCGTTTCACATAATTTCACTTATTTTAAAATAAATTCCACTTATACTTACGAACCTTTTTCAACGCTCGTATTTTTAATTTAAAATTTTAATTTTAAATATGGACGTCATAAAGTTCTTAACTAAAGAAAGAAATGGCTCCAAAATCACCCATAAACAAATTATTGTATATAGAGAAAACGCTCCACTACATCAAATAAAATCCATTCCATTTCAATTGTTGCGGAAAACGGCGTCTAAATAATCTCAAATAGAAGAAGCATAATGCACTGGTACTCTTTTATGTCGGAATCAGATGGTCTCACTAGGAATATCTAGATATTCTGGATTCGGATATTAAAATGCTAAGGCTGGAGCAAGCTTATCTCTGAGGAGTTCCAAGTATCTTTACCCAATAAGAGTAAATGAAAAGATAGGTCTCACTACACTATTATTGATGATATTTGTAAAAATGTTGAGCCTTTTATGGATGTTGGATGTGATTGTCGCATTGCCGGGGGTTTGTGCAGCTCAGTATCTACAGATTTGACCGCTCATATCACCGTTTAGGGTAAATGTAGACTCCTCAGAAAAAGGACGTTTTCTAAAAATACAACAAAATTGGTTTTGACGGTCTGAATTGCTCTCTTTTATCAGCTAAGCATATTGAAGTTTATAAAGATGAAGTTTTTCTTTTTTGAAACATTTTAGTACGATCCTATGGCTGATACCAGTGTCTGCAACTATATGATGAAAAAAAAATCAAAAATTCTAATGATGTCGCCCGTCCATGATCGGAAACAAATCGAAGATGGAATATAAAAGGTCGATCGCAGACGAAATTAGACAAATTATCGTTTCTCTTAAAATTAATCAGATGTACAAATACTATGGTATTGTAATACGTGTACAGAATACGAAAATTATTGTGAAAAGAGGTTATATTAACCTTAGTTGATTAGATCACTGAAGGTTGATATATAACCCCTTGCCACAATAATTTTCGTTTTCTGTATACGTATTTCGACAACTAAGTTGGCATCATCAGCAGATAATTAAACAGTGTCGCACCTAGATAACTACGGTAAAAATACCCGTACGAAAATAACTTCCAAAAACGCCAAAACGTACACAGTGTTTGTTTTGGCTTTCAGCGGTACGGACCGCGCGCGGAAGTTGTTTTCGTACGGGTATTTTTACCGTAGTTGTCCAGGGGCGACACTGTTTAATTATCTGCTGATGATGACAACTTGGTTGATAAAATATGTATACAGAAAACGAAAATTATTGTGGCAAGGGGTTATATATCAACCTTCAGTGATCAAGTTAATCAACCACAGGCTCCATTAAAATTACCTTAGTTGATTAATTTAATCAACCACAGTCTTAGAATTTATCGCCATATATCATATACGAAATAAAAAATAAAGAATTTCATATAATGTTTAAACATTCATTAATTGGAGCGTACGAACTAGATTTATAATTAATGATATCGGCGAAGAAAACAAATATTAACAATTTTTTTTTGAAGATACTTAAATCAATTTTCTGTACATTTTAAATTCAAATCTTTGAATTACTACTTAAAAAATATATTTAATTTTATACATAAAATGTAAACAGGCTGAAACGTTTCAAGTTTTGTTGCATTATTATTTCTCTTCACAAGTAATTCAGGTAACAGTCGGTAAAGCACCGTTTCAACATGTTGATACTCCGTATGTTCTCACCGGACCATTCATCTAACAGAAAGCACGTCAAGAAAGGGCGATACCTAAATTTAGTTAAATCTTAATGACCGCCGGCAACTGGCCCCTAATACGTGGAATCGTGCAGGTAAAAGACCTGACCGAGCACGGCGGGCGCGCCGGTCGGCGATCTGGCCGACGAGGGGTTAAATGAGCGTGGAGCGAGCAAATGGACACCCGCGGAGCCACCAACACGTACTAACGAGGCGCTCAAACGAGATGTATTCTCCACGTCTCTTTTCTTATAATTCTTCTTTTTCTTCGCCTTTCGATCGCTACGTATTGTTTCTCTTTTGATTTTCTACACAGGGTGGTTAACGTTAAAAGATTTTTGCGGAGGGTTTTCCTAAATTTTGCAAAAAAGATATTCTTCGATGGGTAACAAAGCTTCCAAACTAACATTTCTGTTGGTTGGCCTACAGCAGCTAAAACTTTAGCACTGATGGTAAGAAATAGTATGCACTTAAAAGAGATATTTTGTTTGTAGAATGAGATGTAGAATCTGGTAGAATCTGTAGAATCTGGTATGACTACATAGATTTTCACCATTTTAACGTGCAAAATAACTGTAATTATAGGCACATATTATTAAGTAGTCAAGATTAAGTTCCTAGAAAGGATTTCTATTTGCACATCCACAAGGATTTAAGAAAACAAGTAATTTACTACCGCGATGTAAAGCTGATGATGTTTTAAACTCATTCACCTTCTAATATTTTCTTTTGAACAACAAGAATACTTTCTTTCATATTAACCCAGCTAACAAACGCAATTCACCCACATTTCCTAATAAAAAATATTTATTATTCACCTAACATAAAGTACTGATATTGCCGTATCCTTCATTATTAATATAACTCAGCATATCATTAGCAAAAATCGTGTACAATATTGGTGCCAAGATCGACCCTTGTGGAATTCCAATTTTGGTTTTAATTAAATTCCTCATATTTGTCGAAAATATTTGATTCTTTTGTGACAGCTAACACAAACTATAAACAGTATCACGAATAGCATAAGGATACAAATTTAACAAAAGAACATTTGAAACAATACAAATGCGAGGGATATACACCTATTCAAAAATCTAGGAATTTGGTTCTAGTTCATGCGTGAATCTTATAGGTCAGGCTTGGTCAATGGCAAGTCTGGACGTATTTATGCAGCTATCTCCTGCTAATATTGTTTAGTTTAATTCAGTTACTTGACTGATACAGACGCATTCCCATACCACTAATTTTACTACCATGAAAGGCGCTGGTTAAATCACGGAGATTGTTTTCTTTATGTTTAAGCAGAGTGTGAAACCTTCAGGAGCAATTCTATGTCTGCAACGTGTATTTGAAGGTATTTGCAGAATGTGCTCTTCGTTATTAATGTATCCATCATATAATTAGCAAAAGAACGACATAAATTGCTAAATAGCGCCTCTCGGTAGCCATATACATGTGCCGATAGTTTGGAAGCTTCCTGATATTTCATTGAAAATACCCTTGGTAGCCATGTTCCTCAATAATTTAAAAGGCTTCTGATACTTTACTGAAAGAAATCTTTGAGTTGAGTGCGTATTCACACTCTGAAGAACTTCTATAGCTTCATCATTTAAGCAGGATGTTTCATTTTTATAGTTTCAATAGTGTTTGCGGTGGTACGTGGGTGAGTATTGCCTTGGAGAAAGTGTACAGAACTTGTCGTTGCCTATTTAAATTTGTTATGCAAAAGTGGAAAAATATTCGTAAATCAAACTGGGGAAACTAGGGTTTAACAAATAAGAAGACAAATGGATTAACGGTGATGTAAATCAAAGTGGTAATCAAGAGAAAAGAATTTATGATTTAGAATAGATATGAACGTGAAATCGCAATGAAAATATAATTAGGAAATAATTTGTTATTTCAATGTTTTATTTAGTTAATGTATAAGCAGTGTCAATGAAAAACGCCAAACCTATACTATCTGCTTTTGGGCTTCCGGGCTGGAAGCGCGTCACTGATATAACTGCCGGCGTTTCGTACTGAAACACTGAAATTATGTCCCATACGAGTGGGTACCAAACGTCGGCAGTTATATCAATGACGCGGTTTTAGTCCGGAAGCAGATAGTATCGACCACGACCGCGAAAGTCTACGTACCAGATTAGCCAAACCTATAGATTTTTGCCTAAGGGAAGCAACGTTGGAAAAAGTTCTAGGTGTGTCTTTGGCAGCTACTCTTGAATAACTTATGTAATTTCATTGTTTGACTGGAATCCTTTACAGACTAAAAATTTTTTAAATGGCTCAAACGAATACAAATCAAAGAAAGCAAAATCGAGACTATATAAATTGTTAAAAAACCATTTTTGCGGGTATACTCCTTTGCAGAAATTTGATTTTCGTTAAAATAAAAAGTTTTGAATTTAGCCTTTATGCCACGCAAAACAATTGTTTTGAACTAACAGAATGAAAACTGACCATTATTTAACGCAAAATCATTGAAACTTTATTGATGGTTCGTTTGGAAATACCAACATTCGCCTTTTTGGATGGTTTGCCGTGCTTCATATTCTCTCAGGAGTAATTCATAAGAATTTGATAAATTTTGACATCAAAAACGTTTTTAAAACCTTCAAAAATATCAGCACGCAAAAGATTTGTCACACATAAATTTTTTTGTAAAAAAAAACAATTTTTGCGGGTATATCCCTTTAAAGAAAGTTTAATTTTCGTTAAAATAAAAAGCTTGGAAGTTAGCCTTTGCAGTACACAAAACAGTTGTTCTGAACTAGCAGAATCCAAACTCGCTATTATTTAACACAAAATCATTGGATCTTTAGAGATGGTTCGTTTGCACATATGAACGTTCACCTTTTTACATGGTTAACCAAGCTTCGTATTATCTCAGCACTAATTCGAAAGAATTCGATAAATTTTGACATCAAAATCGTTTTTAACACAAACGAAAATTTAGTTTAGATACATTCAAAATTGTTTTTAAGTACTAATTTTTACAGGTACACACGCCTTTGAAAAAATTTGATTTTCGTCAAAATAAAATGTTGTAAATTTAGCATTGGAACATTTGGAATGCAAAACAGTTGTTTCAAACTAGCAGAATGATCTCTAACTAACTATATGGAAGGTTTCAAGTGATTTTGTGATGTCACGAGAACGTTGATTGTTTTGGAGAAGACAAACAAAACTTCTCCTCCTGTGTTTGTTTCTGACCATCTGTTTAATTTCAACATTAACTGTAGGGCATGCCGTAGTATCAACTGGGAGAAAAGCCTTGAGAATCCGAGACAATAATATATTTAACCTCTCAATATGAATATTTAACGTAAGACATACATTCGAAATTGGGTTTCAATTATTCTCGGTTAAATTAAAACGAAATCTTCAAATTCGAAACTTTTAACGCTAACTAATAAGCCAATTTGGCGATTCATCCTGTATATTTAGTTTAGTACGTGCGTGTGTGTGTTCATAGTGTAGTATACGGGCGGTGCCAGCATTAACCGTGAATTATTTCGCCTCTCGACCGAGACGAAAAGAGGATGCCGACACGAAAGAAATATACAAGAATAACCGCAACAACAGCAGTACAACAGCGCGTTATGCAGCGGGCGAGCAGGCAGCTCTCAGGGAGCAGGATCTGACCACCGGACATTCCATCTAGTCCGGCCAATATACGTTTTATATACATATATATGTTGGTACATACCTACATACATAATGTAATGTTCGTTGACCTAAGGAATGTCGGCATATAGACGGGCGAAACTCTTATAAGATACGAAAGAATAATGAGGTAATAAGAGAAAAACGATGGAATGCATGCGTGCTTATTTAAACAAATGGTATTTCCTGTTCCTCTTACAAGGATAATTATTGTAAATACGTAAAAACAATTTATTAAGTGCTCACGGGATCACAAAAAATGAAGTATCTAACTTATCTCATGCCTGGGATGCATTCATTTTAAATTGATGTTGATTGAAGACCAACCATGCCGGTGCCTTTTTTATAGTTCTATAGCCGTTTCTTTCTATCAAAAATTCGATTTGCTATAGGGTCATCGTTCCATTTACCCATTAACGCTTGCCCGGAGTCATTTGAGCATCTACCGCTTATTATGCCACGTTCAATGGACTTCTAAAATATTTCCACGAAAATGGGTTTTCGGTTAATAGTTACGTGGCTGTTACACGCGTTTTGTTTATCGCAAATTATTTATTTATTGAACAGATATATAACTTTCGCCAATCGTAAAGGATTTTTCAATAAGGACATTACAATTTTGTATTTAAATAAAACGCAGAATAATTGAGATATTGGGCTGAAATTTACTCCAGGTGTAGTACAAATGTTACATTGAAGTATGAAAATCAATCACGTTTATATAACCACCGCGAACACGTTTGCGACGATCGATTGTTTGGAACCAATTTTCCACCACTTTCACACATATCGGCCGGAACGTTGGCAATTTCGCGTTCTACAATATATTGTCCGTAAGCTCCTCTAATTCTGTTGGCTTGTTGTCATAAACCAACGACTTAACATAACCTCATAAAGAGAAATCCAACGATGTTAAATCGCCTGAGCGAGGTGGCCACTAGGCCAGACCATTTCCCAAGATTACACGGTTACAGAGCATCCCATTCAATAGATCAATTGTTTGAACAGCTGCGTGGCATGTGGCACCATATTGTTGTAACCACATATCACTAATGTCAAGTCCATCCAATTCTGACCAAAAATAGTCTTCCAACATGGCACAATAGTGAACTCCATTGACCGTAACATGGCGATCATTTTCTTCGACGAAAAAATATGGTTCAATCACATCTCCGACATGAAATCCACACCACACAAGTGGGGAGGTTTGTTGCTGTCCAATAATGCATATTTTGCTTATTGACAAAGCCATTAAAGTAAAAAATGAGCTTCATCGCCGAAGACGGTGAAATTTTCCTTCAAACTTTAGCAGAGCCCAATCGGAGAAGTTTAGGCGTTTAAAAGTCAAGACTTTCACGAAACAATGTGGTTTAATAGATTCCCAATTCCTGCGAACGGCGTGGATTCGACCGATTTGGCTCATCTTGAACTGAAACACTTACGGCTACGATATTTTCGGCACTTCGACCGGTGCGTTGTCCCTCTGGCACAGGAACATCCAATAGTGGATATTTCGACTCGAATTTTCCCATTATAGCCTGCCTAGTGGGACGATTATTACGATCGAAAATTGGAGTAAGCACTCTTAAAGTTGCAACCACCGCCGCAGAATTGCAGCAGTTCATGAAAAATGTTCATGCTTTCGTATTAAAAGACCAAATTGTTATGTCCATATTGGAAAACCTTTTACATATGCAATACAGGGTCTTCGGCATTAAGAGGAGCAGTGAAATAAAATACACACAAGGTGAAAATTGAACACAACACTTAGAAAAACTGTAACAGCACTTATTCTGTTGAGAGTTGAAGGTTGATTGATAATTTTATCGCACACACACCCTACAGAATTTTGCAATGTTGCATGTGACCCAGAATTTTTAAAGTTGTTTTTAGCAAGTAAAGAAATTGTAATAAACAATACATCGCTCAAATTAAACGCTCGATAGGAATCCGATATAAAGAACATACAACGCACATCAACTTTAATCGGCCTGAGAAACCCAGTTTAGCGAAACACGTGCAAGAAAATAATCATAGTGTAATCGCGGATTATCTATATTTAATCATAAATATATACAATTACCGTGGACTGGACAGTTATGAAAGTGAAAAATATTCTTGCCTCCATGAGTTCTTGGCCCAAAAGTGATTGCAGGGGCGTACATTTAGTATAAGTGTTAGCTTTAAGACTAAGAAATATTGACTTAATAGATTTCTTGTGAAAGCTGGTTGTGAGTTTGGTTTTGGCGTAATTTACACGTAATTTGTCTATGGGAGCTTTACCTTAGATCCAGACACGACACTGTGATTAACAGTCTGCTGATGATGACAACTTAGTTGTCAAAATGCGCCTATAAAGAATGAATATTAATGTGGTATGGTCTTTTTTGCCTTTTTCAATTAGTTTCTATTATTTATGCCACATATCGATGCGGATTTTTTAGATTATAAAGAAAAGCTGAACATATTGAAGGTGATATATCTGGAATCCAATCATCGCTTATTTGTCTCTTAAAATGGATGTCAATTGATTCAAAACTATTGCGATTGTCCTCATTTGATTCTGTATTCTGATTTTGAACTCTCTCTTACTTAAGAAATTTGGCATACCCTTTGGTAAACGTGAGAATTTAAGGCATGATCTTCTGGTCCAAATGTGTATGTTGCTGGATTCCTTTTTCAATTAATTTTTGTTTTCTTTGTGTACGTACAGTATTGTCATTATTGGAATTATAGAATTGTGCTAAACAATTGAACTATTTGGAACGATTTCTAAGTTATTTACAAATAAATAAATGAATAAATAAACACGTAAGATGTATATCTCTTCGAGAAATTCCTATGTCTGTATCTTCGCAAGAAATACCTCTTCTACCGAATAAATTTTATCCCGTTACATAAGTACGTCGAGTGCCCGTTTCACGTACTACTTCACGCTTCGAGTGAATGACTTTTTACATGTCCACACTGTTACGATAGCCGTATTCATAATTACATACACTGGATAGTGGTACTCCCTCGCACGCACGTCACTGTCGCGCTCGCACGGGGAGGAATTTTCGAAAGGCGAGCGGGCGTGGGGACAAGAGAAGGGAACGACCGGCGTGATTATCGCGCGGTGGAGTTTCTTTCAAGTTCTTTCGGGCGGGAAAAGTCCTCCGTGCCCGTAGTAGTACGTGTAGTACTAAGTCGTAGTAACTGCGCAGTTGTCTGGAATGAGATGCGTTTGTGTTTGTTTGTGTGTGTGTGCGTATATTGTATTTATGTATGCGTGTATGTGTGTAAGTGCATAGGGCGTACGCGGTGGTGAGGAAGGGCGAAGGGGGTGGTCGACAGGAATGTGGATGTCGAGGCCACATCGCGCCAATGACCAAGGAGTGTCTGCAGCGGGATGCAAGCGTGCATGCATGTGCAGGGTCGGACTAAAACATCGAAGCTTAAGAGTAGATCCCTTTTACATGTCGAACTATCGAACACGTACTTTGTGTTATTTCAATGGCAAGTAGAAAGAAAGTGTTTCAGGAAGAAAAGTATGAGTTTGAGGTCGTAAGCCAAAAAACAACTGATACGAGAGGCTCCTTTTATGTTTATACAAAAACTAGGAAAGAAAAGAAATGTTTTGAAGCAAACTGTTTTAATACTTTTCAAATTATTCGAGGATTTATACATTTTTGCGCTCAAACAAAGTCTTTAAATATTTTTTCCACTCTGAAATTGGTTTCTTAAAAACTTGGTTTTGAAAGCTTCGACAGCTTCTTGAGGTGCCGAAAACCGCTATCTATGAATTTTTTGTTTAACATTTGGGAACAGACAGAAATCGTTAGGCGATAAGTCAGGTGAATACGGGCAATAAGACATTGATTCGGTGTTTTTCTGCTTCAAATAATTGTTTGATATATGTGAGAGCTGGCCCTGTCACAGAATGATGCAAAATTTTTAGTTGTTTTTCCGGATTTTGATTTCTGGCAAAAAATTGTTGTATACCATTCAGCATTAACTATTCTTCGATCCTCTAAAGGAATGGTTGCGATATTTCCAGCAAAACAAAAAAAATAAGCGATCATTTTCTAGGTGGTGCTTCGTGAAAGAATAATTTTTGTGGGATTCAGTTCATATTGGAAAACGCAAACAGTGGATTGTTACTTAGTTTCCGGTTCATATGAATATACCCAAGTTCCGTCACCCGTTACGATCTTGTATACTATTTTTTCAATTCCTCAGTCGAATTTCTGGAGTATATCCTTGTACCAATCAAGACTTTTTTGAGCTTGACTCAAATTATGTAGAACAGATCTTTTTCACAGATCATTCATTTCAACAGATCATTACAGTCTTTGATATGTCTAAGGATGTCTCTATCTTACTGCAAATCATATGCTCATCTTCTTCATTTGCGCAAAGCATCGATATTTTTAGAAATTAGAATCAATTTTGGTCGACCTTCGTGAAATTCGTTACTGCAGGACGCACTACAATAGCAAAATTCTGCAAACCAATCGTGAGAAGTCTCTTCTGATAGCGCTCCATCATCAAAAGTTTAACGAAGCGATTCTATGCGTTGTTGTTGAATTGGACATTGGACCTTCACTAAAATCGAAAAAATCTTCCTCACGCGAAATTCCCTTTCTTTCACAAAATCTCTTTCTTTTAAACGTTCACTGTAAACAAACTATTCACTCAATTCCTAAGCCTCAACTATTTTCGTAACATGAAATCTGAATAATGTCAACTAGGGGTCGTTTGTGAAAAGATAAAAGATCCCTTAACAAAAATAAGTACACGAAATGTAGACTTATTGAGAATATTAAATAGAGTGGAGCGTTTGTAATGTATTGTACTTGGTATTAAAAGATGAGCCATCGACTGGTTTCCTTTTTAACTTCATGTTATTCAGACATGGACAACATAAACGCGTTCAAAATATTGACAGATTTTTAGCGTCAAACCTCAGCGGTTCGAAATGAATCGATTCACGCACGACCCACGTTGGAAAACGAAACTAGAAGGTAGAATAGAAGCATCTATAAAGCTGCTCTCAACAAGTCATTCCTAAATCGAAAAGGGGTCTCAAAAGAACAAAAATGACGGTGCAGAAAACAATATTCATACCGATGTTAATATTTTGAATAAAAAGTTTGGTATCACCGCAGAAATAAAAAGTTAGACTACAGACTGCGGAAATGGGATACTTTAGAAAAGTTAAAGCCATCATCAGGAAGGATAGAGTACGGAAAACAGAAAGAAGAAGAATCGATTTTAGAAACAGAGGACAAACATCAGTTGAGATGGTTTAGATATTTACAATGTCTTATAATAGAATGATCGAAAGGAAGTGAGAAACTAAGAGGAAGATAAAGAGGGATAGAGAAATGCCTCCAAAGACATGGATCCATAGAGGTCTATCTCTTCCCTCTGAAGAGGCACTGAGGATACCACAGGAAATGAACTTGATGAATGAGAAAAATTTTAAAATAGAATTGATTTTGAAAATAATGCAGTAACATTAGTTGGTAATTTAGACATTTAGTTGGAATGTGAAAAAGTAAAATGGTGGAAAGAAATTGAGAAATTAGGGTGACAACAAAGAGTAGTAAAGAAAGGCCGCCAGAGACATGGGTCTGTGTAGGTCATTCTCGCCCCTCTTAAAGATATTATAGGAAGTATAGAGTACGGAATGAATTTCTGAAAGGTAATTTAGAAATAGAATCGATTTTAGAAATAGTGGAGCAAAATCAGTTGAGGTAGGTAAAATATTTATTTAATACCAGATAGTAGAATGACGAAAAGGACATGAACAACTAGAGTGAGCACAGGCAGAGGAAGAGGAAGACAAGCAAATGAGATTACTAATAAAATATTAAAAAGATCAACAATCGTGGTGGGTAGAGGTAGGAAGCAGTGGCCAAATTTGTGTATTGGCAAAAAAGTTATATTATACTGACTATGCATCTTCACACTTACTAGTAGAAAGAGTTATGATTAGGTATGTGCATATGTATATTCAACTTTGCCTACTAGAAACTTTCCAGACCAAGTAGATAACAACACCATCTCATATATTACTGACTTATATATAATATTTTCTCAAAATTAGACACTTGTTCTTGCTTTTCGTTTATTGTGTGTATTTTTTGTCGATTTCGGAGTTTCTCTTGGGCGGCTATTATATTACATATATTACGTAAAATTTTTATATATGCACATAGTGTTAAAATTGACAAATTGGTCACACATGCGTCACATTTTCAAGTACGGAGCAACAGATTTGCCGACTTTTAATTAATCATCTTTATACCAAAGTGCACATGAAGATATCTACGTATTACTTTCTCAATAACTAACTAACAACTAGCTTCATACAGTCGAAATTTACCCATATATTCTACATGTATGTAGTTCAAATGTCTAATCACAAACGCTCATCAGATTTTGATATAATTGCATCATATGCGAGAACTAAACTGTCATATCTTGTATAAAGTCGATTCGTTTCATTAGATATATTCTGCAGGCTCTTTTTTAAGGAATTATATATTACGTCTATGTCAAGTTGTATCAAAAAACCTTCAACGGGACCTGTAAACGAATACTTCTATTAAAACTTTCCCAAAAGTTTTTACAAATCTAAAATAAGCCAATCCGGTCCTACACATGTATGTATAGCGAAGAATGAAGGAGACGTTTGCCGCCGTTGCAACTGAACTGAACAACGGTCCTTCCACGAATTCTCAGACACAAAAACACACACACATAGACATACGTGTAGTTATACACGTACACGGCAAAATACCTGGTCGTAGGATATCGGGCAATGATGGCGGGACAAATAAATAAGCTACCTAGGATTTGCATTTAAACAACCTTTCCATTTGAGAGATACGTATTTTGTCTCATGGGTTACAAGGGAGCACATTTTTTGTGTCATATTTAAAGTGTAACACACAAAGAGCCTGGAAATTTTCTCGGAGCATGTAAAAATAGTGTAAAGATATATTAATTAATTAAGAGGAAGAAATATTTAGGACATTTAAGTAGTTATTATTTATTACATTACAGTGTTTAAATTAAACTATAGAAAATAAAACAAGCTTGGCGCTGTCAGCGAAGAACAAGGTGAAAGACTTCACCAAGATATAAAGCAAGTGGTAAAGCGATATCAAGGAAGATGGAATATTAACATGATAGAGGACTACTGCTGGATGTTGAATAGGGACGATCCCCAGCGATCCTACAGCAGAAGAAGCGCAAAAAGAAATTTTGATGGGAAGTGAAAACGGATATTACAAGTACTATTAAACAAGAAGATCATCCAGTTTTTCTAATTTTGTGTCGTTTTTATGAAAAACGTCTGGTTACTTATGATTTTAATAAAATGTAAAATAAAATATACATTCCTTAATTCTTTGTATTTGGCTTACGAGGGATGTCTTTTAAGTTTTGTATAGTGGGACATAGAGGGCGCCACTAATCAAATGTCAGTACTAAAAATTAACCTTCATCTTTAGTTAACCTAAACCCAATGTTTCAAAGCGATACGTGTGGTATTGTAGCTACAACTAACTGTCTAATTTGATAAGTTAGTTGAAAAATGCTATCTACTGTTTTATATGCAAAACTTAAAAGACAACCCACGTACTATTCCTAGAATACATCGCTTTTTTGTGAGACCCTGCGTGATAGAAAAAAAACGGTTTTTGTTTTTGACCACAGCTTTAAAAAGAACACAAAAAAGTGACTAAAGTTGAAACAATTCTTAAAAAATATTTTTTGCAGGCCTGTATTGTGGTTCGTGAATAATATTAATATATTATTATACAGTGAGGAAGTCTTTTAATAATATTAAAATAAAGTAATTAAAATGATAATAAACAGGTATTAAACAATGTTGAAATAGCGAAATAGCCTGCTTATTACGGCAGATATTAATGAAAAAATCAGACCTTCGGAGGGGAATCAAACCCCTGTCCACTGCTTACCGGACAAGTGTTATAACATTAAGCCACCAAGGTCCATACAATTCTATTCTTTAAACGCGCCATAAATTTCTTTATGGAAACAGATCTTTAATTAAATTCATAAGCTTTTTATTTGATAACCAAATTTAGTTAAATGCACTACGTGATCTCAAACGATAATCTAAAGCCTGAAATTTTAAAATATAATTTCAAGCCTTTCCATTCCCGATCGACTACACTTGTTTTTTCGATACGCACCACAAAATACTTTTTTCACCGGCAATCGCATTCCATAATTTACAGTTTCGTCGTAAGGAGTACCGCAAGGAATGATTTTCGTAGTCCGAGCTTTTCCCTTTTTTTCATTTTTCAAAATATGTAAATAAAGATTCCAAATCCATTCAAGGAAAAGCAACGGAGCAGAGCGTACAGTTCCCCCAAAAAAGACGCAATTAACAATAATAATAAACCCGATACGCCGAAACGAGATGGCGCTTTACCTAAAGTAGAAGAGTGATGACCGTGGAAGAAGCCGGTACACAAATCATCAAGTTATGTGTAGTGTGATTCTTTCCCACGGTACCTTCGCTCCACGCCGCCGCACTCCCCGCTCGTATCTTTTCATCCTTTATTCCACCAGCGCGCTCATCGTTTATCCATTTCTCTCTTTTGTGTTCCATGTTCGGCCTTCCATCGAGCCCTCTGGCTCCAACCACAAGACCGCAAGAAAAAGTGCGACACCAACAACAACAACAACCCGCAGAACGTCGGGTGCATGGCCTCTCATAGTTCTTGAGATACTTACTTCTTGTGCGGTGATTTCCCGATGATAATGATGCCGAGTCGTTAAGCAAAGTATTATAAAACATCTGAATTTTAATTGGGTAATAAATAAATATTTGTAAGACATATTTATGAAATATTTATGAAATGAAGTAAACTTTCGTTTCTTCGTTTATTTTTCGAATTATGAATAACGAAAAATATTGTTTAGTTCATATACTAAATAGTGCTCTTATTTCTTACTATACAATATACTGCAGGTGATAGTTTTCGTATGATCTAGTCACGCTTAAATCATTTGTTTCTTCGAGAAATCTTATGCGTCACATTGTTATGTCATGTCTTGTTACCGTAGTTACGAGTTTCTGAAATAGCATGCATTCTATTTGACAATTCCCATTTCAGTGCCTCTTGTGTCTCAGTTTAATATCGATTTTTTGATGTAAAATTTTTCAGCCGCACGTTGAACTTTCTTAAGCATCATTTAACATGTCATAATACTAAAAACAATAATGCTTCCATCTCTCTCTCAAATATACGTCCGAACGAAACAACGAAGCCGTGTCGTCTCGCCAAATAGACAACTAAGTTACCATGGTGCGTGGGTAGACGAATACTTTAAACTTGTCAAAATGACATTATGAAGACATTATAAAAATCATTCAAATGTTAATAACATCTCTTCTACGACGTGTTTCGAGCTACTAACTCTCTTCAGGAAAACTGTTATTAATGAACGATCCTTTGTGGGCTTATCGTGCCTTTTCCATAGTGTAAAATGATGAAAAAAGAATACCTTCCTTTCTCGCACAAATATACGAATGGTCTAAACCAGGTATGGGCAATCTTTGACATGTTATGGGCCAAACTTTAATGTGCAAATACTTTCACGGGCCGCGTTTAAAAGTAGTGCATTTTAAAGTAGTGTTCATAATTTTTAGCGACAGATATCAGCCATGAAATAATACGACAATGTCGCGGGCCGGATCAAATCTTATAGCGGGCCGATTATTGCCTACATATGGTCTAAACGAAAGAACAAAATCGTGTCGTCTAGTCAAATAGATAACTAAGTTACCATGATGTGAGCTTATTAGATGATGGGAGAATTCGTTTTGGACAATTAGTGACCGTTTTTTTATTGTTTTTTTTTCTTATATAGCTTTATATTTAATAATTTTGCAGTTTTTCAATATTTTTAGTTACGAACTATGTTTTTTATGATATATCACATTCATGTAAATGGTGAAGGTGATTAATAAATATTATATTATAATTCATATTTATATTTAACGTTTAATTAAGTATGCTGGCTATGCCTACTGACATATACAATGCTCTTTTTGCGATGCCGCTAGCTAACGCAATAGATCTGTTTTTTCTTATTGAACAATATCCGTGTATTAAATAAAAAGGAATGCAGTGTGATAACTAGACTTCGGATGTCTTCCCGCAGGTCAGGTTCGTACTGAGTACGCAGCGCCCCCACCAGTGTAATGTGATAAAATAGATGAAGTGTAAAATTATAAGTTAGTACTGAGCGAATCTTTATGTAAGGCGAACGTATAATTATTAAGTATGACAGACGTGCGTAAGGGACAAACGAATTAATGAAATTCCCGATTTATATAATATAATTATATAATTATAATAATGATGCCAAGATATACCGTAAAGTTTGCGATAAACCGTTAATGTGCTGGGACAAACGCATCTGTCAAGATCATATAAAGAGTGTACAACACCAAAATAAGAACAATTACGTGCCACCAAAAATGCAATTTATGTTTGATTTACTGTTCATGGTAATCGCCTGTGATTAGATACTTCATGTACTCGATAAGCAACCCTTTCATGACTTCTGGAATAAGTACGATCCTAACTGGAAGCTACTTTCTCGGAGAGTGTTACAGAGCCATATATCAACTGTGCATAACGACATCGGAAACATGATCAAAGCTGTAGTAAAAGATAAACAACTGTGGTTATGTATGAATGGAATGACAGATCGAAAAAAACATTCTATTTTGAATGTTGCAGTGCGTGTTCTAGATGTTGTTAAAGCGACATTTCCAATTGTATTAGTTAGCAAAAGATTAAAAAAGCGCACTGGCGAAGCAATTATAAAAGTAATGCTGGACACGCTAAAAAATTTCAACTTTCAACTGACAAACAGTTGATGATTGTAAGCGACGATATGTAGCGTAGGTCGGTCCCTTAGAGTTTTCCAGAGGTGGTTGCATTAATTTCAAATACTAAGTGTTTTTGAAATCTTCCAAACGAATTCAAGAATTCCATATACGGTGACCCGGAGTGCCTAAATCACCAGAGCCAATTCTAACAGGTTGGGGAACATGGTTGAAAGCGGCTTACTATTATTGCCAGAATTTCCAACAAACAAAATCTGTGGTTCTAGGATTCAAATCTCACGAAGCTATATTAAGGAAAGTCAGAAATTATAAAATACTTCCACTATAACCGATTAAAAACAAATTTACAATTGTAAAAGTTTATTTGACTCAATAGAAAAATTTCAAAACACTAGGAACACTAGGTTGCCGTTAGTGGAGTCAATGCAAATTGTGAATGATGAACACTCAGTGCTATGTGCTACAAGTTACATAAAAAATATGTGTGTTGTAGAAAAGTTTGAGACAAAGATTTCAATTTTACCTTTTTTTTTAAGACAACTTTGTGATGATGCGTGTATAGATCCGTTATCGATTACTACAAATTATTTCAAATATGCATGTATTACATTCGTAGATGTGGAGCGGTCATTTTCTAAATATAAGAACATCTTTTCAGCACAGCGTACGTTGCTCTCCGAGATAAATGTGGAAACTTAGTCATGCTGCAGACATTTTGTGAGTCTTATCCATTTTATGTTACACAGCAACAGCTGCAAATAATGTATTATTTATAAAACCGAACATAAGTGATATTGTTACGATCCTGGCCCGCCGGAAAAATATCCCAACTCTAGTGATAACTGGGTTATTGTAAACAGTTTAAACATTTCCTGCCCGCTCTTTAGATATCATAAATTGGAAGACTAATGAGTGTAATTACTTTTTCAACAAAAACCCTTAACTGCATATCGAAGTTACTTTTACACATCCCTTGTATGTATATTATACTGAACAGAAATACATAAATGAAATAGAAAAGCATTACGGTTGTACAAATAAAGTTCTAAATCATGAACAATAAACAATATCTTGCACTTGCATCAAGATCTACGGTGCACCGGTACGTACCGAGAAAATTCGCCAATCATTCTGACGTACATAAGCAATACAGGGAAAAACCAGTTCAAATTCAAAAACACTATCCAAAACAGAGCAAAACAGCAATATTATTTCGAATTTTCTTCTCAACTTAATATTATTTTACTACCTAACAATACATGCATCCTTTTACGATATTTAATGCATATTCTCATTCGTTCATCGTAATTTTTCATTTCTCAATATAATACTTTGCAAGTAACTAATTAATAAGTAAACAAACAAACTCATAAACAAAAAAACATTGGCAGTCGGTTCGTGTTGAAGCGCTTAACTCTTTTCTATTTTCTTCTTTCGCGTGGGTTCCACTATCGATAGGTTTTCGTCTTAACCAGCGGTTCCGTTTGTCCGCCGATACGACAGCAAATGCAGAACGACTCGCAAATAAGAAAGTGCGCCTCCATTCATTCGCGGTTTATTCCATTTATTATTGGTGTGTACTGGGAAACGACTCCCACGCAGTCCGTAATGCGCTTTCTGTTGTTTAGTTATTCGCCGCGGTCGTCTCCGGTCCACGCGAATAAGGACTACGAGAACTACACGTAAATGACAGCGGGAGAGACGGTAGAGCGGCTGTTTAAAGATTGTAACAAATTCGCTCCAGTTATAATAAAAAAATAACCGATTTATTTGATGTAAAAGTACAAAGAACATTCGCAAATAATTTAGATTTGTTCTTTTTAACTGATGCGCTGACATGATTTATCTTAAAAACTCATTGGAATTTCTTAGATCCAAAAAATAAGCTTAAAATTCTTTTTTTTTAGTAAAACCTTGATTATTAAAGAAAAATAAGAAAAACTTAATGTAAACTTATGACGTAAACTTCTAAATCCGTACAAAATTTATGCGCAATATTGTGCGATATTTGTGACATTAGCAATCATTTCTAAGAATTTGCTTGTTTATGTTTTTTGAATTATACGAGACGGGCACCAGTTAAACATGCATTGAATTAAAAAAATTATTTTGGAATGATATGGCATATATAACTGGTAACAGACAGAGTTGGTTGGTCATTTGAAAATAAAACAAAAAATAAGAAAAATTTAATGTATTGGGTTGGCCACTAAGTACTTTCTGTTTTGTAGTATAAAATAAAACACTTTTTTTTAAACAAAGAATAGTTTTTAATCAATTATATATTTTCCATTTTGCTCAATGACCTTTTGCCATCTTTCTTTCAGCTGCATGATTCCGCGCCCATAAAATTTCTGGTCCTTATTAGCAAAAAACTGAACCAGGTACGAGTGAAGGTCATCGTCATTTGTGAAAGTTTTACCATTCAAAGAATTCTGCAAACTTCGAAATAAATGGTAATCAGATGGTGCTAGATCAGGGCTGTATGGCGGATGTGGCATCACTTCCCAGCCAAGCTCCAATAGTTTTCCACGAGTTGCCAAAGATGTGTGAGTCCTTGCACTATCTTGGTGAAAAACTACACCTTTCCGATTTGACAATTCTGGCCATTTTTCTTTTATTGCTTCATCCAGTTTTATTAATTGTTGACAGTAAACATCAGAATTGATCGTTTGGCTCCTTGGAAGCAGCTCAAAAAACGTGACACCTTTGTAATCCCACCAAACTGACAGCATGATCTTTTTTGGATGCAATTCAGCTTTAGATGTGGTTTGAGCTGGTTTATCGTGTTTGCTCCATGATCGTTTTCGAACTATGTTACTGTACAGGACCCATTTTTCATCACCAGTGATGATTCTTTTTAAGAGACGGTCGGTTTCATTTCGTCTAAGGTGCATATACACTGCAGGCCATAAGTTTGGAATCAGTTCCAGTAAATTCATAAAAATTAAAATTTATCTATGTTACATTCGTATTACTTTGATATAAGTACAAAGGATTATTCTTAAGTACATTATAAAGCTTTACATAAAAGATGTAGTTTTAAATGCATTAATAGTTGGAAAATAACCAGAGATTAAGGAAACTCTGCGTGCGGTATTATTTATTCGAGCAGGTAATATTTCTGCATAATGAACGATTACCTGGAATGGACAAATTTTATTGCAGACCCTTCCGCATAAACCTTTTGTAATTACATTTAGTTTTTATATTTATAAGTTATTTATACATTTTGAAGTAATGAGAATATTTTAGTTGCTTCGTATCATTTAAAGTGTGTAGACACATAAAAGTGTGTAGACACATAAAAGTGTGTAGACACATAAAAGTGTGTAGAATCAGTAAACATCGTTTGATTATGGCGAAGAGAAAGCAGATATCGCTAGAAAAACGTGTAGAAATTATTAGTCATCATAATCGGGGAGATTCTATACGGGATATCGCGAAAAGAATGAAGATATCGTACAAAGGTGTACAAAATACAATTAAAAGATACCACTCTACTGGAGGGTATACGGACAGAAAACGATCAGGAAGACCAAAAATTACAACTCCTGCAGAAGATCAGACAATTATATTGACGTCGAAAAGAGATAGAAGATTAACGGCCTCGCAAATCCGCGGTGAGTTTAACAGGGAGCGTGAAACTCGGATCTCTTTAACCACAGTAAAAAGCGGCTCAGAGCGGCTGGACTGATGGGACGTGTAGCAGTTAGCAAACCGCTTCTACGTTCGCAAAATAAAATAAAAAGGCTACAATGGGCTAAGTTACACAAAGATTGGACAATAGAACAGTGGGAAAAAGTACTATGGACCGACGAATCAAAGTACGAGGTCTTCGGTTCCAGACGTCGGATATTTGTAAGAAGAACTGCTACGGAAAAAATGTTACCGCAATGTGTGGTGCCCACGGTAAAACATGGTAGCGGTTCTGTAATGGTTTGGGGATGTTTTTCTTCGGCTGGTGTAGGAGATCTGGTGAAAATCGACGGAGTTTTGAAAAAGGAGGGTTACAGACAGATTCTCGAACACAACGCTGTGCCCTCCGGTCTGAGATTACTTGGAGAAAACTTTATATTCATGCAAGACAACGACCCAAAACATTCTTCTCATTTATGTAGAGGATATCTCCAACAACAGGAAGCTGACGGTGTTTTACAAAACATGGTTTGGCCGGCACAATCGCCAGACCCCAATCCAATAGAGCTGTTGTGGGAAGAATTGGATAGAAAAGTGCGTGAAAGTGTCCGACGTCCCAGATTCACATGTGGCCAGTTATACAAGATTCTTGGGCAAATATACCCCATGAAACCCTTACAAAATTAGTGTCTCGTTTACCGCGATTGTGTGCTGCCGTCATTAAAGCAAAAGGAGGGTATTTCGATGAAAAGTCCGTTTAGTTGATAATAAAAATAAGTGGATGAATAAGGCTTTTTTTCCTGCTTATTTTATAATAAAACGTTTTGGTATATTAATATTGTTTTATTTTTACAATGTTTGTTAAAGCCACTACAATATTTTCATTATATTCAGAAGTGATTCCTAACTTATGCATGTGATTCCAAACTTATGGCCTGCAGTGTATGTCTAGGAACGCCGACGTTATTTACAGTGACATTTTCAATGGAACTGTTATGTAATTTATATGTATAAGTATATCTATGTACCTTTTTCTTTCTTTTTTTTTTTTATTATTCTTATTTTGTATGATAGTTTATGTACGTAATCTATTTTGTCCTGTAATTGGGTTCTACCTGTTGGGCAATAAACGTTATTATTATTATTATTATTATTATTATTATATCGCAAAGGCTGATTCTTTGTGTTAAATGAATTTCTTTCAATTCGTGAGGTACCCAAATATCAAGCTTCTTAACTAGCCTAGGACATTTTAAATGTTTTTCAATTATTGTGTGCGATACATGTAGCCTCTCCGCAACCTCTCGAACAGTTATATGACGATCCTCTTCAATTATGACTTTAATTTGGTCATCATCAACTTCAGTAGGTCGACCAGAACGTTGCTCATCTTTGAGGGAAAAATCTCCAGAACGGAATTTTTTATACCAATTCTGACACGTGCGCTCTGTTAAGCAATTAGCACCATAAACTTCACATATCTTTTTGTGAGCCGCAGCAGCTTTTTTTCCTTTACGGAAATAAAATAGTAAAATATGTCGAAAATGTTCGTTTCTGCACTCCATTTAAAATTAACCCACAACTAATAGCTTTAATAAAAATCACGCACTACTTGCTTCTGAAGTTACGTCAATGTGACGCGACAAATGGTAAAGTACAGCACTAACATACGTTATATAAAAAATAAAGCAACGCTCTCTATCAGTAGACACCGAAAGTACTTAGTTGCCAACCCAATAGACTACTAAATCTGGACAGAAATAATGAGCAATATTGTGCGATATTTGTGTCAAATACAGACTGTGACATTAGCTTTTGAAGGTGAATAATACGGATTTGCCTCTGTTCGATTTTTACCGCGGATCTAGATGCGACACAGTGATTAATTATCTGATGATGACAACTTACACTACCGGTCATATTTATTTGCCCACCCTTAGTTTTAGCCAAAATTATTAAACTATCAAATCTGTACTGAAAATTTATTTATTGTACCAATACAATAGTGTAAAATAAACACAAAATAGTTACATTTTTCTTATATAAAAACTTTATCATTATTTATTATTAAATTTTGCTCTCATCAATGTGCCCACCTTTATTTTTGATAATTGCGGCACATAACCGCGGCATCCTTTCACTTAATTTTGGCAGTGTATCTTCTGTAATTTGCGCCGAGGCTTCTTGAAGTTGTTCCCACAGTACAGTGGTGGATGATAGAGCACGTTCTCGAACCTTCCGGTCCAATTCTTCCCAAAGAAGCTCTATTGGGTTCAGATCAGGACTTTGAGCTGGCCATACCATTATAGGGATTTGCCCTTGCTCTTCTAGTTGACGCAAGTAATCGCCACACAATCTAGAAGTGTGCTTCGGATCGTTGTCCTGTTAAAATACAACGTTTTCGCCAAGAATCCTTAGTCCTGAAGGAACAGCGTTATTTTCTAAAATTTCCTTGTAGCCTTCTTTTCTTAAGATTCCCTCAATTTTGACGAGATCGCCTACAGATCTTCCACCAAAACACTACCCTTTCTCCTGGGGCTCTTCTTACGAATATTCGCCTTTTACTACCGAAAAGTTCAAACTTCGATTCGTCTGTCCACAACACATTATTCCACTGATCAATCGCCGATTCTTATGTTCTTTAGCCCAATTTAGTCGTTTTATCTTGTTTTGCTTTCGTAGTAGTGGTTTTCGCAGAGCAATTCTTCCATATAAACCCGCTTGCCTTAACCTTCTCTGTACCGTGGACACACTAATTGGTTTAGCACGCGCTCTATTCATTTCAGCAGCAATTTCTGGTGCTGTTTTTCGTCTATCGCATCTACTTATCCGTATTAGATGCCGGTCATCTGCAGATGTCGTCGCTTTGCGTCGTCCAGATCTTCTTTTGTTGAAAAATGTACCACTTTCTTCAAATTTTTTAACGTTATAATCAACGGTTCTGCGATTTAATCGCAATTCTTTTGCAATTTCGCGATTACTTTTACCCGTACTATGATAAGAAATTATTATAGCACGCACTTCAACGGATAATTCCTTCGTCTTCGGCATTACATTAAAATATTCACAATAACTCTCTATTTCACTGTTTTCGCAACAAAAGATGAACGATGACTGACATAAAATTTATTTTCCTTTTTGAATAACACATCCTAATATTGTAATTAGTTATTACAATAACACAATATAGGTAATACCTTTCGGAAATGCAGATGAAACTGTTAATGCTTAGCCTATATAATATTTATGGTATTTTTCCAATTTATGACACCTTTACGATATATCATAAACATTTTAAGATTTTCGTAGAAATTCATATGGAATTACTTCCACTAATAATATTGTTGAATAATTATAATACAGATTGTTCGAAAGATAATCCGTATTTCAGGAAACACATAAAATTTGGGTGGGTAAATAAATATGACCGGTAGTGTAGTTGTCGAGATGCGTATACAGAATACGAAAGTTATTGTGGAAATAAGTTTTATTTACTTTTTTACTTCAATTCAATCACTCAGACTCCATTAATATTTACCTGCATGAAATATTGTAAGTCTTTTCTAAATAAAATGAACTCTCCTCAGATACGAAGCAAGATTGTGGAAGAAGTTTAAGTACCACAAAAATGATGTTTTGATTAAATACTCCCTTTCATGCATCTCTTATGTCGTTTCTTGTAACTTCACCTTCAATTTATATAAATTTGCTTATGAGGCGGAAGTCGGGAAATATTAATATGCATGCCCTGAGAAAATTGGTAGGGAATAGACGATCTTGTGAGTTATCAAATTATTAAATATGCCCAGAGTCCTTTTCAACCGGAAATATGTCGATATAATATTTCCATTACTGAAGCATGCACATGTATACATCGAATTATCATCTTTAATACAGCCTCGCTTCGTTCATTTCGATTTTTTCCCGTACCATAAATAATGATTAAAGTTGTTAACCTGTCTTAACCGTGAAGGTACTGATTATAATACATACGCGAGACTGTTTTTACGAGGTACTTGTATATAACATTCATCTATGCATGCGCACGACCTATGTGCATTTGTGTAAATGTATGCGCGCGTGTTTGTGCGTGTGTATGTGTGTGCATTCGTATATGCCCCGGGTTCATCAAAATAGTACGTACGATACGTAGAGAGCGCGTATCATACACGGGTATGTACTGCTCGTTTCTGTGTTTACAAACAAGCGGTCTCCTTGCCCCGCCGACTAGATCGTACGGTGAGTTCAGTGCACGGGCGCCGCGACAAGGACGTCTTCTCCGCAGACAGTCGATGGGACGGGGGCAAGCGGTCGGAGGGACACGGAACGTGAACCGCGTCCAACCACAAAAACTCCCCTTTGCTGTCGAAGGGAAAGAAGGTGATCGCATTTATAACGAGCGAGCGAGCGGACGCACTGCATTATTTGTTATACGTATTTACGGTCAAACAATGTATTGACGCATTTAGAGATTTTAAATGTAATTGAATATATGTCGGATATTAATTGTTTGGACTCTTTAATTCTTCAAGAAAATTTTTCTTTTATATATTAGGAGGCATTGTATACCGTCAAATTGATACTATTTAAATGTATACACTGGGTCAATAAAGTCTCCATACAGAAGACAGCATTTTCAAGTTTAATTTCTAACTTAACTCTCATATGATGTTCAGGACAGAAATGTTATTACAGAAGGGTAGCCGTTTATATTTCAGGAATAGCAAACAAAAAAAAAATTGCTTTTCAAAATATTCTCCTTGAAGATCAATGCACTTTTGCATTCGTTTAAACCAATCCGAAAAGCATTGCTGCCATTGTGAAGGCGGTATCTCCAAAATATGAGTTTTGAATGCCTCAACTGTCTCTTCCGGTGTAAAAAACCGTTGATCACGAAGTTTATTCTTCACGTGTGAGAACAAAAAGAAATCACAGGGTGCTAGATCAGGGCTGTACGGCGGATGGCTCATCAATTCAATGTTTTGCCCGGTCAAATATGCAATTGTTTGAACCGACCTGTGAGAGCTCGCAGTGTCATGGTGGAGAATGATCTGTCGTTTTCGGTTTGTTTTCCTTATTTCTTTAAAAACGTTTGGCAAACAAATAGTTGTGTACCATTTGGAATTGCCTCTAAAGGCATGATCGCAACGTGACCGGTTTTTTCGAAAAAACAGGTGATGTGCTTCGAGTGGGAACAACTTTTGTTGGTTTCGGATCATCTTGGAATACCCTCATAGTCGACTGCTGTCTACTATCGGGCTCATACGTACAGATCCAAGATTCATTACCTGTGACGACTTTATAAATGTTCTTTGAAGCACCGCCATTGTATTTTTTGTGTATTTGTTGCCACCAACCGACGCGAGTCCCTTTTTGAGCGGTGTTCAAATTATGTGTTACCCAACGTGAACATAGCTTTTTAACGGCTAAATGTTCATGCAGGATCTTATGCACGCTGGTGTTACTAATACCTAGAGATGCCTCGATATCACGGTATGTCACATGATGGTTTTGCATTGTTAATTCAGACACTGCATTAATGTTTTCCGACACAACATTTCTGGGACGACCTTCACGAAATACATCGTACAAAGAACGCCGTCCATGTTTGAATTCACTATACCAACGATATACTGTGGTTTTCAATGGTACTTCATCACTATATAAAGAATTCAGCTCGTCGATGCATTCTTATTGAGATAATCCACGCCGAAAGTTATGAAAAATAATTGCACGAAAATGTTCGCGAGTTAATTCCATTTTTTCACTGACATAAGATTTTCAAATTACTGTCAACAATAGAAATAGCAACCGGATAATAAAAGTATCAAGGTAAATATAATGTCGAAAATAATAAATTTCACGATGCTATCATTAGATCGGAGGCAACACTAAAAATAATAATAACAAAAGCTGTAATCGCCTCCAACGGTTGTTTCTTCGAAAAAAGAAAGTATAATTAATATAATATATAAATACATTAGGAATAAGTTTAATGAATTGTAATTTTAATTTTTATTATACAAAGAATCAATAAATATTAATTTTTGTTCAATTTCGTTGTTAGTTTTTTTTTCTTGTTGTTGCTTGATATACTCGTAGTTGCTGTCCATACTTCCGTGAGCGGTAGTGTATATAACAACACAGTCAAGAAAAATTATGTAATGTCTTTTCTCTTAGCAAATGAGTGGTTTTGTTATCCTGTACTTTGATGTTTTGAATATCGTATTAATTTCCTCTCTGATTGATTTTTGTGCGACTTGAACGTATTTCTTTTTGATCCTTCGCTTCTGTATTAGTTAACGGCTTCTAGGAGATTTAATACTGTGGCGCCTTTTAAGAACATTTTATAAAGGGAATACTCCCTAACTCTCCGAACTACTACTAATTAGCGCCCTAGAAGCAACTCATAAGCTTGAGATATCACTATCTTAGGAAGTAAGCAATTGTCACGCATCTATCAATGCGTGACAATTGCTTATTCCTTATGTTTTTTTGTATGTGTTTTTGATCATGCTTTTTTAAGAAGTTTGTGGAAATAAAATAAACTCACGCATCAAATGAAGTTAATAACCCTGAATGCCAGAGAGATGAAAGTGGACGAATACCTTTGCCAGTAACTGTATGTAAACTCATAAGACAAACTCAAATATTAAAATATGAAGAATGGATACAGTTCGCTGATAAACACACGCCTTTCATCTACCGATGAGCGCAATTAATATAAATAACATGCATGAATGAAACAGTTGGGCATTTCAGACGAGGCGGCCAACAGATCTTCCGAACGGGGCGGCTGCGCCCCGTCATTTTTCGGAAGGGAAACCGCTTAGGTCCGCTAAAATAAACACATCGGTGGCGATGACCGAGACCCTGCATCGCCGTACCATTCTTGGCCATTTACGTACGAACTTCACTTAGGAGAGGAGACAGAAGAGCAGAGTAGAAGGGAGGGAATGTGCAACAGAACGTCAGCCTCAGAATGCAATCGAGTGAAAAGGCACTGCACTGTGGTCCGTTTGTCCACTCTCTTCGCGATGTAAACAACCTTTCGGCGTAAACAACGTGGCCGCGATGTTTTCATAGTAAGTGTGTATACCCCCCGATGCAGTCGATAGAGACGGAGAATTACGTTGGATGTGCGCTTGTAGGAAAGAGACGGAATTGGTGGTGGTACTGTTGTTGATGCTGTCTAGTCAAATCCGGCCTTGAACTTATGCGGTTGCACTTAAGAGACTCACAACAAACACGAGTAACTGCGTACGCTGCTTTCCTTACACACTCTGTATTGCTACGATGGGTTGACATCTTTTACTGGGTTTCGTTCATGGTTGTATTTACCACTAAATGTGAGTCCAAGATTGAAACAATCTTGGATTCAAGTAAATACCAAGATATTTAGGAGGGATATACACTTTACAATTCCTGGCCGGAATATTAGCGCCACCTTGAACATTTTCAATTTTTTAAAATTTCAACTAATGTAATTCAAAGACGAACGAATATACGGAAGATTGTTTGTTTAGTACATTTTATGTATAATTGTTTCCAAGAATAAATTGGGGTTTTCGGCTCCATTCTTTCACAAATCCTATTTAATAGAGTTAAATGGTTATTGTAACAATTCAGTATTAAACTTTGGAAAGTATTTCAGTGTATGTTCCTGTGTGATACTGTGTAGGTTTTTTCAATCCATTAGACAATATGCATGGATCGAGTAAAAGACAAATCCACTTTTTTGGTTATCTAATGTTTATTTAATATATTCCATGTATAATTATTGCTAGTAAAAAATTTGGGTTTACGGTATGGGTCTTTACTTGCCATCGATCATTTCACTAATCCTCTTAGCTGTTGCGAACGGGTTCTTTTAAAGGCATTACTAATAGTCATTGTAATATTTCAGTATTCAACACTGGACAGTATTTCAGTTTAGTTCAGTTTCAGTTTGTCTAGTCCAAATTTTAAGTGATGTATTGCGAAATACTCACCAGATTAATCATTGTGTATCTACCAACCACCAATCTGTGTTGGTTAATTGATAGATAAGGTTTTATAGTGGAACAGATGTTTTTATAGAGAATTTGCTTGAGTATTTTGGTAAAATTAGGCAATATACTAACTGGTCTGTAATTTCAGATATTAGCACGATCACCCTGCTGAATATTGGAATGATTTTACTGATTTTCCAAACATTAGGAAAAGCGGAAGCAGATAAAATTATATTGAACAAAGTGGTTGAGAAATAGGAAAACGAGAAAGCACAGACACCTATAAGAAAACCCATAATACTATCAAAACCAACATGTCATTCTTCATTCGACCAACTGCGTTTAAAACAACTTCCTCAGTCAATGTATTAATAAAAAACGAAGGACAATGGCTAAAGATTGCAGCTGAGGCTTGTACGTAAGATTGAAAAACGCCAGCGACTTCATTTGCGAAAACATCAACAATATCCTGCCGTTCCTCGATCGCAGTTTCATTATTATGCAAAATTCCTGGAATTCTTGAAGCACCTCGGCATTTATTAATAAATGAGCAAAATATTTTTGTATCATCAATAATAATTTCATATTAGTTTAATACGCAGAAAAGTCTTCCTTACTAATGCACATAATCGTTTGAATTCGATATAATAAGTATGTGCTGGTAGATTTCCATGTTTTATAATATTTTTCAAGGAAATAAGATATCTGATATTATTCGTGAACCACAATGAGTATGATCTATTAGATTTACTAGATTTTGTACCTTTGGTACGTATTCGTCGCTAATAGGGTAAAGAGTCGTATAAAATGCAGTTAGCGCGATATACGAAACGTAATACGATTTATGACGTGTTAAAGGAGTCGAATCTATACTGCCTAGTGGTCTAATTGGGAAGGTAGCCGTCTAGTAAGCGGTAGATAGAAGTTCGAATTCTTCAACACAGTGCAGAAAGTTTTAATTAATTTCTGTGATTTTAATTAACGATGGCGTAGCAGAAAATAGTAATTTTCATTCATTTTGCATCGAAGAGAACTTACTTTTATATTTATTATAATTGTGTTTTCATAATACGATTTACGGGGTGTTAATGGACTCGAAGTTATACTGCCTGGTGGCCTTATTGGTAAGGCAGTCGTTTGGCAAACGGTAGATAGAGGTTCGGGTCCTTCTCCAATGTAGAAATTTTTAATAAATTTCTGTGATTTTAATTCATTGACGATGGCATAGCAGAAAATAATAGTTTTCATTAATTTCCCATTGTAAAGAACTTAATTATATATAATTATTGTCATCAATACCATAGTTTACTTGATGAGAGATAAATCGAAAAGCGTTGTAAACAAGGCATTACTAACATTAAATTTTATTCTCATACGACACCTGGACTTACCAAGTTCTAAGTATTCGTCCATTATGCATCGTGATAACTTAGTTATCCTTTTGGCACGACGAGCACGTACTTCGCTCTTTCGTTCGTTTGAACGAGAGAAGGGGATAGGTTTATTCCATTTGCCAAATTTTTGATATTACATAACTGCAACATGTAAGGCAAGTATTATTTATTTTCTCTTTGAAAAGGCAATATTAATATTTAAGCAGTAGATTTTCAAAAACGCTGTAGTATTTTCATGAACTCGTAAGATAAGGAGAATAATGTTAATAGACTGACTGACGGGTGGACGGACACGAGGCACGTGCAGCTGCATCCCGAATGAACATCCGAGTAAGAAGGTGAGTGATGGAACAGAAACGGAAGCAATTCATTCCGCCGGCCTCCGATTCTCCCATATGAAACGAACTGACGGCACCTCTTAATTGTGTACAGATATATGCGTCATTAGAAGTATTCGTGACGGTGGTAATGTTTCTAATGTATGCAGGAATATATAAATATTTATTCTAAATGTTTCATGGTTCGAAACGATGAGGATTTTTTTAACAAACACATCAATTTGTATGATTCTTTAGATATAGATACCAACTGTTTCGTCATTTTATTATTCTGATAGTTGTAATTGTGATGTTGGGCAGTTCTTTGGATAATAATCCATTTCTAATTAATAAAGTTGTTTAATTCAATTACATAAATTTTAGACAGAAATATGACCTCTACAGTACTTCTTTGAAGGCGTTTAAAATCTCAAAGGTATAATTAACCACAAAAAGGTTTACGATCTAAACCTCAGTGGTTGCTCGATAAAGCTAAATTCATTAAAAAAAAAACGAATGGTATGTGTGTGTTTTGTGTGTAATTCAAATAGCTAATGAGTTTTTTCACATTTCTGACCTGATAACAAAAAGCGCCAATATCACTGCCTTGTTTCTCTTGGCTGAAAAGTACGCGAAGTTTCCCATATACTTATTTTTTGCTAAAAATTAGGGTTCTTGTGATGTATTTGGAAAAAGCGATATATTTTTTGTACTAATATCGTATTTATACATATATTTTTTGCTTTTCTACTTTTTTAAATTTAGAGATATTGTTTTATTAGTTGACACTGTAAATTAGAAAAACCGCAAGCCATAACTTTATTAGGAAACGGTTGGTGCGTTAGAGTAGTTGCTGGGGAAATGGGATAGTCCGGTATGTATTTGTAAATTTTAGCAAAAATTGACCACGTGGTATATTCTAGAAAGGTAAGATGAAGGTAATGAAGATAACAACTTTATTCATTACGCTTGACAAAATCTATTTACTACTTGCAAACAAGAAACACAGATAACAGGATTTAGTGGACGTGTAGCTATTACTCATCGTAAAGAAGTGTAAACAACACAGAGCCGTACTGAATTAAATCAAATACAGTGGAAGTTATGAAATGAAAAATTCAATCTGCAAAACTGTTATGGAATTGAAAATTACTCAACTGTAATATTTGTAAACATCTTAACAGTGAGACACACAGTGGTGTACAACAAAATATGAAAAAGAATGGATTGTCTTATAAATTTTGCTGGAATAAAACAGTAGATAGCTTTTAAAGATTTCATTGTTTTTCGAAGTATTCCCCACGAACACTAATGCACTCTGTAAGCAGTTGTTCCATTCGTTTGTTGGTATGATCTAAATTGCGTTTTCAAAGGCCTCGATTGCTTCTTCTAAGGACTGGAATCTTTGACCACGCAGTTAGTTCTTGATTTTCGGAAAGGTAAAGAAATCGTTAAGACTTAGGTCCGAACTGTACGGAGGATGGTTCAACAACAATTCCACGTTTTGTTGCGTTAAAAATTCAATTGTTTTGCGAGCTGTGTGCGAAATTGCATTGTCTTGGTGGAAGATGATTCGTCGTTCGGGGTTTTTCGAAGATCAGCGATGACTCGCGGCAAACAAATAGTTGTATACCAATCGGCAGTAACAGTTCATTGATCTTGTGGAAGATTTGAGACAAATGTCGCGACCATCTTTTAGAGATATTTCGAGAACGGATGACTTTTGTCGGTGTTTCTTCGAACACCCAAACAAGATAACTGGCGTTTGCTTTCTGACTCGTACGAATAAATCCAAGATTCATCACCACTGACAATGTTGTACACGTTTTTTGAGTTTTCAGCGTTGAAGCGATCTACGGTTTTTTTTACACCGATTCACCGTAGCTGCTTTCTATTCTTCGGTTAACATATATGGTATCCAACGGGAAAGTAATTTTTTGCACACAATTCTTTATACATTGAATTGAGGTCTTTGAAATCCGTAATAATGCTTCAATCTGGCGATATGTCACGTGTCGATCTTCGTTGATGATTGTTGTTGAATGACTGTCGTTTTTAGTGAAACTGCTCTTGGATCGTTGCTAAGACTGATCCGCACGCGTTTGAATTCTCCATACTAACGAGAAATTGTTGACTGATGTGGTGCTTCATTGCCGAAAACAGAAACCAACTCAGCGAGGTATAATTGTCTTCGAAAATTATAAGAAAACATTTCGGGAAAATGTTCCACTTTTTCAACTAACTTATCAAATTCGACAGTTAGCTCTAGTTACAACACTACATGTATTGCACTGAAATTTTGGATTTAGGTTAGCTAAAGATGGAGGTTAATTTTTAGTACTAACATTTGATTAGTAGCACCCTCTTATGTCCCACTATGTAAAACTTAAAAACATCTCACGTAATGACTATATTTAAAATGTAAAAATGAACCCGTAACAATCTTTGTAATGCTACGCTATAAAATCGTCTACCCAGCAATAAGTTAAGTAATGTTTTTTAAAACAACCTGTATAGCACACTCTTGAAGAGAATCAAGTGATCAATGTTAAAACGGAAGCAGGATGAAGCGTAAAAAAGAACGTGTACGTGCGCCGTTGTCATTTCGACGGCACCTGCCTCCGGTGATGATTTCGAATAAATTTTCAGCGCTAATGATGATGAAGAAAGATAAATGAGCTCACCTTAAAGGCAGCAGAAGGTGGCACCATGTGATTGAAAAACCAATTTACACGTGTCACTTTCGACGAACACCTTGAGTGAAAAGAATTACTTTTGACAAAGGCAGCAGATAAGCTTACATATGTAGGCATATTTGTCTGAATCTCGAAGACAAATTACGTTTTATATAAATTACAATAATGCTTCTCATTATCCCTGCGGCAGCAGAGTAAGAGGAAGTAAATAAAACGATCTGATGTATGAATATTACACAATACATATGTATATTATGGCTGTAGGAGGTGTTACAATTTAATTCTAAGAATTGCCACGTAGTGACACTCATGACGTAACTTTATCGAAATCACACTGACATTCTTGGAATATTTAAATACAACCATAAAGTTATCTCTTAATTATATTGGTAGAAAGGCGATTTTACATCGCTATTGTTACTCAAGATGCAATTCGCGACTGTGGGTTTAAAGAATTACAACATGAGCACCAATGAATATAGTATCTACTGATTAAATTACATGCAATTAAAAATACATATTATTGTATTCTCCCAGAAAGATAAATGTACAAAGTTCTTAAATAGAATTGACCTAAAATATACTTATATTGCGTTATTGCATTCATAGTAAGTTTCAGGATCGCAAATCACAACCGAGCTCACAATCTTTACCTGAGCTCGTTAAATTCTAAGAAGGTGAAAAGGTGGTATAATGCGTTAATGCAAGCAAAATTTATTCAGAATTGTTAGAACCCTAGAAGAGTGTGTTTGTTATAACGTATTTATCGTTTTTAGTTTAATGTCTTTAATGTCTTATAGTTAGATTAGTAATACTATAATGTTATACTTCATATTTTTATAATGAATTATGCATCAAGATGAAAGATACGAGGGAGCGTTTTTATATTCGCGGAATGGGGGACAAGGGGTGGAAATAAAAAAACCAAATTATTTTTCTTTTTCAATATATTCACCTGCAAGACGGATACATTTTTCACATCTTTCAATTAATTTATTTATACCCTCAAAAAAATGATTTCTCTTTATCTGCAAAATACGCCGAAACTGACTCCTTGACTTCATCATCGGCAGTAAATTTTTTACACCGCAGCTCTTTTTTCATTTTCGGAAACAGGTAATAATCACTCGGGGCCAGGTCTGGGTTGTAGGGTGGGTGATTCACAATTTCGAAGCCCACATTATGCAGGGCAGCTAACGCAACGTGGCTCTTGTGGACGGGCGCGTTGTCGTACAAAAGCAGAACACCTTTTGTCAATTTTCCCCGTCTTTTCTCTTTAATGGCTTCTTTTAGTCGCTCTAATATTGAAGCGTAATATTCTCCGGTTATAGAAACACCTTTATCTTTATAATCAATCAACAATATTCCTTCCGAGTCCCAAAATACCGTTGCCATGAGTTTCCCAGCTGATTGTGACACTTTAAATTTCTTGGGAGGTGCTGTGCCCTTTTTATGCCACTGCATGGAGTCTTGTTTGGACTCAGGTTCATAATGATGAACCCAAGTTTCGTCTCCAGTAACAATTCCACTCAATACACCATCCTTGTCTTCATTACAGAGGTCCAAAAATGCACGCGAACACTCTACGCGCTGTTGTTTTTGCGGCGGCGTGAGCATTCTCGGCACCCATCTGGCGCTGACCTTAGACATGCCGAGATGATCGTGTAGGATTTTAAAAATTGTTGTATCGGATACTCCAACCATTTCTGCGAGTTGTTTCTTCTTTAGTCGAGCATCTTCGAGTACAATTTGTTCAACTTTTTGGATAAGTGCTGGCGTGGTCACCTCAATGCTCCTGGCCGGCCTCGGGTCATCTTCAAGGGATTGCCTTCCTTGTTTAAATAAACTATGCCACTTGTACACCATGGTTTTTCCTGGACAAGAGTCGCCGTAAACCAATGACATCTCATTCATTATGGTCGCGACTGATTTTCCTTGCCTGGTAAGGAACTTTATAACGGCACGATATTCGATTTTTTCCATATTTCACTTTTCACTCCTGATTATGTTACTTGGTTGACGATAGCTCAAAGACTAACTGTCTAATAACAATGAAACTTCGCATTTATACTAATCATGAGTCGCTGCACAGGCCACGCCCCAAATGCGCCTACTCACCCCTCTACAACCCGCTCATTCCGCAAATATAAAAACGCTCCCTCGTATTAACAGTTAAAAAATTTGAACGGAAACTTTATTAAAGACTGGTTTGTATTCTTAAAGCTAAATTGCTGGAAAACAAGTATGACGTCAAACAGTGGTAAAAGTTAATATAGTTTTACAAAATAGGCAAGCTTCTATCGGAGAGTTGTTAGATTTGCAGTCTTGATTATATACTTCTGAATAAAAATGTCGTCGGCCGGCGAAAAAAAAATCCCTTTAACCGAAACGATGATTAAAAAGTGTCTAGATTGCAATAAGATGTACCATTTTACATTTGCATAATGAAGGAATATAAAATGCGTATAAAATAATTTGGTAAACATTTTAAAAATGTTTTCTTACATTACGTGTTTGTTACTGTTGTTAATTTCCCAATCGCAGGTCATATTCAGTGTCGAGTCGGTTACAGAATCTAGATGGCGCACTGAATTTGTCTGGGTGTGTGGGCATTTAAAAAGTGTGATGTATGACGTTTATCAAAATGGCTTCGTACACGGTATAAAAACGCGTTCAAATTGTTGAATTATTTTATGAAAATCAGCGTTCTGTGAAAAAAGTTTTCAGAAAATTACGTGAATCTTATGGTTTACACAATCGTCCATCTGAAAACAGTATTGGTCGAATTATTAAAAAATTTCAAGGGACCGGTTCCGTGGAAGATCAAAAACGTGAAAATACAGTCGTAGTGGTCGTTCGCAAGAAAATATTGGTTTGGTTCGTGAAAGTGTTGCTGAAGATCCTGAAATGTCCATTAGACGACGTTCACAACAACTTGGACTTAGCGGATCAACAACATGGCGTATTTTACACAAGAATTTAGCTCTGAAGGCATATAAAGTTCAAATAACACAGGAACTGAAGCCATTAGATCATTTAAAACGTCATTCATTTGTCAATTTCATCAATGAACAACCAGCTGATTTTTCTCAAAAAATAATGTTTTCCGATGAGGCACATTTTGAACTTGGTGGCTATGTTAATAAACAAAATTACCGTATCTGGGGTGAGGAAAATCCACGAATTATTCATGAGAAACCTATGCATCTTAAATGAGTTACTGTTTGGTGCGCATTATGGTTAGGTGGTGTAATTAAACCTTACTTCTTTGAAAATGCTGCTAGTGAAGCTGTAACTGTCAATGGTGATCTATATCGTCGGACGATAACCGAATTTTTGTGGCCTGAGTTAATGAATATTGATCTAGAGGATATGTTGTTTCAACGGGATGACGCTACACCTCATTTTGGACACGAATCAATTGATTTATTGATGTTAATTGGCCACCAAGATCATGTGATTTGACACAGAAAAATTTTCTGCACGTGCAATCTCAAGAAACGGTGATGTTAATTGGCCACCAAGATCATTTGATACAGTTAGACATTTTCTTTGGGGTTATGTGAAAAGTCAAGTTTATAAAAACAATCCACAATCAATTCCTGCTTTGAAAGATGAAATTATTCGTGTCATTGGTGAGATAGAGCCTCAATTATATCAAAATGTAATTGAAAATATTAACAAAAGAGTGGGCGTCTGTGGAGCTGCAAGAGGAGGCCATTTGGCAGATATTTTTCGCATATAGATGTCATAACTGATACTTCAATTACCAATAAAAAGTTTTTGAAACTGAATGCAAATTGTGTTTTATTTATTCTTTAAAAAAAACGCGAAATTTGAAACAGCCTTTATATTATTTCTTGTTATCGGCCACATATTCAGAAGCGTATCTTCTGTATCATACATTATTTATTTTCATTCCATTCAAATTTTTTTTATTCAAAAGCAGTTAACAGTTCTCGACCACCATTCGATAGAGTTTAAGTTTCTACTCTATATGTGAAGACTGGCCTATCTGGATCTGGATTATGAACATTACAATTTTGTTTATAGTGTCACCACATTCCATTTATTAGAAATATCTTTTCTTTCAATTCGTTAGTGTTACTATACGTGGTAACTAACAAGTGTAGATATGTGAAACTTCTTACGCATTCGTCAGCAGTCTCTTATAATTTATTTTTGGAGATGCTTCAATTCTGTTGATCTTCTACAAGCCGACAATATTTTTATTAGCTTTGCTTGGCTACGCGCATTTAAAAAATTTTCAATTACTCCCAGAAACAGTGAATTACATTATTCGTAATCTCGTAAGGATTTTTTAAAGCTATCACAAAAAAATCAGACTCCGTGAAACATTACATAATACTGATGGCTCAAAATATTCAAAGAAGTCAGGGGAAACAACGAACTGATATTTCGCTCTCAATACCCTGCAGTACTCCCTTTCCAAGAACATTAAAAACGGCAACATAAATGAAAAACTGGGTGCCAGGTGCTCTGGACAAAAAAGCAATAAATACAAAAGCACCAAAAGAAAGACAAACCAAAAGCCAGATAGGCCGCAAACTCTTCGAAATCCGAACGGTGGCGGGCCGAAATACATCAGAGGATGGCCGGGGCACGCACGCACGGGCCACAGCTGCCGTCTCCCGATTTTTCGGAAGCAGGTGCGCATTCTTACGTTATCGAAGGAGCCGGAGCTGACGGCAGACGGCCGACCGGATTGGACAAACCGGTGAGTATATTCGGAGGCGAGCCGGCTGTTCCTTCTGATACTTTCCGGTCCATCATCCACTTATACATGCTATTCATTTTGGTAGTTTAACTTCATTATTTTTATCCCCCGTGGTGGAAGAAGAAACGTGACGATGATTTGATAAAAAGGTGGAAAATTAATTGAGGCTATCTATTAGATGTTTACAGTAATTTTCAATCACTTTCGAACGGCTTTCAGATAGGATTTCTGGAAACGTTATGTCACAAATAATGTCAGTTACTGTTTGTTTGATTATTTAGCTTTTTCATCTGTACAGCATTTTCGATTTATGTATGTATATATAAGGAACAGTTTGGAAATTTTGAGATGCTCTGTACATACAAAATCTGCACCAACCAAATTCATGTTAAGCTCTGGGCAAACTTACTCTTATTCGTCGCTAATTCTCTCAAATTTTGAATCCGACACTATTTTATATCCATTTCCTCATTTTCCCGTAGAATTTCTTCCTTTTGGTCTTCTGCAGTTTATGTTTTTTGCCTCCCATTTGTAATGGTAAGCGTAATTCTTTGGATGGAATATTTTTATTTTTCATTTCATTCAAATAAAGGTGTTACTTAGCACTAGAAGCGCCGGAACTTATGACCCTCCTAAAACCGCCACCGTGCCAAAATTGTTCCATTGTATATACACTACCGGTCATATTTATTTGCCCACTTCAATTTTATGTGTTTCCTGAAATACGGATTATCTTTCGAAAAATCTGTATTATAATTATTCAACAATATTATTAGTGGAAGTAATTCCATATGAATTTCTACCAAAATCTTAAATTGTTTATGATATATCGTAAAGGTGTCATAAATTGGAAAAATACCATAAATATTATATAGGCTAATCCCTACAGTATTAATAGTTTTACTTGTATTTCCGAAAGGTATTACCAATATTGTGTTATTGTACTAACTAATTACAATATTAGGATGTGTTATTCAAAAAGGAAAATAAATTTTATGTCAGTCATCGTTCATCTTTTGTTGCGAAAACTGTGAAATAGAGAGTTATTGTGAATATTTTAATGCAATGCCGAAGACGAAGGAATTATCTGTTGAAGTGCGTGTTATGATAATTGCTTATCATCGTAAGGGTAAAAGTAATCGCGAATCTGCAAAAGAATTACGATTAAATCGCAGAGCCGTTGATTATAACGTTAAGAAATTTGAAGAAAGTGGTACATTTTTCAACAAAAGAAGATCTGGACGACGCAAAGCGACGACATCTGCAGAGACCGGCATCTAATACGGATAAGTAGACGCGATAGACGAAAAACAGCACCAGAAATTGCTGCTGAAATGAATAGAGCGCGTGCTAAACCAATTAGTGTGTCCACGGTACAGAGAAGGTTAAGGCAAGCGGGTTTATACGGAAGAATTGCTCTGCGAAAACCACTACTACGAAAGCAAAACAAGATAAAACGACTAAATTGGGCTAAAGAACATAAGAATTGGCGATTGATCAGTGGAATAATGTGTTGTGGACAGACGAATCGAAGTTTGAACTTTTCGGTAGTAAAAGGCGAATATTCGTAAGAAGATCCGCAGGAGAAAGAGTACTGCCAGAATGTATTGCGCCTACGGTAAAACAT
Organism: Dermolepida albohirtum; assembly: GCA_031893035.1. Lineage (NCBI taxonomy): Eukaryota > Metazoa > Arthropoda > Insecta > Coleoptera > Scarabaeidae > Dermolepida > Dermolepida albohirtum. Next base: position 744,434 of record JAVIWB010001110.1, read on the forward strand.
GGAGCAGGTTCAGTAATGATTAGGGGGTGTTTTGGTGGAAGATCTGTAGGCGATCTCGTCAAAATTGAGGGAATCCTAAGAAAAGAAGGCTACAAGGAAATTTTAGAAAATAACGCTGTTCCTTCAGGACTAAGGATTCTTGGCGAAAACTTTGTATTTCAACAGGACAACGATCCAAAACACACTTCTAGATTGTGTGGCGATTACTTGCGTCAACTAGAAGAGCAAGGGCAAATCTCTATAATAGTATGGCCAGCTCAACGTCCTGATCTGAACCCAATAGAGCTTCTTTGGGAAGAATTGGACCGGAAGGTTCGAGAACGTGCTCTATCATCCACCACTGTACTGTGGGAACAACTTCAAGAAGCCTCGGCACAAATTACAGAAGATACACTGCAAAAATTAATTGAAAGGATGCCGCGGTTATGTGCCGCAATTATCAAAAATAAAAATGAGCACATTGATGAGAGCAAAATTTAATAATAATTAATGATAAAGTTTTTATATAAGAAAAATGTAACTATTTTATGTTTATTTTACATTATTGTATTGGTACAATTAATAAATTTTCAGTACACATTTGATAGTTTAATAATTTTGGCTAAAACTAAGGGTGGGCAAATAAATATGACCGGTAGTGTATTACAACGTTCTTAAGAAAATGGCATAAAACTTTATTGTGGGATATTTGAAACACGTTTATTTACTAATTTTAATAAAGTTTCTATTCTTCGAAAAACAAAAACATAACAAATTATCAATTCAAAGTCCTGTATTATTGGTTAAAAAAATTAAAATAAAAAATAATGAAAGTTTTAATAAAAGTCGATAATGAAATACTTTTCAACTACTTAGTTATTTACATTTGCAAGGCAAGTATTGCACAAATAATACTCTTGGCTAGTACATTTGCTGCAGACAGTTTTTTTTGCACTGATGGCACTTCATGAATGATTTATTATCTGTGCAGTTTCACTTGGCCTGACACCTTGTACGTTTTTCTTGTCTTTCTGGTATGGCTTCTGGGATATCTGGTATTGTTCTTTTTCTACCTTTCATGTATTTTGTTCCCAATTTTTCTCCCAATTGTAATATAAAATCTCTGCATTTAATTTTGCTCTTGTTTATAAGTTTGAATAATACCCACGAGTTTATAGCTGCTAAATCTAATATATTATCAAATGTGTGCACTGGCCAACATCTAGATGCCGCCTTTACTGTATACTTGCGGCTCATTGAATCTACGATATCTACTCTGTATTTCGTGCTATTATAAGAGGATAGTTTGACAAGTAGTGAGAATGATATATAGGTGGCGCTCTAATTGGTAAAACAAATGCACTGTAATTTAGGTTGCCTATTTATATGTTTACATTCCGATATTTAGATAAATCGGTAGATTAGTTTATTTTTGACAGCTGATTGAAAAAGAAGCAACACGTCGTTTTGTTAAAATGGAAAAAGTAGAGTATCGTGCGGTGATTAAATACTTCGTAATTAAGGGTATGAAAGCTACCGAAATAAAAGATGAGTTACGGGAAACATTAGGTGAATCTGCTCCATGATCCGCCACAATAAGTAGATGGGTAAATGAATTTAAACGTGGTAGAACAAGCTGTGTTGATGAAGTGCGCTCTGGAGCACCCAAAACCGTCACTTCTAAGGAAATGATTATAAAAATCCATACTATTATTACGCAAGGTGGACGACTCAAAGTGAGAAAGATAACAGACATGGTAAACATTTCAACAGAATGCGTACACCACATTTTAACGAAAGAATTGGGTCTTTCCAAGCTTTCGCCAAGATGGGTACCGCTATTGCTTACGACTGATCTAAAGTTCACTCGTTTGCGTATTTCCAATGAGTGTTTGGACCTTTATAAGCGAAATCCGGTTGATTTTTGTAGGCGATTTGTTACTTGCGATGAAATTTGGATACACTACAGTACACCCGAAACTAAACAACAATCGAAACAATGGCTAGAACGTGGTTCTGCACCTCCAAAGAAAGCGAAAACCACTTTATCGGCAAACAAGGTGATGGCATCAATTTTTTGGGATTCAAAGGGCATTTTGCTCATTGATTACCTTCAGAAAGGTGCCACAATAAACGGACAATATTATGCAGAACTTCTACAAAAATTAAATGCTGAGATTCGTACTAAACGGCCAGGAATGGCAAAGAAAAAGATTCTGTTTCACCAAGACAACGCTCCCTCGCATACCAACACAGTTGCGATGTCCAAAATCCACGAGTTTAATTTCCAATTAGTACCGTATGCGCCTTATTCGCCGGATCTAGCCCCTTCCGACTTCCACCTTTTTCCAAAATTGAAAACGGTACTAGATGGAAAGAAATTTTCGTCTAACGACGAGCTTATCATCTTCGTAAATGAGTATTTTTCAAGCCTTCCGGAATCGCATTTTAGAGATGGCATAAGGGCATTGGAGCACCGTTGGAATAAATGTATTCCACTTTTAGGAGAATATATTGAAAAATAAAAATTTTGTATTTAAAAAATTCGTTTTTCTTTTCCATTCTCACTACTTTATCAAACTACCCTCGTAGTAAGCGTAATTTCTTGGATGGAATATTTTTAATTTCATTCAAATAAAGGTGTTACTTACTTGATATTTCCAAAGGTAAAAGTATTATAATAATTCACAAAAGGGAGGTCTTAATACTTCATGATATTTATATTCATTTAGTTTAGGTGTATTTATGTGCATTTTCCCTTGAGTAGTGGATTGTTGAGGTAGTTACTTTGTGAAATTCCGTTACATTAAGGAATAAATAAAACAGTTTGTTTAAATTTCATACTATATATATTAACTGCGACTGATCCATAATGTCCTAACAGACGAAACTAACTTGTCGCATTTGATATATAATATATTTATGTAGATGTGTGTACTGCTCTGCCAAGCATGTATTTGACACCACGTGTACAAAGATATGAGATGTAATTAGGGAGAGTAATGGACATATTGTAAGAATTACATATGTTAAAGTTAATAAAATATATTAACTACACGAATTATCTTTTTGTAATGTAAATAAAAGCATACAATCAGATAACTAGCGACTGATTACGAGCAATGAGAAAAATCCAAAAGATGGGAAAACGGGTGCCACATCAATTAAATGACAGGCAAATGGAAAATCGAAAAACGTGTGTGAAATGCTGCTTCGGAAGTCATTTCTGTATCGATTTGTGACGGGTGATGAAAAATGGATTTATTTCGAAAACCATAAGCGCAAAAATCATAATTATCACCTTGCAAAGCCGGCCCATCGACTCCAAGGCTAAATCGTTTTGAGCGCAAGACAATGCTCTGTATTTGGTGCTGATCACTACCGGCATCAAATTATCAATTGAATCATGTATTGATAGAAAAACATCCAGAATGGTCCCGAAGAGACGGTAAAGTGATTTTATAGAACGATAACGCATCGTCTCATATAACAAAATCGGTCAAGTAAGAGTTGAAAACACTTGGATGGGACATAATATCACATCTGCTGTATTCCCCAGACCTTGCCGCGTCCAACTATCACCTCTTCGTATCAACGAGACATGCGCTTGCAGAGCAGCACTTCGCCAATTTCGAAGAAGTTAGAAAATGGCTCGATGAATGGTTTTGCTCAAAAGACAGTTTTTTTGGGGTGGCATCTATAAATCGCCTAAGAGATGGGCAAGATGTGTGGAATCAAATGGCCAATACTTTGAATAAGTAAATTTTTCCATCTTCTTGAAAATTATGAAGTTTTTTTATGAAAAAAAATGGTAATTACTTTGCGGTACACCTGGTATTTACTTCAACTTGTTTTTACTTAAAAAAAATCATGTCCATGTGTCTTTAAAAAAAATATAGACCTAAAAAAAAGGTCGATATAGAACACGCTCTCGTAAAACGCAGAAAATAAAGAAAGTCCCAATTTAAAAATTTCTGGAGTATTGCTCAGTTTCAATCACGAAAACATCAAAAGAGGTTCGTCGACCGCAGATTGAAGTTCAGATAATTTTAGACACTTACACAAAAGTCCAAATCTTTCAATATCCACCCACCTTTAGAAACAACGACGATGAAAATCATAATACGTTGAGTACGTTTAGTTTTAAACACATTTTCCTCCAGGTAAGTGGAATTTGAGGACTTGGGGGAAAATATGGGTAAATAATTTAAAAAGTGCTTATCGAAAAAGTTTACTAACGCGCTATAATATAAGTAGTTAAAGATTCGTTAGGACGATCGAAACAACAATTATATAAGTGATGTTTTAACAAGGTTATGATTGTCTTATTTTTCTGTGTCATGACATTCAAGTTTTTTATTCTGTTAAGATCAAGCCCAAAGGTTTAGCAAAATTTTGACATCGAAATCGCTTTTAAAATTTTCGATAATGTCAACATTTGAGCATTTGTGAATACACTAATAATAACTTTTGCAAAATCATCAATATTCAGGAGATCACATCTTACAATACATCGAAAAAACAAATATGTACGTTCGTCAAAACAAAAACTTTTAAATTAGCCTTCCTGGTGCGTAGTTTTGAAATGGCAAAACAAAAACTCACCACTTTTTGTAGCAGTCATTCAAACATTATAAGTAACCCATTTACAGACTCAAAAGTTCACATTTTGATATGCTTTTCCAGTCATTTTATTCCGCCGAGATTGGGCCAAAAGACTTATATGAATTAGATATCAAAACTGCTTTACAACATTCAATAATGTGGACACATAATGCATTAATAAAAACTGTTGAAAATACCAATTTTTGAAAGTATTCAGCTTTGAAATAATAAAAAGGATATTCGCCAAAACAAAAACTTTTGAATTGGTCGTCCTGGTGGGTAGTTTTGAACTAGCAGAGCAAAAACGCACTATTTTCTTAATCCATTGACACATTCGAAATTTCACATTTTGGTGTTTTTTAAGTTCTTTTATTCAGCCAGGAAAAAGCCAAAACAGTTACATGAATTTTGATATCAAAATCGTTTTAGAACCTTCGATAATGTCAGCACTTAACACACCAATAATAACTTTTGCAAAACATCAATTCTTATGAATTTACATCTGAAAAAATAAGACATTCCTCAAAATAAAAAATTTTTAATTAGCCTTTCTGGTGTGTAGTTTTTACTAGCAGAAAAAAACTCACTTTTTATAATGAAATCGTTCGAACTTTATAAATAACCTATTTACACATTAAAAAGTTCAAATTTTGATATGGGGTTTTAGACTTTTTATTCTAGCAGACTTAAGCCAAAAAAATATGAATTTTGACATAAAAATCGAATTTACAAACTTCTCTAATGTCTACACTTGAACTTTTGTTAGTGGACTAATAATAACTTTTGAAAAGTAAGAATCTTTGAAAAAAAATAAAAAAGACATTTTCCAAAATAATTTAAATTAGCTTTTCCACTGCGTCGTTTGTAACTGGCAGAACAAAAACTCACTACTTTCTATAGCATTCGAATTTTATAGATAACCCATTTATCCACTCAAAAGTTCACATTTTGACGTGGTCTTTTGGATTTTTTATTGTCTAGATTAAACCAAAAGACTTAGATAAAGTTTGATATCAAAATCGCTTTTACAACCTTTGATAACGACAAACACTTCAGCATTTGTTAATGTACCAATAACTTATGAAAAATATGAATTTTTTAGACTATACTTCTTCGAAAAAAATAAGAAAGATACTCGCCAAAATAAAAATTTTTGAAATAGCTTTCCTAGTGCGTAGTTCTAAACTAGCAGAAAAAAGTACTACTTTTTATGGCAAAATCATTCGAACTTGATATATATACGAACTCAAAAGATAGCATTTTGACATGATTTTCAAGTGATTCATTCTGCCAGGATTAATTAGATAAATTTTGACATCAAAAATTGTTTTTGGAACCTTTGATAATGTCAACACGTGAACATTTATTAATGTACTAATAATAACTTTTGAAAAATATCAATTTTTGGGAGAACATCTCTTTGACTAAATAAAGACATTCACCAAAACAAAAATTTTGGGATTAGGAATCATAGTAGTACGTAGTTTTAAAGTAGCAGATCGAAATCTCGATACTTTTTATAACAAAATCTGTCGAATCTTGTAGATAATCCATTTACGCACTCAAAAGATAACATTTTGACATGTCCTTTAAAGTTTTTTATTCTCCGAGGATTAAGCCAATGGATGAACCAACAGACTCTAGGTGTTGCCAGTCTAGAATCTGTTCGTGATACGTAATGATTTTTTTTCTTGAATCGATATATTTTCAACAGGACTACAGGAACAGTGATTTGTCAAAGGTCTAGGTCTTCAGGTGGTTTAAGGCATTCTAATTTATTTTTTCGATATAAGTAATCACTATACTATCACTTTTCTTTATGTATACGTGTACATGTGTTCAATTATATTTATAAAAGAAAGGTCGCTTTTGGTGGAATTCCTCAATTAACTTTCGTCGTATTGCAACTCTGTTCAAATGTAAAATTAATAAAAACTCATCTCCAGGGACACTGTGAGAATAGCAGTGATGAATTCTTAAGTACTTTTAAATGATTGGTGTACATGGGAATGCTTTAATATTATTGTTGCCTTATCCTATGGACACATTGTTCGAGGGATTAATGCGTGTATGTATATCTGATCTATCTAATAAAAAAAATTATTTGTTAAACCGCCTGTGCATATTTCTTGTATTAGCTACATTCATAACGTAATGAATAACAAGCGCCTCCCTCTGTCGTCGCTTGTCGATAACTATGTTATTAGAGCATATAAGACTGACTTATACGCTCTAATAACGTAGTTATCGACAAGCGAGATAGACGCGTTTCTCGCTTTGTCGTTCAGTATAGTGGACGACAGAGGGAGGCGCTTGTTATTCATCATTTTTCTGTATCGAAATGATATGATAGACGCTACCAAGGAATCGTTCATTAATAATACAAATCTGCCTGACGATCGGTGATATCGGTGAAACATATGTAGTAGATAGGGTGTTATTAATAATAGAATGATTCCTTTTAACATTCATTCATAACGTACATCAATATTTGTATGAATACTTCAAATAATAGATATTATTAAGAAACTAAAAGTTATTATTGATTTTATTTTACTGTATTCGTAGAAACATTGTTGATGAAATGTTTCAGCAAATTAAGAACAAGGGTGCTAAAGTATGTCGCTGAGAACTTCCTTTTTTGCTACTTTTATTGTAAAGTATGTTATCAATATTACTTTTAAAGATCGTTTTAAGCAATGCAGCATATGAGGGCAACAACCGGCCCGCGGACCGGATCCGGCCCGCCAGACATTGTCGTATTATTTTATGTCTGATATCTGTCGCTCAAAATTATGAACACTACTTTAAAATGCACTACTTTTAAACGCGGCCCGCGAACGTATTTGCACATTAAAGTTTGTCCCACAACGTGTCAAAGGTTGCTTATACCTGCTATACAGTATAATTACAAAATAATTTAAGACTTCAACAAATTTTTAACATACAACTTAAGAAAACCCCTTTTACGCTTTAATTTATAAAAAATATATCCGGGCATAATCTAGTATTTAAAATTTATTGTTTCCTTTCCATAATGTAAATAGATCGTGTCTTTTAAAAGTCCGCTTCCAAAAAGTCGAAGGGAAAAGTCAAGTTCAATTTTAGATCAGGGTCGTGATGGAGACAGTTTAAGAGATCGAATGGCGGCGCGCACCGATGTTTCTTCTTGTTTAAAATTAGACCCGGGATGGATCACATGTTTCACGGTGGATGCCGCGAACGACCGGAAAGTCATGGGGGGCTGTCGCGGAAGCGCCACTTATTTATAGAAGAAAATAAAGAGAAGGAGAGGGTGCAATCGACGGTAGCGAGTATCCGTGCGCGCCTCCCTGCTTCTACAGAGCATCAAAATATCCACTTGAGATTATGCTGGGAGTAACGTTTACATCTGAACGTGAATGAAATAGGATTAAAGAGAAAGTTTAGAAATGTTATTCGTTTAACTGTAGCAACTACTTAGATCTTGTAAAGAAATTATTGCAATTGCATTTTAGTTCAAGTAATGCAAACAAGGTTAATTCATTTGATCACTGAAGGTTGATATATAACCCTATATACGTATTTCGACAACTAAGTTGTCATCATCAGCAGATAATTAAACAGTGTCGCACCTTGAAAACTACGGCGAAAAATACCCGTACGAAAACAAACTCCGTACGCGATCCGTACCGTTGAGAACCAAAATGTACACGGTGCAAAATGCACAACGTGTACGTATACAGAATACGAAAATTAATGTGGCTAGGGGTTATATATCAACCTTCAGTGATCAAGTTAATCAACCACAGGCTCCATCAAAATTACCTTCAAGGTTAATTAAAAAAAAATTGGAATAAAAATCGCATTTTTAATAAAACTAGTAAAGCAATTTTAAAGACGTTAAAAAAAAGCTCTGTAACATACCGATTAATCTATCCTTGAAAAACTAATAAAGGGTGCCTCTTCATTTCTAAAGGAAAGTATAATGAATCCTTTAAACAGTAAAAACAGAGTCCCTATGGCAAAGTAGCCACGTTTTCCAAAAAGTGAAGACCTCACTTTCAGCAGTTTCTTTCAGAAAGGCGACGCAGTGATGACAGTAGCTTTTGAAGATATATGTATACTACATAAAAAGGAAAGTGCAAAACCAATGAGTGCGAATTTTTTGACCAATCTTGGCAGAAACATATTACATACTATTCAAATTATTATAATTGAGATGGATCAAGTGGCCATGGCATATTTGACACTTCATGCAGCTAACAATTCGACAGAAGTCGGTTTCTTAGCTAGTATGGAAATTGCAAATCACTTTAACCGGAATATATCCACTACCATGCATTGTTATCAGTCATGGAACAGGGGGACACCAGAAAGACGCCGAAGAAGAACTAATGAGGTGTGGGACCGCTTAATGGTATTAAGAGACCGATTTTCCAATTCTATATAAATTACTGATCTACAGTTAGGTAATGAAGGTCGTCCTGTAATCATTCGAACAAATCAGAGATATCGGCCTGCAATCTTGTCGGCCACATCTTGTGTTACCACCTAGGATTCCACACCGACAGCAGAGTCTGGAGTGGTGTACGTTGCGAATGCACTGGAACGTGGAGTGGCGTATATCAATTTTGTATAGGGATGCACGATGGTCGTATGAGGGTCAGACGTAGACGAGCGGAAAGTCGTCATATTCAACTTTTTGTTAAAAGGCGTGTGTACCGAAGCGTATCGAGACTTGTGGTATGTATGGGGTGCTGTAGCATATGGGAGTAGGTTTCAGGTGTTCATCCAAGGTACCATGAACGCCCAGGGATAAGTCGATGAGAACCTTATATTCTTCCATACCTTTAGCCGTTCGAAGATTAAAAATAACGCGCCTTCTAGAATTATAAGAAAAATGATAGGAAAAAGGAAGCTGTGCCATTAAATTCATAATGTTAAGAAGATTTTTTAGCAACAATAACTTTCTAGTAATTCTTTAAAATGTGCACCCAACTAAACTCATACTTAGTCATATTTCAGTATATTTTTGGACATGCGTTTCATACTTCCATCAGAAGTTTTTCAGTGAACAAAATAGACCTTTAAATAAGCACCTACGATAATTATATTGGGTTGGCAATAAAGTACTTTCGGTTTTGTAATATAAAATAAAACACTTTTTTTAAAACAAAGAATAGTTTTAATCAATTATATATTTTCCATTTTGCTCAATGACCTTTTGCCATCTTTCTTTTAGATACATGATTCCGCGCTCATAAAATTTCTGGTCCTTATCAGCAAAAAACTGAACCAGGTGCGAGTGAAGGTCATCGTCATTTGTGAAAGTTTTACCATTCAAAGAATTCTGCAAACTTCGAAATAAATGGTAATCAGATGGTGCTAGATCAGGGCTGTATGGGGGATGTGGCATCACTTCCCAGCCAAGCTCCAATAGTTTCCCACGAGTTGCCAAAGATGTGTGAGGCCTTGCATTATCTTGGTGGAAAACTACACCTTTCCGATTTGACAATTCTGGCCGTTTTTCTTTGATTGCTTCATCCAGTTTTATTAATTGTTGACAGTAAACATCAGAATTGATCGTTTGGTTCCTTGGAAGCAGCTCAAAAAACACAACACCTTTGTAATCCCACCAAACTGACAGCATGATCTTTTTTAGATGCAATTCAGCTTTCGATGTGGTTTGAGCTGGTTTATCGTGTTTGCTCCATGATCGTTTTCGAACTATGTTACTGTACAGGACCCATTTGTCATCACCAGTAATGATGGGTCGGTTTCATTTCGTCTAAGGTGCATATCGCAAAAGTTGATTCTTTGTGTTAAATGAATTTCTTTCAATTCGTGAGGTACCCAAATATCAAGCTTTTTAACTAGCCCAAGACATTTTAAATGTTTTTCAATTGTTGTGTGCGATACATGTAGCCTCTCCGCAACCTCTCGAACAGTTATATGACGATCCTCTTCAATTATGACTTTGATTTGGTTATCATCAACTTCAGTAGGCCGACCAGAACGTTGCTCATCTTTGAGGGAAAAATCTCCAGAACGGAATTTTTTATACCAATTCTGACACGTGCGCTCTGTTAAGCAATTAGCACCATAAAATTCACATATCTTTTTGTGAGCCGCAGCAGCTTTCTTCCCTTTACGGAAATAAAATAGTAAAACATGTCGAAAATGTTCGTTTCTGCACTCCATTTAAAATTAACCCACAACTAATAGCTTTAATAAAAATCACGCACTACTTGCTTCTGAAGTTACGTCAATGTGACTAGTATCACGCGACCAACGGTAAACTACAGCACTAACATACGTTATACAAAAAATAAAGCAACGCTCTCTATCAGTAAAAACCGAAAGTACTTAGTTGCCAACCCAATACAATCGCGTCGTCAGGAGTGTGGAAAACTTTGAGGCTTGACACATAGTTAGTCTGTAGACCTTTACAGACTAACTACGTGGATCTGATAGCAATTTCAGCTTTCTCTAAAGAATATTTTCCTCAAAATAAAGTAGTTCACTTTAAAACATAAATATAGGTCCTGATAATAGATTCGGAAGACTGGATTATTATGCTACAATAAATTTTAGTGCTTGTCTATTTCCAGCTTATAAGCTCGTTATTAAAAAAGGTGCAAACTATGCAAAACTTGAAGGACGTTTAGATTTTGAACAAATAAAATGGCTTCAAATATTCTCAAATAGTGTTTGTCCACAAAATTTCATTTCTTTTCAATTTTGAATTGTGCCACCTTGGCACATGGATTGCAAAAAAAGATTCCTTCAAAAGTATAAAGCCCTGTAGGAAATAATATTTCGAAAACAATTTAAAAAAAGCAGTCTCAACACATGCTTAGCTCGACTTGGTAGATGCCCACGTATAATGTCAAGATGAACTGTTTAAAAATGAGTTTCAATCAAAGAACTCATTTACAAACTTAACTGGGCAAAACTTTATATAGAAAACGCAGTGAGAACTTAAAAAAGCATACGGTGATAATACATTACTTAACCTGTACTCAAGTTTGTTAATGGTTATATTGAAAATATTTTAGAAATAGATAATAAAGGTTCGATCATATATTCTTTCCGCTATGAATTCTTGGATGATTCGATTGCTAAAAAGCCTCCATAAGTGGTAGCGGGGATGTACTTTAGTATAAATGTTAGTTTCAAGACCAGAACACGCTTTGAATTGTGTGTGAAATAAATTGGTGTGTTTGGTTTTTTAGCGAAGAAAGTTGTGCAATTTTACCACGAATTCAGGTGCGATACTATGATTAACTATCTGCTGATGATGACAACTTAGTTGGCGAAAGTAACTTTTTTGCCTTTTTTTGATTAACGCAACAAGAGGATGCTAGGGTCTTCTAGAAAGGTCGAAAACTAAGACAATGTTTAAACAATTTTGACGATATTATCTACAAGATATGCGTATTTATAGAATTAATATCACGATGGAAGCAGTTGATGGCTTTTGCATGGTGTCAATAAGAGCCTTTTTTGTATACACTGTAAGATTGTAGATAATTTTCGATCATTTTTGCAAAATGTGTCGATTGTGCTACTGGGAGGGCTCTATAGTGGACCTTCGCCATAAGATATTATGAGACAGCTTTTAAACAAAAAATAAGAAATTGTATTGGATTTTTCATCACATTTATCTGATTTAACAAGTTTTGACTTTTTATTCTTCACCTGATTTTCATTTGCCGATGGGGGGAAAACGATTCGATACCAACGAAAGTGTTGAAGCAGCAATCATCTCGACCATTAACTACATCTCAAAGATCGACGTAAAAACTCATTAGCGCCTTAATTTACTGTGCCAAATGATGTATCGAGTCCGAGGAAGAAAATGCAGAATTAAATAAACAATTTGGACAAATACAATAGGCCTGTCTCAATCCCAAGTTCGGCTCTCTCTTTTGTACAGAGGGTGTTCATATTGTTCAGAAACCAAATCATCGCGACTAGTACTGTTCCGTCTGGCCTTTTAACGAAACCCAATTTAAAAATAATAAACAAACTCATTGATGAGAGACGTTAGAAATATTTCGAAACACATCAATATCCAAAATTATTCGGTCCGCATCAAATGAAAATAGAAACGAGACCATCCGGATATAAATAGCTTTAATAATGCTAATAGAACGTCGATGTTCTAATTTTCACACGTACATGTGTTTGTGTACACACACGCACAAACGCACGGTCTCACGCACGATACGCACACTCTCATCGCCAACACAATACACGTACGCGATAAGGAGCAATGTGTCTGTGTATGTGTCGGGACGTTCTCGCCCTCATCCGACGTCCTCCGCCGTTTCTATTTATAGGTTTTGTTATGACTGCTACTTGTGTGTGCTTGCAACGTCGTCTCACCTCTCCTACATCCCTGAATCGCTCTCCTTCTCTGTGAATGTATGTATGTGTGTGTGTATGTGTCGATGAAACACACTGGCCCTCCCATATAATAATCCACCTACGTTTTGTATTATACATGCATGTATGTCAGTACATAGTGCCGACGACTTCCTTTCTCAGATGCTCGGCGCGCAGTTTGTTTCCATGGATATTTTATTCAGCGTATCCTGTTCAAGGGTCATTGGAAAAAAAAATTTTTTTTAGAGGAAATAGCTTTTTTGCATGGTGTTTTTTAACAAATAGCATCGACTTAAATTGAGGCTACATATAGAGTTCGACAGGATGCTATGTTAGACTACAAGGCACTATCACAGCAAAATTAAAATAAGTCACAATTTTATTCATTTACGATGCGATCTTTTAAAAATGATCCACTTGACACACCGTTCTATGATTTATTTTTAACTGACAATTCTAATTCGAAAAATCTATTCGGTTCTTCGTTAAACCACACGTGGCCATCAAATTTGAAAATTTGCAACCAGAATTTAACCACGTGTTTGAAAGCCCTTACGGAAAATTACATTAACGTAACTATTTGATTAATATCAATACATTATCTAAAATCTTGCGATTGGGCGAGGAATTGAACCCCAGTCGTCCACTTACCGGGCAGATTCTCTACCATTGAGCTATCAAGGATTGTGTGATTCGTTTCCTTAATTACGCCACAAATCTAATTATGAAAACAGGTCTTAATTAAAACCCCGCAGTAGGCATTATTATTATTATTATTATTATATGTTCGTGGAATTGCATATATATACAAGTTCGTGCATTCTATGATATCAGTTAATGAAAAACATCTTGGCGTTGAGTGAGGAATTGAATCTCAGTCGTCCGCTTGCCGGGCGGATATTCTACCATTCAACCCAAGGACTGTGCCATTCGATTCTTTAATGACGTCATAAATCTCATTATCGAAACAGCTCTTTAATCCAAAACCCGCAGTAGGTACAGCTATTAAATGCTAATGCAATTGCATATATATTTCACAATGTAAATTAATGAAAACTCATAATTTTCTCCTTATTACGCCGTTTTAACTAGGGCAGAAGTTAATGAAAAAAAAATCTTGGCATTCGGTGAGGAATCGAACTTCGGTCGTCCGCTTGCCGGGCAAATTAACTGTTCAATTTTGGCCTTTTTTCGAATGTTTTTTGTCTATTTAAATAATTCAACATATTGTGTCTTTCATAACATTGTAGAATGTCTAGTTCCGGCGAATACGCTGATACGTATATGGTATTCGGATTCTACGATAAAAATGTGAGCACGGCAAAAAAAGAATGTTAAACACGGTATCCAAAACGGTGACACCCCTTTGCCAACACATTCCGAAATCAACAACTTCGGGAAACTGACACGTTTATACCAAATTCTTCTAACAGCGGTACACTTACAGAACATCGAATTAGAGGAACAAATATTGGATGCTATTCATGAAGATTCGACGTATAATATGAGACAAATAGCGCGGAAACTGAATAATCCTAGTAGAACAACAGTGCAGATTGCTATCTCGTAATCTTTTGCGGCTATTTTATGCAAGAAAACTGCAACTTTTGTACATGGATGACAACGCACACAGAACAAGGTTATTAGTTTACCATAAGCAGAGATGAAGAGCCAAACTTTTTATTGCATTTTTTTTGAAAAACTCTCAATAAATGTTTCTTTATTTCTCCACGTTTTAATAGTCATCATTTTCAGTTTGGAACGAATAAAAACCCAAGACATTTCGGAAATTGGACAACAAAGGAGGTTTCTCGCAAATGCCAGTATATTTTAAATCTAAAAGGGTTGGCAACCACAATCTTTCTGGTTGAGTGTATGGTCTTTGTCTTCCTTGGAGAACTTAGCCTCGACTCACTGCCAGTGATCTGCATCTTTCAGTATTCTGTGAGTGAAACTATTATTTCAAAGGAAACACTAATGAAGGAGTAATATGGTTTGCTTCAACCTTATTATATGCAGATCACGTACGCAAATTTTAGACTACTTAACATAGTGCTGTAGGACCTTTAACAAATACAAAACCTTAAAAACTTTATATTAAACTCTCCTTCGTACTAGATTGGAATATGGTTCTGTGATTTGGTGTCTGCATTATAATACGCTCTTAATCAAATATACTGGAGACTGGCCACATTTGCAATCGATGAACATTAATTCTTGTAAACAGACTCCAGCTCAGCTTTGATTTCATCGTTTACTTTGTTCTTTAAGAATAAAACCTCAACCACTAATAGGTACTCCATTTAATCTATTTTTCAAAACAAGTTGAAAACGGTTCAGTTTGTTTTATATTCTATTCAAGAAGCAGGTGTCTTTACTATAAGATTGAACGCAGATTCTGACATGTTTTGAGAGATTGACAAGTTCAAAAATGAATAGAATGTTTTAGTAGTGCTGCCTTCTTCCGTCAGACAGACCAATTACTGACCCGTTTTCGTAATTAATCAATTAAATCTATTTATATTTAAATTTAGATGAAAGCTTTTAACAATTATCATGTTTTAATCACTTAAGGTTGATAAATAACCCCTTTTCACATTAATTCGACAGTACAGAGATAGTGTACGGAATTTGTTTCGTGCGGGTTTTTGCCGTAGTTTTCCAGGTGCGACACTGTTTAATTATCTGCTGATGATGATAGCTTAGTTGTCGAAACACGTATACAGAACACGAAAATTAATGTGAAAAGTTATATATCATCAACCTTAGGTGATTACAGGGTGAATGGTTAAAGATGGAACCGGAAATTCTGGCCAAATTATTGGAGAGGAATCAAACAGTTAAAGAAATATTACACAGTACACCCTCTTACAGATCGAACAGCTAGCTGGTTGACCGAACGATGTAATGTTTTCAAACCATGTTAGATAGCCTAGCCTTCAATATCAAATTAAGGTGGAAAGGGGTTACATACCAACCGTAAGTGATTAAGTTAATCAACCATAGGCTCCGTCAAAATTACCATCATGATATTATCAATTATATAACCCCCAAACGTATGCAGTTAAATTTCATTCAAAATAAGATGCGAATAGCATTTTTACTGGAGCAAATACAAAACAAATTTCAAAATCCGCAAATATAATTTTATACCAGTGGCGCCATCTCTAATTTTGATTCTGTATTTATCAATCAACCCTCGTACTAAACTACATTAATACACGACGATCGAAATTTCTTCAGTCGATTGCTAATACTTCAGGGTATCACAGATAGATCCCGTTAAACAACAATGTACATATATCTGGCCTTGAAAAAAGACCCAATTTCATCCATAATGCTCTACCTCGGACATCTGCCTTTCACGGCCGACTAACAGAACACCGATCCTCGCTAAAAGTTAGAATATAACAGCAACACCACTCTCCTTCTCCAACTCACGAAGGTGTACGCGAGAGAGCTTAATTGCAACAGTTGACGATGGGTAAAAATTAGGTGTTGAATTCTGGCAATGGTACCGGTGAACAGCTGCAGGGACATCGGCAAGAATCTTAATATTGTCATTAATTAGGGAAGTAGGAAGGTAGCGGCGGAGAATGCGAGCAGGTAGGAAATGCAGAGGGGCCAAGAGAAGAGGGTGATTGAACGAGGGGGAAATAAGAGAGACAATCGAGGATGAAAGAAAGGTGGCAAAGGCACGATCCTGAACTGATGGCTGCTATGTAAGTCGGAATGTGAACGCAGAGCGACAGCAGGTTGAGGAGCATATTTAGGACTTCCGTGCTTTCCGATGACATTGATACGCTCGAGTCTTTAATGATTATTACAGATACGTATTTTCGATCGTAAATAATGCGGGATAATTATAGCTTACTGCGCAAGATCATTATCAGGTAATATTTTAATGCAGTCGGTACTTATTAGCACTCTTAATATTTACAGTTAGGTATTTATGTTATGTCTGTCTACTTCTTTTTCATTCAATTGTGATTTTTAATTATATAGGATCGACTGGGCATTAGTTAAATTGGATGTATTTCCAAAAAGAAATGTTATTTTCAAGAAAATTTAAATGCAAACAGGATTCCTTTCTTTTTTTAATAGATTGGTAGTTTTGTTCTAACTATAAATTTTATTCTTTTGTATTGGGTATTTCGATCATTAGGATAATAAAGTACTTCCTGTATATAGAACGTAAATTTACAAATACGCATTCATACTTGACACGGGAGATAAAAGAAAAAGAAAAAAGATGGTACAATGGAGTACACACATTTTGAAGGTCCATTTATGTACATACATCATTACACTGCGAAACACAAATTTCGTCGACCTAGATCTGACACTCACATCTTTTAACTAACTTTTGGCATCTAAATCTAAAAATGACCCAGTTTTTGTCTATCGCGTCTACATTTTAACCTACAGAATATCCTGTCTTCCTTTCAAAAGCCATACGAAATGTATATACAGAGGCAAAAAAAAACGGACAAATTACGAAATATACTGGTAATTTTGATGGACCCTGTGGTTGATTAACTTAATCACTGAAGGTCGATATATAACCCCTTGCCACATTAATTTTCGTATTCTGTATACGTATTTCGACAACTAAGTTGTCATCATCAGCAGATAATTAAACTGTATCGCACCTGGAAAACCACGGCAAAATACCCGTACGAAAACAAATTCCGCACGATATCCGTACCGCTGAAAGCCAAATCGTGATCAGATGAGCAAATTGTTTTGATACAAGTGAAGTTTTTTTATGAAACGGCTAACATACATACGTAGATTGCTTTAAAAGTTTTGCGCTTCAGTTACTGGCCGTAAGGTGGCGCTGTCAGAAATATTTGTCGTACTTTCTGAGATTTTTTACAGATTGCTAGCATATGCCGTTGTCTATTTTCAGGAATTTTTTAAATAAAGTGAATTCGAAGGAAAATTATATGAACAAAAACAAGAAAGAGCGATAGGTAATTGTCTTTATCGATTTATAGTGGTTCTTTTCGTGAGTCAGCTTACCTTTTTTGGATACTCTAGTGATTAAAAAATAATCATAAAATAGAAATTGATATTTTCCAAAAAAAAAACTAATGTTAATAGGTTTATCACGGAGATGGCTTCTTTCAACTTGTTATTAATCGTTTGCCAAGTTTTCCATAAACAAGTGAAATACAAAAAAAAATTTTTTTAAACATCCCGAGATGCAATGGTTTTGATTCGGAAATGATCATGAGACTAATTAGAAAAACTAACTGAAAAAAGAAAATCCGTGATATCATTTGTTTGTTGCTTAGAAACAATAACAATAAAGAAATTATATGCTTACCGTTTCACAGAGCTTCAGAATTTAAAGAAGATTTTTAAGGGATGCGGAGATCATAAAGTTACATTTCCAGAAACGCAAAGAAAGTTGTGCAATGATATTTTGTGCGAATTTTACCGTGGATCCAGGTGCGATACTGTGATTAATCTGCTGGTGATGACAACTTGTTGATACACGTATATAAAATATGAACATTGATATGGTAGGGAGCATTTATGAACTCGGTTTTTGGAAGTTGTGCGTGATTTGACAATTTTTTTTGTTTCTATTGCTAAATATATGGGTATATTGCTATATAGCGAAATAATTTTTAGGCTAATAAAAAATAATAATAAAATCTTCGTACTTGTTTATAAAGTATCATTTTAGTTAATTTTATATCCGCACACTCTTCTTTTAGACGATGAAAACAGAAATTTTTTTTTCAAATAAAGGCTGTTTCAAATTAGGCGGTTTTATAATTATAATAATAATAATCCCGAATTCACTTGAACTTTAGACAAACACTGGGACATTGTTTAACAGAAAAGATAAAGGTAAATTTTGATGGAAATTGTGGTTAAATTTAATTAAAACCCCTTACCACATAATGTTCGTATTCTGTACACGTATTTCGACAACTAAGTCATCATCAGCAGATAATTAATCACAGTATCGCACCTGGATCCGCGGTAAAACTCGCACAGAAAACTCCGCGCAAGTTTCCCCCATAAATTCCAAACGCGCACAATGTGTATGATTAGAATATATCTGCTGATGATGACAACTTAGTTGTCGAAATACGTAGACACTACGAACATTGATGTGGTACGTGGTGTAGAGATTTGTCTCTGGAGTTTTTCGCTTCACACATAAATAAAGGTTTAAATATAGTAATTTTTATTGAACCTAACATTTTGGACACTTGCATATAAAGTGTGTTTCAAATTGCGCGATTTTTTTTTTAAGAATAAATAAAATATAGACGGCGCACTGAATTTGTCTGGGTATGTGGCCATTTAAAAAGAGTGATGTATGACATTTATAAAAATGGCTTCGTACACGGTAGAACAACGCGTTCAAATTGTTGAATTATTTTATGAAAATCAGCGTTCTGTGAAGAGTTTTTATAAAATTACGTGAATTTTATGGTTTACATAATCGTCCATCTGAAAGCACTATTGGTCGAATTATTAAAAAAGTTCAAGAGACCGGTTTCGTGGAAGACCAAAAAAGTGAAAAATACAGTCGTAGTGGTTGTTCACAAGAAAATATTGGTTTGGTTCGTGATAGTGTTGCTGAAGATCCTGAAATGTTCACTAGACGACGTTCACAACAACTTGGACTTAGTGGATCAACAACATAGCGTATTTTACACAAGGATTTACCTCTGATGGTATCGTCGGATGATAACCGAATTTTTGTGGCCTGAATTAATGAATATTGATCTAGAAGATATGTGGTTTCAACAGGATGGCGCTACACCTCACTTTGCACACGAATCAATTGATATATTGATGTTAATTGGCCACCAAGATCATGTGATTTGACACCGTTGAACTATTTTCTTTGGGGTGTGAAAAGTCAGATTTATAAAAACAATCCACAATCAATTCCTGCTTTGAAAGATGAAATTATTCGTGTCATTGGTGAGATAGAGCCTCAAAAATGTCAAAATGTCATTGAAAATTTTAACAAAAGAGTGGATGTCTGTAGAGCTGCAAGAGGAGGCCATTTGGCAGATATTATTTTTGTCATATAAATGTCATAACTGATACTTCAATTACCAATAAAAAGTTTTTGAAAGTGAATGCAAATTATGTGTTTTATTTATTCTTTAAAAAACGCGAAATTTGAAACACCCTTTATTATCTTAATTTTTTTCTCTAAATATTTAAATCAAACGAAGAAGTAGTACATACGAATCAGCTTCGTTGGTCGCAAATCGAAGCGACAGATTCTATGAAATGTTTCTAAAAGTATCTCAAAAATAGATTCCACAATGTTTCTAATTCCACAAGGAACTTGTTACTGATTAACTTTGTCTTAAGAACAAATTTTAGAATACGTAAATGCCAATAGTTTCTTCTTATTTGTTTAATTTGCATTAGAGGAAATGAAAATCAACGAAATAATTCTGTAGCCCTCACGGCAATTATCTGATAGGAATGACTTGTATCTCCTGTAAAGATATCTAAAGGAAAATTGAGGCTTCCAGTTTCTGTTTTACCAACCAATCTCGAGTCGGACTCTTTTTATTATTTTCAGGATGACCGATTTCGAACCAACGACCCGATAGGATGAACGAGCCGACTGAAAACTTCACTTAACTGACGTCCATCCGCTATGTACGCAGACCGTCAGAACAACGCCAGATGTTCGGCAGCTGCTAGTTACAGGCACGAGTTGTTCCCGCGGGCAGCTGCTGCTGCCTTTCCTATACAACTCCATCGTAGTTATATGTGCGACGTTTTCCCACTCTGTTTCGCCCATTGTTAATGAAATTATCATTTTGTTTCTGTCTCTCTTTCACTTTACCGAAACGATCATTATTAGGCTTGTACTGCTATACGGCATAGCGATAGATAAAACTAATAATACCATTACTAATAAACCGTATGTCAATCTGCCCGTCCCGCATCGAGTTCGTGCCATTTCTTGTTATCGATTGGCGATTTGTATTGGTGTTCTGCTTAATTGTATAAACGTACCATTCTTGGGGTGATTGTGAGGGTGTATTGTTGTTGCTTTTGTCGGGGAAAGATGGTATTTTAGAAGTAAATGTTTCATACAAAATATTTTTATTGTTCACAGATTAAACGTTGCATTTTCGTGACCGAACAATATAGAACTGGGCATCGAATTGCCAAATACTATGCAGACTCAGTTGTGTTCAATCACATGGCAGTTCGGTTAAAACAGCTGGACTACGCACCATCGATAGAGAAGTACGAATTAAAATGGATAACAGTTCTTACTAATAGACCTTGGTCAACAAGGGCCATTTACGAGCCGGTGTCTCGCCTAATGTCCCAGGTTATTGTTTTTATCGCAATGACTGACTCTTCTGCAGGGGAGAAGAGACTGCTATTAAATCAAACACGCCACATTATCAGTGCTTTATGCCTGTTTCGTCGGGCATGGAAGCGACGGGTATTGTGGTTGAAACTTGTCGGGGTCCCTTGAAAATAGTTTCGATTTACAAGAGCCCTTCGGCAATTTTATTGCCCGACGATGTAGATTTACTTCTGATAGGAAATTTTCAGACGTTGACTGGGGATTTTAACACCAAGCATTCCGTTTGGAATTCTCGGACGACGAATAAGTAGCGACAGGGCGCTCTATCAATATATGGAAAATAGTAACGTCGTGGTTGAACCCACTATTCTTAGTGGCTTAAAGTTGCTCAAAACCTCAAGATTCACGTATACAATCGCTGCCTTCGCCGTGCTGGATTCTAATCTCGACCTTATATTAATACGAGTTAGGTGAGGACTCGACTTCGTCTGTGGAGTTTGTTGCGAGTTTATTTTACCTTTTGTTAATTTTTGCATTTCTGTAGGATTTTTAGAGTTCATTATTTTGCCCATATTTTGTGTACACCACTGTATTTTACAGTTTTTTACATCCTTAACGGGTTTTCTCTTCAATTTCTTATTTTATTTGGTTTATTTCATTACGGCCCTATATTGTTGCATTTTCTTATTCTAGAATTTTATTACACTATATTACACTATATTATCCACTAGATCAATTTTTACTCATCATTTTGGAATTAGTGTAATGTTTTATTTGTTTATCTTTTCTGTGGGATTTTTCATAAACTGTGAAGTAATCCTTTAGCTGTTTGTTTACGAAAAATTTACCAACTGATCGAGTGTAAAATGTATTAATTTAATAACTTCATTCGCTTCGGGGTTGCATACAAATAAATAATAAATTTGTTTTACAATTACATTTATCTTCTTTTCAATTATAAACTGGTTTGGATTTATTTTAAAACCATTCTTGTATTAGTAATTATTCCCAAGAGTTCTTCATTTTATTTAGTTATTGTGAAAGCTAAAACGTACACAGTGTGCGTTTTGGCTTTCGACGATACAGATCGTGTACGGAATTTGTTTCGTACGGGTTTTTGGCGTAGTTTCCAGGTACGAAGTTGAATTATCTGTTGATGTTGACAATGTCCGAGGAGGTAGAAAATGCGTATACAGAATATAAAAATTAATGTGGAAAGGGGGTTACATATCAACCTTATCTGATTAAGTTAATCAACCACAGCCTCAATCAAATTTAACCTCACTCTTTTAATGGAAAACTAAGCAAACGATTGATAAGAAAATTGAAAGAAACCATCTTTTTTGCATTCTATGATTTGATAAATCTATTAATCTTAGTTTCTTTTCGAAAAATAATTTAGCTTTGAATTGGAAACAATTTTGAGACATATATAGGGTTGTCAACCAATTCATTTACTTTTTTTTGGTTCGTTCTTATTTTGATAAAAAAAATCTAAATATTTGAAAATTTTTGGAATAAGTACCGAAGTAAACAATGACATTACGTCAAATGAAAATTGGCCCATCTTCTAATTTACAATCTTTAACTATTTGAATAAAATCTACTGAATTGGCAACTGACAAACTTTTGGGCAAATTTTTGTGTTCATTCATTAACCATTTTGACATCAAATAAATCGGTGAGTTAACCGCCGAAACAATTGGTCTCATCGAATTACCTGGTTTGATTGAACATATGAACCTGAAATTAAGTTTTTCACTCTATGAATGCAATCGATTTTTTCCAAAATTACTAACTTATACCTTTCATTTCTGAATCACCTTGTATATGCGTCTAGATAAGGTACCGATGTATAAGTGTATTTATATTTAAACTAGAAGGGATGTGTTGCACCCCAGACGGTGGAAGCAGACAGACGAAGCGATTAGGATGCAAGAATGTTATACAAGAGGGGTGCTAAAAATACAAATGGGTGCTACGCCTGTTTCTGTCGGAATGAAAGTAGTTGATGGATACGCAGCTGTACAGGAGGATGACTGGGTTGTTGCTCCATAGCGGAACACGTTTTTACGTTTCAGAAACTGTTATTTCATTTGCCAAATAGTTTTTGTACCTATTTGATGCTTATTCATTATGGTGTATGGAATATGTATACACTATTGTCCATGAAAATTTGAATAGTTAATTTAATTACAGTTTTTGTAATTTAAATGTGTTTATTGAACACAATACTCGTTATAGTCGATTCTATGTGGTGGTGAAATAATAATGTATGCAACCATCTTCAAAAAACGTATACTGAGTGATAATGACAGTATACACAATATTAAAAAAAATTAAATATTGTGATTGATGAACGGAAGATGAATTCACAAGATAAAATAGCATACAAAAAGCTGAAGTTCATAGAAGTAACATATTGTTGATGTATCAGAAACAACAATTCTTAGCTAAAAATAATAAATAAAATTTAATTTTGTGGAAATGCACTTTTACGGTAATCGGTAATTTGTGAAAAGACAATCTTTTTGAAAATATAGTTGAAATGTCATTTGGAACATCCAGAGAGGTCATATATGAGAATTAAACGCAGCCTAACACAGAAATGACGCGAACTTTGTAGAACACCCTTTACTGGGTTAAGTATGACAATGCAGAGCGATCTGTCAATTGATCTGTTTGATAATGCGCTAAAGTAGATGTCTTTTGTGGTTTTATAAACAAAAAAGTCAGTGGCGAACGTACATAACACCAAACGAAATCGAAGCGGAACTGGATTCGTCACTATTAGAGTCCAGTAAAAACTGGGTTTCCGAATTTAAACGTGGTTGTGTGAGCACAAAGGATGAATTCCGCAGTGGATATCCAGGAACGGTTACTGGCCCGGAAATTATTGAAAAAGTTCACAGCATCGTATTGACTAACTATCGAGTAAAAGTGCGCGAAATGGCGAACAGAGTGAGCATCTAAAATGACAGTTTGCACAAAACTTTGGAATAAAAACTGAATCGACTTTTTAGAACGGCTTCGCCTCAATCCAAAGTATTTTTTACATCGCTTCATTCAATAAAACCTGGGTTCACTATTACATTCCTGAAACTAGAGAACAGTCGAAACAATGGACACACAAAGATTATCCATCACTCAAGAGGGCAAAAACAGTTTTTTCAACAGAAAATGTTATGGCAACTGTAATTTGGGATCTTCGTTGAATTACCTTGGTCAACTTAGAAAAAGGTACAAAAATAAAAGGCGAGTGTTGTGCCAATCTGTTGTATTTAGAGTTTTGATACGGCCTGGAAGAATGGTGTAATTCAAATGCCACTTGGCATCATTATATGATACACAGAGAATCCCTAGTTTCGAAACAGAAATTGTCTCTTGTAAATTAAATAAAGAAAGAGAAGTTTAAGGGCAAGCTATAAGGTCTATTTTCTTCAGCGTATGATAATATGGATTCTTATCTATTCAGCACTATTATTTTACTACAAATCTCTGTGGTTGTTCCAAGGCAAAGTTTTGCGGATCTTTCCATCTTTTCATTTAAGTAGAAAGCATATACGCCTTTAAGACAATATCGCAAATATACAGACAATTTTATTGATGAACAGAACAAATTGGCTACTATGGAATGTTATGGTAACTGTGTTTTGTGATCCTCGTGGAATTATCTTCGTCTATGAAAAGAGAAAAAGAATGTATGTATTACGTCAATTTGTTGTAACAATTGAGCGACAAAATCATAGAGAAACGGCCTCATTCGACGAAGAAGGAAGTGCATTTCCATCTGGATAACGCTCCTGTTCACAAATCTGTGATGACCACGGTCAAAATTCATTAATAAAAATACATTATTTCTAATGTAGAATTAATCTAGACTGTATTAAATTTTTAATGCATTTGATAAAAAAATAAGAATAAACCCTTGCACTATAACCTTTTTTCCCCGTATCAATCTGAGTAATTAGGTATTAAACTCGATTCATTAGCTTAACTCCCGAGTGAAAGTCATATTCAAAATTAACGCACTACTCAATGTTTGTGATATATTTACTAATTTTTTGTATTTTCAAAAACTTTTTGATTTGTTTTGAACATAGTCTAATAGCTTCATTTAACTACAAAGTAATTTTGACATTTTTGGTGAAAACAGCCGAAAGTTAAGGTCACGTTTTATGAAACGATTTTTTTTTTGAGTCGTTTAAGCTACACTTCAAGTATAATTTAAGTTTTAATTACGAGTTTGTTAGTTTTTTGCGTGTATAGAATTTGAAGAGTTTAAATTAAAAATCATAAACGGACCCCATCATTTAACCAATTACGAAGGTGTAAGATCTTCAACTTAGAAGGTCGTGTAATGTATTATGTGGCTAGTTTGCTGGGCGTTAATCAAGTGACAGTCAATCTAATGGTTAGAAGATTCAGGTAGCCTTATCGCACTTGAGAAGACGTAGTCAAGATAGAAAACGAATCGCAAGTGCTAGAAATGATCGCCTTTTGCAACTGGAAGCTTTCAGAAATAAGCGGATAACAAGTACACAATCAATGACCAGTTTGAAACAGCCAAAAATGTCAGATTTTTTGATTTAACTGCAAACAGAAGATTGATGAACATAAAATGGAGCAATTGGACCATTACTTACCCCAGCAAACAAAATAGAGATTTGCCAGAAATTATGTAGGTTCGAAGAGAGTTCTATTTTCGGGCGAGACTAGAGTAAGTTCAAACTCTCGAGATGGTCGCAAGAGATGTCATGACTGCAAAGTCTCTCGAAGGCAACTCTTTTATGGTGGGATGGTGTTCCCCAGTAATCCCAAATTTGATAGCAGGCTTACAACGGCGAATAGAAGCAGTTATCAGAGTTAAGGGAGGTGTCACGCGTTATTAACTTTTATTCCTTTGCTAGGTCTTTTTTTTTACAGTTTTTAAGATTTCCAATAATATCGTTTTGTTTCTGAATTTGTAATTGAATGGAATTTTTTTCCACATGTTTTTTTATGTTAAAAATAATTCATCAAACAATTTTGTGAAGAGGTAATTTTGAACGTAAGTTTAGTAAAATATTTTTTTTCTTTTATTGAATGGCGTCTATGAATATATTCAACCCCTCCTTATTAACTTATATACTTTTATATAACTAATTCCGACAATAATCGCAAACTCAAATATTTATTTTGTATCAGAATTTGAACTGTAAATTCGAACTTGAACCCATTCTCGAGTTCAATCCAAGTCTGCCACATTTTCATTATTAAACATCAGACACACAAAAAAGAACTCTCACACACACAAACACACACGTACAAAAATACCTATACATCTGCCGCGGTGGCACAGAATAGAAAGCAGGTGGTGAACCTCTAACCTCTTTGCCGACTTTTCAAACCAGCAGCTTGCACATACACGGTCGCACGTTTCGTCTCGTCCGATTCTCGCTGAAAAACAACCCCCTTTTTTCACGTTCACCTTTTCTCGGCTTATTCTTTTTCTTTTCTTCTATTTTACCGTTTTCCTACTGCGCCACCCTTGGCCATGTCGGCCGACAGACCCACCGTACCCCGGTAATAATGAAAAAGACGAAGGACACCTTTTGGACGTCTGCCAGGTGCTAAGACAGCGTCTGGGCATGATTTGTTTCGAAGGATGTTTGAGACCCGGGGGCACATGGGGTGAATGTAATCAGATCGAAATGTTGTAAAATATGTACATACATACGTACGTGCAGTTGGTTAGAGATTCTTTTTTTTTCGTGTAACAATTAATGAATTTATTCCAATTTAGTTATCCTTAGATATATATTCTTGAAAGTTAGAATAAAGAAATTTAGTAATGTGTGGATAATTCAAACAGAAAGTTTGCTGATCCCTTTCAAATTAATAAAACATTCGGATTACAGAACTTTCTTGAATGGTATCTGTAATGCAAACTCTTTCAGATTATTCAAATTAAAAAATTTAAATTTAGTAAGTTTATAGGTACACAATGTTTTATTCATCAACTTTTAGAATATACAGAGAAAAACATAAAAGACATACAAAACAAGTACATATATGAGTATGTAATACATACATACGAAGATAGTTTGAGAATGACACATAGGTGGCGCTCTAATTGGTAAAACAAATGCACTGTAATTTAGGTTGCCTATTTATATGTTTACATTCCGATATTTAGATAAATCGGTTGATTAGTTTATTTTTGACAGCTGATTGGAAAAGAAGCAACACGTCGTTTTGTTAAAATGGAAAAAGCAGAGTATTGTGCGGTGATTAAATACTTCGTAATTAAGGGTATGAAAGCTACCGAAATAAAAGATGAATTACTGGAAGCATTAGGTGAATCTGCTCCATCATCCGCTACAATAAGTAGATGATGAATTTAAACGTGGTAGAACAAGCTGTGTTGATGAAGCGCACTATGGAGCACCCAAAATCGTGACTTCTAAGGAAATTATTATAAAAATCCATATTATTACGCAAGATAGACGACTCAAAGTCAGAGAGATAGCAGACATGGTAAACATTTCAACAGAACGCGTACACCACATTTTAACGAAAGAATTGGGCCTTTCCAAGCTTTCGGCAAGACGGGTGCCGCGATTGCTTGCGACTGATCAAAAGTTCACTCGTTTACGCATTTCCAATGAGTGTTTGGACCTTTATAAACGGAATTCGGTTGATTTTTGTAGGCGATTTGTTACTTGCGATGAAACTAGGATACACTACAGTACACCCGAAACTAAACAATAGTCGAAACAATGGTTAGAACGTGGTTCTGAACCTCCAAAGAAAGCGAAAACCACTTTATAGGCAAACAAGGTGATGGCATCAATTTTTTGGGATTCAAAGGGCATTTTGCTCATTGATTACCTTCAGAAAAGTGCCACAATAAACGGACAATATTATGCAGAACTTCTACAAAAATTAAATGTTGAGATACGTGCTAAACGGCCAGGAATGGCAAAGAAAAAAATTCTGTTTCATCAAGACAGCGCTCCCTCGCATACCAGCACAGTTGCGATGTCCAAAATCTACGAGTTGCATTTCCAATTAGTACCGCATGTGCCTTATTCGCCGGATCTAGCCCCATCCGACTTCCACCTTTTTTCAAAATTGAAAACGGCATTAGGTGGAAAGAAATTTTCGTCTAACGACGAGCTTACCATCTTCGTAAATGAGTATTTTGCAAGCCTTCCGGAATCGCATTTTAGAGATGGCATAAGGGCATTGGAGCACCGTTGGAAATGTATTGCTCTTTTAGGAGAATATATTGAAAAATAAAAATTATTTTGTATTTAAAAAATTCGTTTTTCTTTTCCATTCTCACTACTTGTCAAACTACCCTCGTATGTATAAAAATGTAATAAAATTACATACATTTGGGTTCATAGTGAATGCAAAGCTTTAACTTGTTTGCCCATCTTTTTGCAGTAATATGTCAAGTGTTAACAATTCTGAATAAATTTTGCTTGTATAAACGCATTATACCACCCTCCATCTACCTAAAATTTAGCGAGCGCAGGTAAAGATTATGAGTTCAGTAAACGATTAACGATTCCAAAACAATCTATTATTCATCATATCTGAGATCTGGGTTAATTTAATTATCAGATACTGTCAAAAATATGATTTAAATCTATACAAAATATACCAATTCGCATTACAACTAATAATTTAAGAGATTGCTATCTGCTTCGGGGTTTCCGGGCTGGAACCGCTCCACTTGTATATCTGCCGACGTTTCAGTTTCAGTACAGTAGTTCAGCCCTGAAAATGCCCTTTACAAATGGGTACGAAACGTCGGCAGATATACAAGTGACGCGGTTCCAGTCCGGAGACCCAGAAGCAGATAGCACCACGACCGCGGAACTCTACGTACCAGGTTTAAGAGATTGTTTTTATTATCAATTATAAAAGATGATCCAACAACAAAAACATCTTTGAGAATACAAAGCTTGAACTTGTTTGGCCATCTTTAAATATGTCGAGTGTTTGTACATGTTCGTTCCACTACTTCATTTCTAATTCTTCGTAAAAGTAAAATATAGATATGGATGTGTTCAACACCTGAATTACTTCCTTGTTTGTGACACTGTTGGACAATGTTTCGTCGTCGATATCTGAAATAGGAGCATTTTTATTATGCTCTGTTAAAACGTTTTAATCAATTCAGAAGTTCATATTCTAAATGTATTTCATCTTCTCCTCTTGTTCACGCTTGAAAAGCTACCTGTTCGACAGACTCATTATCGTGACGCACTTTATTGCTCATTTTTGTCAATTCTGTTTCGCTTTCGGTCAGTTCTTGCAGAAAATGTGAGGTGCCTTACCACACATCTTCATCCCAGTCGTCATCTTCAATATTAGTTAACTGTGACCATGACTTTTTAATTAGATTTATTGAACCTTCAGCCCAATATTCAACTACTGCAAAAATGCTTCTTTCGGAAAAAGTTTTTTTTATACATTCAACGATGTCATTTTCTTGTAAAATAAATTCTTGCAGCAATTTCTTTCTGCTTGCAGAAAGAAATTTGATGAAAATTGATGCAAAATGTGAAGATGCCTTGGCATCTTCACATTTTGAACCATAGATGGATGTAATATTCGGTAGCAAAAATATACAAACAATTTGATTATCGTTATCTATGGGGGTAGCTTGAAATTTCTTTCGTTTTTCCAGTATATTTTTTACTTTTTTTTTAAAATTATTAATAAATATTTTTTCTTTTCTTAAACTAATGGACCCCTGCATTTTGAAATTTCCGTAGATATTTTCAAAAATAATGTCAGAGGGACAGATTTATATTAATTTTTAAGCTAAACTTTTTAGCTCTCATTTTCAAGATTTTAGAATTTTTGAATACTCAACAATTTCTAAACATTTTTAAATGACATCTCAAAAAATTAAAAGCATTAACATTTTACTAGGATGCACTTTCACAGTTCTTAATTTTCCAAACTTAATAATAATAATATTAAATATTATATATAACTTAGACTGCTATTTATTATTATGATCACTGAAGGTTGATATACACTACCGGTCATATTTATTTGCCCACACCAATTTTATGTGTTTCCCGAAATACGGATTATCTTTCGAAAAATCTGTATTATAATTATTCAACAATATTATTATTAGTAGAAGTAATTCCATATGAATTTCTACGAAAATCTTAAATTGTTTATGATATATCGTTAAGGTGTCATAAATTGGAAAAATACCATAAATATTATATAGGCTAATCCCTACAGTATTAACAGTCTTACCTGCATTTCCGAAAGGTATTACCAATATTGTTTTATTGTACTAACTAATCTAATTACAATACTAGGATATGTTATTCAAAAAGGAAAATAAATTTTATGTCAGTCATCGTTCATCTTTTGTTGCGAAAACAGTGAAATAGAGAGTTATTGTGTTAAGGAATTATCTGTTGAAGTGCCTGCTATGATAATTGCTTATCATCGTACGGGTAAAAGTAAACGCGAAATTGCAAAAGAATTATGATTAAATCGCAGAACCGTTGATTATAACGTTAAAAATTTGAAGAAAGTGGTACATTTTCCAACAAAAGAAGATCTGGACGACGCAAAACGACGACATCTGCAGATGACCGGCATCTAATACGGATAAGTAGACGCGATAGACGAAAAATAGCACCAGACATTGCTGCTGAAATGAATAGAGCGCGTGCTAAACCAATTAGTGTGTCCACGGTACAGAGAAGGTTAAGGCAAGCGGGTTTATACGGAAGAATTGCTCTGCGAAAACCACTACTACGAAGGCAAAACAAGATAAAACGACTAAATTGGGCTAAAGAACATAAGAATTGGACGATTGATCAGTGGAATAATGTGTTGTGGACAGACGAATCAAAGTTTGAACTTTTCGGTAGTAAAAGGCGAATATTCGTAAGATCCGCAGGAGAAAGAGTACTGCCATAATGTATTGCGCCTACCGTAAAACATGGAGGAGGTTCAGTAATGATTCGGGGGTGTTTTGGTGGAAGATCTGTAGACGATCTCGTCAAAATTGAGGGAATCCTGCTTGATTGTGTGGCGATTACTTGCGTCAACTAGAAGAGCAATGGCAAATCTCTATTATGGTATGGCCAGCTCAAAGTCCTGATCTGAACCCAATAGAGCTTTCTTGGGAAGAATTGGACCGGAAGGTTCAAGAACGTGCTCTATCATCCACCACTGTACTGTGGGAACAACTTCAAGAAGCCTGGGCACAAATTACAGAAGATACACTGCAAAAATTAATTGAAAGGATGCCGCGGTTATGTGCCGCAATCATCAAAAATAAGGGTGGGCACATTGATGAGAGCAAAATTTAATAATAATTAATGATAAAGTTTTTATATAAGAAAAATGTAACTATTTTATGTTTATTTTACACTATTGTATTGGTACAATAAATAAATTTTCAGTACACATTTGATAGTTTAATAATTTTGGCTAAAACTAAGGGTGGGCAAATAAATATGACCGGTAGTGTATAATCCCTTGCCATTATTAATTATTAATTTTCGTATTCTGTATACGTATTTCGACAACTAAGTTGTCATCATCAGCAGATGATTACACAGTGTCGCACCTTGAAAACTACAGTAAAAATACCCATACGAAAAACAAATTCCACACGCGATCCGTACCGCTGAAAGCCAAAACGCACACTGTTATTAATTAATGTGGCAAGGTGTTATATATCAACCTTCAGTGATCAAGTTAATCAACCACAGGCCCCATCAAAATTACCAGCTATTTATTACTCCTCAGAAGTAGCAACTTTTCTAAACAATTTTTTTTATTATAAAATAAAAAAAACTTCTTTTGCCACACCAATTCGACAACACCCTGTATACTTATAGTTTTACTTTTCTGTCTTTTTTGGATGTTTCTCTTACGTAATAAACTGTTATCAAACATTACGTTTTACTACAAGTTTTCCATTTCAAAATTTCAGTCATCTCAATGGAACGTCTACTTTTTACAAAAATATATTTTTTTGGGGGGTGAAAAATTCCCTGAAGCAAAGGATTTTCATTTGTTTTATAACCAATTATATGACCATTTACACCCAGACATCATCTAGAAGTACAAGGGATGGTGAATGAAAACGAACAATTTCAAAAATTAAACGAATTTTTCATGCAACTACTACAGAAACAACGATCTGTAATACAGCAAAACATTGACTGGACCGGTTTGACAAAAAGAGGCACAATACCGCGAAAAGAAAGAGAAGTAACAACAACAAACATATCGGTGCGACGGTGGTGCGCCCGTCGTAGCTGTCCACGTCGACCAGTTGGTCGCGACCGGACCTCGATTCGCGAAGGACGCCGGTTGTGATTGGTTAGTGGGGTGCGCAACAACACCCACCGCTCGCGCCAGATAACCACCGTACGCCCGCCATCCGGACACCCGGACCACGGCCCGTCTTCTAATCGACTCCGCGCTCCACCAATCATCGCTAATCTAACGCCGAAACACGCCGGAGACTGGACGCCAGCAAGAAGTACGGAGCGGTATCGGCACGATCACCTGATCTTTTCCGCACAAAAACGAACATCGGGGGAAAGGTAATATTCGCAGCAATTAGCGAAATATATCGACATAAATGGTATATACATTTACACAGTGGACTTCTCGAAGGTCGCAAAGTACTATGAACTCTCCGATAGTCTACTGCGAGAATATATCTATCCTTCTCTGTTCTAGCGTCATTTTGTTATTAACTTTTTCGTTTCCAAAATGGCCGAAATATAGGAGCCACGAACACTTATGCGAATACTACGTGAATTATCAAAAGAATTAATTATTTTCTTTCAAATACATGTACCGAAATAACGAAAAATATAGATAGGTGGAAAGAATTTTATTGTCATATTAATAAATGTAAACAATTGTCAAAGAGAAATGATAAATTACGTATAGAAATATAATATTTCTTTGTTAGTCAATATTTAAATATACATACACATATACATTATGTTATTTTATTAATAACAACGCATATTATAAGGCAAATTCATTCAGGACCACTTCTGGAAATAAAGTTGTCATCAAATTGATTTTGTAATAAATCGATTGCTAAACGCGCTGGCAAGTTGCGCCGTCTTGTTGGAACCAAATGGCGTCGATGTTTAGCTGATTAATTTTTGGAAACAAAAATTCAGTCAGCATGATTCGATAGCGTTTGCCATTCACCGTAACGGCAGATGATGCCGCCAATGTATAAACCGCACCGAGCAGTCAATTTTAATGAATGTAATGGTGATTCGTTAAAGGCTTGAGGATTGTCTTTGCTCCAAATACGGCAATTTTGCTTATTGATGTGGCCATTTAATCAGAAATGAGCTTCATCACTAAACACAATTCTTTGACAAAAATACTCATCTTCGGCCTGTTTCAAATGAGCCTAATCAGCAAAAATGCGACGCAAACGATGGTCGTTTGGCTTCAATTCTTGCACGAGCTGTATTTTATAGGCACGTAAGCCAAGATCCTTACATAAAATTTTCCACGTAGTCGACGAATCGACGTTTCGGCGTCTTCTTCAATACTTCGCGCTACAGCAGCAATATTCTTTTCGGTACGCACATTTCTTTGTCTCGTTGATGGTTTTGAATCGAGAAGAGCAAAATTAGTGCAGAAACGATCAATAACTGCACGAATTGCTCGCTCACCAGGCCGATTATGTTAACCGTAAAATGGACGAAGTGCTCTATGAACTTCGAGAACAGATTTATTTTTTTCATAGTAAATTTCCACAATTTGGAAGCGTTGTTCTGGCCTTAAACGATTCATGATGACTTGCCAAACCTTACTGAACGGAAATGTCAACGCAGTTTGACATTACCAGCTGTCAAACCATAGTTATCGATATCGATAGTTCTCATGTAGCTTAAAAAAACACCCATATCAAAATTATTAGTAACTGAATTTAAGTACAGGCTGTATATAATTTAAAATTTTGAATATAATGAAATGATAGATATACATATGTATGCATGTTAAATAAATAAGTATTGTATTATTGGAGTTAAATTTAAATGAACACTTATTTGTTGTTAGTGATGTTAATGCCAATATTTTGAAAGTATTGGGTCTAACGGACAGTTCTGTTCGTTGTTAGAATAAAACAAAAAAATAAATTTTTCATACCTTGAAGAAATTTGTAATACAAGTCGTTTGTATTTAAATACATTTAAAATTTGCGATTATAAACTTTATCAAAGAAGATCTATTCCTAGAAAATTACTAGAAAATCCCTTAATTATCGATCGGTTTTGGGTCAGGTATCTGCCACTAAGGTTTAAACACAGATAATGAAATATGTGAACGCGCTACGAATAATAACCAATTGAAATTTGTACATGCTCGTGTTAAGAGGGGTATTAAAGTGTTCTAATAACATTAGGTCTGCCGGAAAGTCTTTAGAATAAAACAAAATACATTTGAACAAAAGCTACAAATAGAACCTATCAGGGAAAAAATTATAGAGGGACAAGTCAGATGGTTGGGACATGTCTGTCGAATACAGGTAGATAGGGGGTTGAGGAAAAACAAGAGAGAAAGATCTAGAACAAAATGGATATATAAAACAAGGGAAGAGATGGAAAGGAAAGAAATGGGCATGGACGAAATACGAACCTTGACCCAAGATAGAACACTGGAGACAAAATATAAAACTCAACCCCACCAGCCTTACAACTAGCAGTAGAAAGGTGTAAGGCTGAATTAAGTGAGTACAATTAAGACACAATTCTATTACGTTTCCTTGTTTCATAATAAATGTTCCATTAAAAATGTAAATAAACAGAGCAACATTATCCTTTTAGTAACAGAATCGCTTAATATTTCAGAAAACCTTAACAGCTATTTTGTCGAAAATTAAAACCACTAAATAATTCTCGACGTAACTATTTCACATGTCATGACCTCTCTAGTATATTCACACGTACAGTCATCCCTTTTTGCTATTAAATTATTCATTTTCCCCCGAGCTCGATTTTCCCATGACCAACAACATACTCCACTTTCCATCTTTCATTCGAACACGATTTCGATCAAAGTCTGTTACGTCGGGCGATCTGCGAATAACACCTATTACGGGTAGATTGTGCTGTTGTCAATGGTGATGAGAAACAAAATGAAAGAAAAAAACCACACACGTACAGAGGAGGAGGGGGCTTCAGCCGCCGCAGGTTCTCATGGTGTCGTCCCGTTTGAGAATTGGGACGCCTCGATATTTGTTTCGAGTGTGAGAACGCAGAGACGGTAAATGAACACGGCAAACCGACAGACAAACACGAGTTGGAAATAGGTTGCAGTGTAGACGTCGGTATTTCTGTTGGTAATCCCTCTGTGTTATTGTTGTTAAAATGTTTTTTTCGAAGGCGCCACTTACAAAAAAAAGGTTTCTCACGAATTGTTTGAACTTGATTTAATGAGAACAGGTTGTTCGTCTTTTTTTGGGGAGTTTGTTATCTTTGTTATGACTAGGGGTGTATTTAAATTTATGATTTCGTTGAATTAAAGAAAAAAAACGTAGACATGAACGTGAGATATTGGAAAAAAAAGTGGTTAAAGATTTTCAGCAATGTCGAAATTTGGAACACAGTTTTAAATTCAATTTTGTTATAAAATTCAATTATTTTTTATCTATTATTAATCTTGTCAAAACTATTTCAAACATTGCAAAT
This sequence comes from Dermolepida albohirtum, assembly GCA_031893035.1. Taxonomy (NCBI): domain Eukaryota; kingdom Metazoa; phylum Arthropoda; class Insecta; order Coleoptera; family Scarabaeidae; genus Dermolepida; species Dermolepida albohirtum. The sequence goes on from JAVIWB010001110.1 coordinate 780,440, forward strand.
TAAATACAAAACAAACGCAAAACGGACGCAACAGAAGATAAACTCAGCACAATTCATGGAGATTAAAGATGGTTTCAATGTTATTTTAAAGAAGTATTCAGGTGTGTGGGTTGTGGAACTCTAGGATTAAGATGTCGGTCAATAATCTGTGGAACGTTTGCAGAAATTGTTGTTCATGAGGGTATTGGTTACGTGACTTAATTTCTGAAGTAGAGAATATTGGTCAGACATGCTGAAAACTCTTTGGATTATGGAGTTTATGTTCTGCTTTTGGGCGGGATGATGATGGGAAAAGGCGTTTAGATACCGGTAGGTGCGTGTGTGGGTTAAAAGTAAACTGTATATCCTAGTGAAACATCCAGAGGACGATTCACAAGACGTTTAGGAAAGGAACTTTCTGATTCAACTTTCACGTTGAAACGTATGAAATTATGCTGGGAATTTAGGAAAGCAAAGAATACCTTCCTTGCTTTCCTAAGGAATTCCAAATAACGAGGTTATCATCTACGTATCTGAACCGACATTGTTTTAGACTGCTGTTCGAGTGTCTCCAAATAAATGTCGGCGTCAACAGGAGATCGACCTGTTGATCATCGTGAAATCAAACCCAGTCATATCAGTTGTCAATATTAACGCAACAAATAGAGGAGAAAAAGGTCTAAGATAGCTACCGACAAACTAGAAAGAAGTATTTTAAAGGAAAACAGTTAAACAAGAAAAACGCATCAAATAAAGCAGTAGAAAAGTCTCAAAGGAAATTTGTAGAACCATCAGATATCAGTGAAAATGATAATTACCCTACTTATTTAGAAGCAGAATACTGATGTCCCGAAATTAATCCAAACAGCATTAAGGATCTCGAATGGTGTTTCCAAAGATTTTATTCTCGTTTCATTTAAAAACCAGAGAAAATAGAAAATTACTCAATAGTCCAAGATTTAAGACAAAGATGTGAAAGTTGTGAATTATCAGGTTGTTACAAATGTAATGTCCGTTTTTTCCTTCAGTCTGAACTGAATCACACCTGTGTGAAGACGTGTATGTTTTCGGTGAAAATTATTATTGTATTTGTAGAAAAGGGTATTTATTTCGAAGTGTGTACCTGTTCCATTTCTTGGAAAGATGAATACACCTGTCCTTGTCTCGCCTATGGAAATGCTGTCGGCAAGAGATATTCGGGCAATTTACCTCTTTCAATTTAAAAAGGGATTAAATGTAGCTGCAGCAACGCGAAAAATTAATCAGACGTTCGGTGAAACCACGTGTAATGAACGCACATTACGGCGATGGTTTAAAAAATTCAGCGAGGGAAATTTTGATTTGGAAAATGAGCCTCGCGGATATGCGCGTAACACCGTTAATGACGACGAGCTGCGTGTAGAAGTTGAAAGTAATCCGTCGACAACAGTGCGTAGCCTTGCAGAAACATTTCAAGTGTCCATTGCCACCATTAGTCGTCACCTTTCTTCGATTGGCAAAGTGAAGAAACTCGATCGATGGGTGCCGCACCAATTAACGGAAGCCAATAAGCTCCGTCGATTAGAGGTGGCTACTTCTTTGGCTAATCGACAGAAAGTTGAACCGTTTCTTCATCGAGTGGTAACGTGTGACGAAAAGGGGATACTTTATGATAATCGGAGACGGTCAGGACAATGGTTAGATCGAGGTGAAGCACCAAGACAGCATGCACGAGCATCACTTCACCCGCGAAAGATTATGGTGACTGTATGGTGGACCAGTAAAGGTATTATTCACTATTCATTTTTGCAACCTGGTGAAACCATCACGGCAGCGTCCTATTGTGCCGAACTGGAAACTATGCATGGAAAATTGAGCCGCTTGCAGCCCTCACTGGTCAATAGACATGGACCCATACTTCTTCATGATAATGCAAGACCACATCTCATGTTGCACGACAGACAATCCAAAAACTTTCGGAATTTGGTTACGAAATTCTCCCTCACCCACCCTATTCACCTGACCTTTCGCCAACTGATTTTCATTTTTTCCGAAGTTTAGGCAATCACTTAAAAAATAGGGACTTCCCTGACCGGGAGTCTGTAATAGCAGTGTTTGAGCAATATGTGAGCCGTCAAAACCTAGATTTCTTTTCAAAGGGAATTTTTCAGCTTCCAGGCCGTTGGCAACAAACTATTGATGTAAATGGAGACTATTTTGCAGAATAAATATTTGTATTTTTTTAAATTTAGTCTTTTTTTTATTCCTTACAAAATCGGCCATTTCATATGTAACAACCTGATAGAAATTAATTTTTACAGAAAACATTCAAAAATAAATGACACATTCGTTTTGCCGCTAGCGTAAATTTCCAATGTTTCCGAAAGTGCTATATTAATACGGTATTGCCTAAACCAAATGAATTTAATAACCAATATGAGAGTGAAAAAGTTACGTAAATACGAGATCATCGGTATAGTTTTAGAAATTAGCAAATGTATGGAATTGTTAGCAGAATTAGTGAGACAAACGAAAGATATCAGAATTACAAGCATTTGACACATTGCTCCCTTTACAAATAAAGTGAAACACACGTGCAGTAGGAACTTATAAAATTTATAAAGAAGCTAGAAAACGATGGAAAGAAAGAGTTATTGCTGTAAAAAGAGAAACATGGTAGAATTGTGGCATAATAATGAAGAGAAATTTTAAGGAAAACTAAAAGCTATTCTGCCGAGTTGTTAAGAAAAGAAAAATGAAATGGAACCGGGTACATAAATAACAAGAACAATCAAATAATTACAAACGAGAGACGAGCCATGGCAAGTTGGAGAGATTACTTCCAGAAACTAATGACGGTACAAGGTAAGAATGAAGACGTACTGGACGAGATTCCACGAAATAGAGACCATGTGAGTGTCATATGTGATAATGAGCTTAATAGAACAATGGATGAACTGGAAGAGGGTCTGCAGAAACTAAAAATAGGGGATTGCCGGTGTAAGACTGCTTGACCAAGTGAGAAATGAAGAAATAAGAGGAAAACTAGGAATGAAATCGATGACTCCGAGAATAAAGGAAAACGCATTGCGTTAATATGGACATCTAATGAGGCTGAAACCAGAAAGGTTAACAAGGAGATTCCGGATGATGGAAATTCCAAAAAAGAAGGAAAGCTGTAGACCGCGCAGAAAGTAGAACGACGAAATGGGAAAGTATCTAAATGAGATGAATATGGAATGAAATAATACAGCAGTACAAACAAGAGATAGAAAGAATTGGAGAAGATGCATAGCTGGGAGCAGGGGAGTAGGAAAAACTTAACCAGTAGCTACTTCGACACTAGCACAGTCCGTAGAACAAGCCCAGGATTAAATAAGTAAGATGCGATAGTATGCAATTTGTAAAATTTAGTGCGCTTGTTTTGTTGGTAGCTCTTTAAATTTCTTTTGAATGTAAACTGATACGTATTCGGGGGATCGTTAGCTAGATTTGTCTAACATATATATATATATATATATATATATATATATATATATATATACATACTTTTTTTGTTTTTTTTCTCCTATAAAGTTTGGATATTACCTATGTATTAGTTGTACATGTCTACTGATAACTATTGTTGTCTGGTTATCCAATAAATTAGGATTTTTATTGTTATTGTGGATTTTCTTTCTTTTTCTGGCCACTTGTGACTCTAAGATTTGTAATAATACGTTTTTGCTACTTCACATGCACTCTACTTCTAGAGACTACAATAATTTGGCGCCCTCTTAATGCAGATGACCCTAACTCTCTGAAATATTGACTAGGTCCAGCCCTAGAAGTAACTGAAAATATTTCACATGTAGGAAATACGAGCTTTTGTTCTTATTACCAAACACGCTACTTCTAGGGATTACAATACTGTGGCGCCCTTTTAATGCAGATAACCCTCCCTAACTCTCCAAAATACTGACTGGGTCCAGCCCTAGAAGTAACTGAAGATATTTCACATGTAGGAAACACGGCCTTTCATTTTCATTATCAACAACAGTCGACAGGGGCGTAACACGTCGAATAAAAAAGCTAAAACTTCTGTACTAAACATCACACTTATAAATACACAAAGTACTTCAAAATTACAATGTCTAATACTATTCTCAGAAAACGTAATTGCAGGTATCCATCTAATAACATAGCTTTTACGAATAACATCCCCCTACGAAGTTAATAGTCTACTATAATTTACATTAACAATGCATAAACTACCAACAACAATCTGATCGACCTGACGGTAACGTAAGCGTCTATTTAATAAACCGGAATTCACTTTCCCTTTCCGACTAACAATTTCATCGATTGGGTAGAACTGAAACGGCGCGTCATGGCGCACGCGACCGCGTCTCTGCACCCGCGTCGCCGTTTATACAACACAAATAATAAAATCGACCAAACATCAACAACAGAGAAGCGCCGGTCAACGGTATCATCAGCATCGATACGCGAGAGAAACGGGAACGAAAGAGGGCGCTCCGATTGTGACTCTGTCAGTTAGTCAGTCAGTCAGTCAGTCGACGTTCCATCATCCCCCTGATACCGCCGGAAATGGGGTTAATGAGTGGCGATCTATTGATCCGATACCGGGCATCGGGCATCATCAATCTCGTATCGTATCACGTACTACGCAGATTGGAAACGGCGTGGGACGAACGTGTTTGCGGTGGTTTTTTTTTGCGGGAGGAATGGTAAAGACATCTGACGGGCATTGTAGTATTCTGATAGGGACATCAGACGGAAATGGACTGTCACAAATGTCACAGACTTACTTATATGTATCGAAATGAACTTCAATTTGGGCGAAGAATAGAATAACAATAGGACATTGAGTCGGTCTATATTAGCTTGTGACATCAGGAAAGAATCCAATGATTCCGCTCTGAAATTTTGATGTGGTTTCAGTTTTCTTTAACCTTTCTAGCCCAATCTTTTCTACCAACAAAATATAAAGAAATAACGAAGAATATACGTAAGAAAAAAATTATGAAACAATGAGTCAGGTAAATGAGAAAGTAGTAAGTCAAAATAGGGTTTGGTGTAATTTGTTTATTAATAGAATGAATCCTCGAAGGATAAAGGAAAAAATGTATACGCAGGTCGAGAAGACTGCAAAAAGATGGATGAGAACTTGGTCAAAGAGGAATAAGAAAATATGGAGAAATTAAGGAAATGGGGACTATTTCGATCCCAATTTTACCAAAGCCATTAACCTCACATTGAATACTTAACTTTTACATTGCATCGCTAAAGAGGAATGTGTAACAGCAAAATTGTATTTTATAAAAAATGAATTTATCAAAATCCATGATTATAATGTGTCATATACACCTCATTCCAACGTCGAATGCGGGATAAAGGATTGCGGGTATCGGAACAATTCATTCTGGCTGACCAGGGAGCGCGAGGTCGACGTTCCCTTACCCGTTGACCCATCGGGGCCTGAATGCGAGTTCAGGTCATCATCACTGCCACCACCATCATCACTGCCACCGCCATCTCCGATCCCACCGCCGCAACGCGGCGAACGAACGGGTGCGATGACCGGGAGATCCGGGATCCGTTCCTGTTACCTCATCATTGGGAACGGCGTCTAACGCCTAATATCCCCGACATTTGTTCTCTTTCGGTCGACGACGATGCCGACGTCGGCCAAGCGCCGGCCGTCAAAAATTCCTCGTCGAAAGTCAGAAATAGATCGGCGAGGGACGAAAATAAGCACGCCGAGACGCGAATTATGTCGCACAGATTCTGGCGTTTTAAAGTGGCTGCATCAAAGGCATTAATGCCAGGAATCTGTTACTTTTTATGTTTGCGCAAAGTAGTGTATTGTCTTGTTATATTTGGTATGCTGAGCTTAACATGAATAAAACAACTGTTCTTTAGATTTCCATTAATTGAATTTCTTTCGTTGGTAATTATAGTCAAAAAGCCGTCGTATATTTTTTCAAGTACTACGATGTTATTATAACGACATTACATTATTTATATTCGACTTTTCTTTTTTAAAAAATATATCCAAACAGTGTCAACAATGAAGAAGATAAACAACTTCCACGTACAGTTAAAGTCATCTAATTAAAGACACCTTAATAAAACTTAGAATACGTCGACTTTCTTACACAATATTCTAAAAAATTCCCTAAAATAACGAGTATTAAACATAAATAACAAAACAACGCTAGAAGCTATTCAAAAATTTATTTTACAATTAAAAACAGCAACGTATGCCATTTACTTTACATGCTTCTTTAGAATTGTGACAGTAACTTCTGGTCTTACGTGCAGATACTACACAATCAGCAGCCGAAACTCGACTAAGTAAAGAATTCCGTTGTGTGGTTCAGTTAAAAAATTTTATTCGACCAAAAGTAGCCAAAATTCCAGTGAACAATTTTAGAAATTAGTTGCCGGCAACTGTATATTATATAAACAAAATACAATACAAATACTAGTTTCTTCAAAATCTGCTCTCAGTATCGCCAATCTGTATAGGGACGATGTACGTAAATCATTCGAAAAAATGAGAAAGTATTTGATGCAATTATCAACAAGTAATACGTACAATAGTTATATATTTATATATATTTATTAAACAATTAAAACAATTATAACTACTTTATAAAGAAAGTGAAACTGTATTGCTTAGTGGCTTAATGTAGAAAATATTTAATTAATTTTATATAATTAATAAAAACGATGGAATACTAGCAAATGTGAAGTGCTTAATTATATATTTATATATAAATATTAACATCAAAACTTGACTGAGCGTTAAAACAATTAGATCTGCCCCATAATGTAATTCATGGCATATTAAGAAGCTTACAGCTGTACTAATGGTGTAATTGGTAGATGGATGAGAACAAATGCTATAGAAGACAAAACTTGAAGCCAAGATCTACTAGGAATGTAGTTCTCATAATGACTGAATAATACTTGCCCCCACACATTACGACTTCGATTAATAAGCTTATTTGCTCACACTTTACGTGCTCTTTTATGCGTTGTAGTAATAGAAATGCAAGCCAACGGTCTTCGGATATATAATCCAGACGTATGCTAATAATTTCTTAGTGTTTGGGTTCATAGTAGCCTTCCAACGGCAGCAGTAAATTCTATTCGAAACTTTGTCGCGTTAAAGACGCCATTTCTACATGTCAATTGCGACAAGTTTCGCCCTCGAACAGTTCCAAAGAACAATTTCAAAATTTAGAAATTTACACGCCTAGGTTCGCCTTAAATACTTCGGCAACACTTTGCTGTGTTCTTCAACGTTCCAAGTAACCTACGGCACTCCATGCTTCTATAGTTGACGGATCGCGATATTCCATTTCAGACAACACTCAAAATTGCAAATCTTCACTATTAACTGCGGCACTTTTGGTAACTAACGTAGAACACCAACGATGATAGCTTTAACGCATGCGTAAACATGTTAAGATACTTCTGAGTGTGTGTTTTCTTGATTTCTAGTTAACCACTTAGACAATGCGCCTTGCTCCAGTTCTAAAGATATGCTTTAAGAGAAATAAGAATATACAACATTTGAGGTAGCTTACACAGCTTTCGTCATCGTCATCATTTGCTAAATATCTGCATTCTATTATAAAACGTAATATTGAAAAGGCAAATGTGAATTAATAGGTTTAAAAAACCTCCTGATATTCATTTCGCGCAATAGCAACGTTGCCTTTAACAGAGGCTTACGGTAAACCCTCATCATATTTTGTATAGCTATAATATGTTCCTCATCATTAATATTTTTGCTCTATGTATGCTTATTAATTTTCGATTTAGAGTATATTCGATACTGCCATTTCAAGTTCTGCTAGGTCGACCTCTAAACCTTCTCCCATCTTCTTGTTTCTCATAATTTTTTAACTGATTTGTTCTTTCTTTCCATAACAGGGTGTGCACACAAATTTTCTCATGTTGTAATGTTCCCACTCGACTTCTAGTTATTCGAATAACCTGATGTGCATATTTCCTTTACATACTTTATATTTTACTAATTAATATTTTGTTTAGTACAACCTATTAGCAATATCTAACTTTACGAAATTTTAAAACGTTTTGTTTGGAAGGTCTATGTACAAATCATTCTATTTAGGTCATGTTTTAACTTAATTTATAACACTTAAGGGTGCCTTCTTGGAAAAGATGATCGTTAAAAAGGGTACATAAGTGGAAGCGAGTGTACTTTAGTATAAGGTTAGTTTTAAGACTTGAAAACATATTAAACTGTGTGAAATAAATTAGTTTGTTAATTGGTGGTGGTGAAGCATTATTCTATGAGTGTCACCGCGAATCCAGATGCAACATTGTGATTATCTGCTGATAATGACAGCATAATTGTCGAAATACGTATACAGAATACGAACATTAATGTGGCAAAGGTTTTTTTTTAATCAATCAACCACAATCTCCATAAAAATTTACATATGATCAGTGTTCTAATCTGATTATTTTATGATTAAAAACGACAAAAAAATCTCCTTTTAAATCTCTAAAACTCGAATGTCTACAATGCTTTTAGATCTCGCTCAAATTTACAAGTTGTTTATGAAGTATCTAACATATAAAAAACAATAGTTAGCAACCATTTCTTAACATATCTCGACCTAGTTTTCGGCGTGGCTCGAAATAAAAGTGACGACGCTCTGTTTGGAACGCCGGTGTTCTTACTTAAAGCGCCCACGATTTAAACGCAGACACACACATACGAACGTGTATACATACATACATATAACCTACGAAGAATATAACAACGATATCTATGCGATATCTTGGATATAGTTGTAGCAGCGAAACAGATATCGAAATATCATTTGATACGTTTTCTTCGGCGTCCATAGCTTAGATGACTTTTACGATTATAATACAGAATTTATGGCTGCAGTACTGCTTTAAATTTTTTACATCGAATAAAATTCAAAGATTGTGTATTGCCAAAAAATTTTTGTAACTTGCGCACAGATATCGGGGTCGGCGGTGGGAGGACTTAAAAATCACGTCTGGTGTCTAGAACGTAGGTGTGAACGTCCTTGGGCTAATTCTGTGAATTTCATTTTTTATTGTTCCTTTGATTCCCCTAAGGTTTAGGGAAAAGTAAATTCAATAATTGACAATATTTCTTCGTGAATAAGTAGCACGTGTTGCAAAATTGTTAAAAGACAAATGAACTTATGTTAAATAAATTCTATTTAAGATTGATGATAATTAGTATATATAAGAACAAGTGTCGGGTTTTATCGTACGAGCCCAAGTTCAGCGCACGACGAGCGAAACCAGGAAAGCTTTTACTATAATATATAATATTAATTGCATGCGCCCAAGTTTAGGACACGGCGAGTGAAGCAAGGAAAGCTGTCAATATAATATTTAATATTCATTCTAATTTCATCTAATTTATAATTTACGTTTAGAAATTCAAATTTTAATCTCTTTACAGAGAATAATTCATTATTTATTACCCGCCAAATACCTGCCTATCTGGTAATTATCACCAATGTCCCCTTTGTCAATTATATGCTTTTATTGCATAATAATTACATTAAGCTAGTCGTGTGACGTATCATTTTGAAGTGGTTTTTGCGATTAAGCGTTTAATGATATTATTTTATGTTGTAATAACTCCTCAATTATTTCTAATCTTTAGCGTAAACTCTCAGTACAGTGATTGGCACAATCTTCCACCTCAGCGATTTTTTTAGGATTGTATAAATCAGTGAATTGATCCTGCAACCGTCTCATCGAAAGGGATGAAATTAAAATTTTCTTGTACAACGTTATAATCAAGCCTGATTGTATAATGTAGGATCTGCGATTATTATTAAGCGGAATATGTTCAAACAAATGATGACCATAAACCGTCGTCTAGAAGTGATATTTTATTCAATTTAAATTTGTTGTCCTTTCTTTAAATTTATTATTTTACTACTTTCAAGTTAGCATATAGTTATATATATATATTAACTTAAATACCGTTGATTTAATGTGTTTTAAAAGTAAAACTATAATACAATTCACTATGTGCTTTGTATAATTTATATTATAAAGAATACAAATTATGTAAACTGAATACGTATTCAAGGTAGCTACGTGTTTGATATATGATATTAACTACTGAGTGTTTTATTACTATAGCTTACTAAATCTAGATTTATACATTTAAGTACCTGAACCAGCAAAGGGGTAGAATATAACGTGACATCATTTTTATCAATCAATAAATTAGTAGATTGTTCTGTTCTTTAGCATTTTGATTAATGCATTTATTACTTTTTATTTCCTTTTACCTTCTTCTCGTCTCAACCATTGGATGATAGTGCTATGACCTGTGCGAATTTCTTTGATCCTTTTCGCTTCAGCGTTAGTAGATGACTTTAAAGGAATTCAATATTGTGGTGTCCATTTAAGATCGTTTTGTACACAGAATCCTCCCTAACTCTTCAGAATACTACCAAATTAGTATCCGAGAAATGAGTCGTAGGATCCGTCATAAGTAAGCAATACAGTAATGAATAATCATTGCCTTCCTGTCTCGTCCAACACAAAAACGTATTGAACTACAAAGCGAGAACACGTCTATTTCGGTCGGCAACAGAGTTTCCAGAGTCTATTATAGACAGACGCATCACGGCGATTTGCCGAATAAAAGAATGTTAAAAGAAATCATTCAAATGTTAAAAACACCCTGTCTACTACATGTTTCAGAGAATCGCACTCTTCATCAGGCAGACCTATGTTATTAACGAATGATTCCTTGGTAGAGTTTAATAGGGAATACAGGCTTGGGATATACGGCTTCCATCGTCCAGACTTCACCTCTTTTGGAGTTGAACAACCAACCGTAGTCCACTGTAATCGTTCTTGTTTCAATTTAGGATCATGGTGGTAGATCCAAGTCTCATCCATAGTTATAAAACGACGCCAGAAATCGGTTTTATTCCGCTTGAAAGGCACCAAGTTACGCTGATAAATTTGTTTTCGATCCAGTTTTTGTTGAATTGTTAACTTATGCAGCACTAACTTTCCAAACAGCTTTTTCATATGTATTTCTTCTTATAAAATATGGAGTACTCGTTCGTCTGAGATGCCTATGGTATTAGCAATTTCACGCTTAGTCAAATTCGGATCTTCAGTAACCATATTATGTACTTCCTCAATGATTTCTGCTGTTGTTGCAGTTTTTGGTCGTCCACTACGTGGCTCATCTTCAACACTTGTACGACCACGTTTAAACTCTAAAACCCATCGATGTACTGTTGGAAATGAAGGAGCACATTCTTTTAACACGTTCACCATTTTTGTATATATCTCTGTTGCTGATAAACCTTCCAAAACAAAGAATTTTATCACAGCGCGATATTCAGTTCTTTCCCTTGTTAAAAAATACACCGACACGTCTAATTCAAATGGATTGCTCACAATGAATGAATTGACAGATCGAGATAAAATTTTTAGTGTGTTCATATGACACATGAAATATTAAAATGGCGTATGAATTTTGATTCCTCTACTGCTTAATAGGTGTCGCTTTCAAAACTTTTCTACCAACCTGTAACTATCAACCGCAGTTGATAAGAGGCATGACAATCTATAACACATGTTCTTCTAGATTTTTTTGTTTTTATTACCAAGCCTATCGCGGCACCTTAAAACCAGTCAATACCCATTGCGCCAGCCTGTACTTGCAGGTGACAATATTTTGAATAGGACCTGTATAACATCACGTGCATTTTGCTTATGAACATGAAAACTGTTTTTTCTCTCTTGATTTAGTTGCAAAGTAAATTGCACACTTCTTCAGATATATAAGGTTTTCCAATAGAGATGATATGATTTTGAAGTGACATTTCGGCCATTTGTAATATGTCATGATCTGTCATTTGTTTTTATTGTATTCAGTGGTGTTTACAATTTCATCATGGAGAGATATACGCAAGAACAGCGTTTACAAATTATTTCAGTTTTATTATCAAAATAATCGTTCTCCAATTGCAACTTTTCGTGCGCTTTTGCCATTTTATGGTCGTAATAATCGTCCAAGTGTGCTCGCTATTCGTCGAATTGTTAAAAATTTTGAGGTTACATTTTCTTTACATAATTTTCAAGTGCCAATAAGACAAAGAACCGCTCGAAGTAATGCAAATATTGCTGCGTTCAGCCAAGTGTTACTGAAGACCGTAATTTGTCGATTCCAAGACGTTCTCAACTATTGCGACTGTCTCAAACCACAACCTGGCGGATTTTGAGAAAGGATTTGGGTTTGCATCCCTATAAAATTGTTCTCACTCAAGAATTGAAGCCATTGGACCATCGTAAATGTTGTGAATTTGCTGAATTTGCCTTGGAACAACTTGAAAACGATAACGATTTTTTTAAGAAAATCATCTATTCTGATGGGGCTCACTTTCATCTGGATGGTGTGGTAAATAAACAAAACTGTCTATTCTGGTGCGAAGAAAATCCACAAATTATTTATGAAAAACCATTACATTCACCTAAATTGACAGTTTGGTGTGGTTTTTTGGTATGGTGGAATCATCGGTCCGTACTTCTTTCAAAATGAAGCTGGTAACACCGTTACTGTCAATAGAGAGCGGTATAGATTGATGATAACCAATTTTTTATGGCCGACATTGGAAGAAGTTGATCTTGACAACATTTGGTTCCAACAAGACGGGGCTACGTGCCACACAGCAAATGCAACAATAGAATTATTGCGAGAAAAGTTTGCAGATTCGATTATTTCAAGAAATTGTGATATTGAATGGCATCCAAGAAGTTGTGATTTAACACGATTAGACTATTTCTTGTGGGGTTATTTGAAGTCATTGGTCTATCGAAATAAACCAGACTCTCTTCAAGCTTTACAAGTCAATATTGAACCATGCTATTCATGACATACGACTAGATTTAGTGGAAAAAGTGCTCGAAAATTGGGTTCATCGAATTCGTTCCTGCAGAAGAAGTCGCGGAGGTCATTTGAATGACGTTTTATTTAGAACTTAATTGTATCGATTGTACTTCACATTAAATAAAAAACTTTTGAATGTTCTTAACAATAAGTTTTTTTTTTAAAGAAATCATATCACTCTTATTGGAAAACCTTGTATATAACTTCGGTATTTTACTCAAGCCCTGTATATGTGCGACCTCAGTTTTATCGTGTCCCTAGGTGAAAAATTTAAGGTGTTCAAATACGAAATTAACGCACTGTAGTGTTCTTTACCTTAATTAAAATAAATGAAGAGAATAAATGGATTATCGCTGGTAATTAATAACGAAAATTCTAATGTGTATCGAGCCTGTGTCTCTACACATAAATGTACGCCAGGCACTGCTGTGAAAACGCCTATAGTTAGGCAACTTTCATACGCGAGAGTACGATGACCTCTCAAATTTTAACAGCGGAAAATTTAGTACTCGCGTTAAAGTATTCCTGAATTAGCGCTGACTAAATTTCAAGTTTAGATGTATCGGCATGTACAAATAACTGTGAGTTGTAATACATCTGTATGTATAAAGTGTAGTATCTACATAGTAGTATGCAAACAGTTTTCAAAACAACAAACCAAAAAAAAAAAAGATCGTGCACTTAAAAATAATACTTTTCTTTCTCCGTTTTTTTTTCCCTCTTCTTTTTCGAAAACGTCTATCTTATTTTTTCGTCCACTCCCGAAAACCATTAATAGCGTTTAATTACTCGAACATTAAATATGTAAATGATAGAATTAAACAAATCTAAATCGTGCTAATATACTCTTGGAGCGAAAATAAAATGTTGAGGTACCGATAGGGAGCGATTTTGACCCCCTTTCTCATTACTGCTAAGAAACGGTATAAAGAATATTCAACATGTGAATAATTCCGCTTCTCGGAAGAAAAAGAAAACCATATGCGCTCCTCTTCTTGGTTTTTTCACTGAATCACAGTTGCTAATTGCCTCTTGCTTATTTCCTACTTTTATTTATTATTTTTCTACTATTGCTGCTTATTTTTATTTGTTTCAAATATAATCAAGTAATGTAATCTGTGACTATTTGGATATACATACAATCGACGCCTCTTTTTTATAATCGCACTATTTTGATTTCGTTGTAATCGTTTCGTGTTTTTTTGATTAAACTGATGCGAAAGAGGGCAACGCTTTCACATTTTTCTTACGAAACCATTCATCAGTACGTGGGTTGTCTTTTAAGTTTTGCGTATAAAATTGGAATAAAACAGTAAAGACTTCATTGTTTTCCGAAGTATTCTCCACGAAGATTAATGCACTTTTGCATGCGCTCGAACTAACGCTGGAAGCAGTTGTTACACTCATTTGTTGGTACAATCAAAATTGCATTTTTGAAGGCATCGACTGCTCCTTCTGACGACTGGAACCTTTGACCACGCAGTCCGATCTTGATTTTCGAAAAGGTAAAGAAATCGTTGAGACTTAGGTTCTGATTGTACGGAAGGTGGTCCAACAATTCGACGTTTCGTTGCGTTAAAAATTCAGTTGGCTTGCGTGCTATGTGCGAACTTGAATTGTCTTAGTGGAAAAAGATTCGTCATTCGGGGTTGGTTTTTCGAAGCTTCGCAATAACTTGCAGCAAAGAAATGGTTGTATACCAATCGGCAGAAACAGCTCTTTGATCTCGCAGAGGAATTGTTGCTACACGACCTGCTTTCAAGACAAATGTCACAACCATCTTTTTAGAGACACTTCGAGAACGGTTAACTTTCGTAGGCTTTTCTTCACCTTTTTGGGATCGTAAGAAACATATTAGCTCAATACTTTATGGGCATCTGGAATACTAATTTCGTATGTTACAAAACAAAATGAAGAGAAAATATTATGATATATCCCCATCTGTTAAGCAACGGGATCCCATTCAATTATAGGGCAACAGAAAATTATGTAACTATGCTAATTCTAACATTTACTACTACCTTTCCCATCATACCCTTTTCCAAAATCTAAAATTTTTTTCTAGTAGACCCAATCGTAATACAATGAACGATTCGTCGTTCGGGGGTTGGCTTTTCGAAACTCAACGATGACTTGCAGCAAACGAATAGTTGTATACGAATCGGCAGTAACAATTCTTTGATCTTGCAGAGGAATTGTTGCTACATGACCTGCTTTCGAGACAAATGCCGCGACCATTTTTGTGGAGACACTTCGAGAACGGGTATCTTTTATCGGCTTTTCTTCACCCTTTCGGGATCGTAAGAATCATATTGGCTCAATACTTTATGGGCATGCAGAAACTTGAATACTAATTTCGTATGTTACAGAACAAAATAAAGAAAAAATATTATGATATATCCCCATCTATTAAGCAACGGGATCCCATTTAATTAGAGGGCAACAGAAAATTATGTAACTATGCTAACTCTAACATCTACTACTACCTTTCCCATCATACCCTTCTCCAAAATCTAAAATTTTTTTTCTAATAGATCCAATCGTAATGCAATGAATGATTCGTCGTTCGGGATTGGCTTTTCGAAGCTCAACGATGACTTACAGCAATCGAATAATTGTATACCAATCGGCAGTAACAATTATTTGATCTTGTAGAGGAATTGTTGCTACATGACCTGCTGCCTAGACAAATGTCGCGACCATCTTTTTGGAGACACTTCGTAAAGGGATGACTTTCGTCGGTTTTTCTTCACATTAGAACACCCAAACAGACGACTGGCGTTTATTTTTTGACTCGTATGAGTAAATCCAAGATTCATCACCACTGACAATATTGTACAAGTTTTTAGAGTTTCCGGCGTTGAAACGATCTAAAGTTTTTTCCTGCTAGCTGCTTTCTTATTAAAATATACAGTATTCTAAAAAAGGAGCGGTGCAGAAATTTTTGAATAGAATGGTTTTCTCTAGACTGCGACTAATTGGAGAAAACTTTGTTTCAGAAAGACGACGATCCCAAAAACACGTCCAAATCATGTGAGGGAACTAGAACGGGAAAGGAATAAGTATTATTACGAAAAGGCCTCTTTAGAGCCCGACTTCAATCCTATAGTGATATGTTATGGGACGAGTTTAACAAGAGCCAAAATCAACTCTAATATAAAAAAAAGTACTATGGACCCAACTACAGGATGCATGGTCAAAAATAGAACCTGAAACTTTGGCGAAATTGTTAGAGAAGATGTCGAGATTGTGCCAGGCAGTAATAAAAGCTGAAGGTGGATTAATTTAATTATATAATAATAATTTGCTGATGATGACAACTTAGTTATTGAAATACGTATATACAATACGAACATTGATCGATCTATTAAAGGTTTTTTTTTGTGCCATTCTTGTTTAATATAAATGGGACCATTAATACCTTTTCGCTAGGCAAATAACAAGAATTTACGCTATTATACACGATTCAGATATTTGTTAGTCATTAATTCTAAACAGTTATTTATTCAACAGTATACTCAAATATACAAATATTATACAAGATTTAAACTAAAGTTCCAACTATTACATATAACCTGTTACCCATTATTTCACTATGATGCGGACGGCTATGGTGTGCCGTTCGACTTGGCAACTCTACCTATGAATACCCACATAGTCACAGATTACAGTACAAGAAAGATGTCTACAAAATAAGTACATTTCTTGCGTTCTTAGCGAAGTTAAGTCAATATTCCGAAATAAAATGCAGAAATAATGTTAAGTGAAAGTGGACATTGAAAAAACTCACCGATCGCGAATGCTCGACTGTGCGTACTTCTGTATTCTGAACAGGGGTGGCAGCGAAGCATCGTCGGCTTGACCTCCTGAAGGACCATCACCTTGTTCGTAGACGCCTATTAACAAAAATTCAGAATAAAGTACGAAAAACAGTATGAAGTACTATAAGAGGATGTGAAAATTTAATGTTTTTATTGTTGTCGATTGGTTATAATTTATAATAACAGCAAATTACCGAGTTGATTCGCGTGGATTATAATGAGTTAAAGCATTCAGCCGATCTTGATCAAAGTCTGATGAATTTCTCGAATGTTGAGAATCGTTGATGTCAAAATGGTCCTTTTTAAATTGAGAAAACTATTTCCATACTGTACTCTCCCCAATTACGTTTCCTCCGTAAACGGCACAAATTATTTTAGCGATTTCTGATGGGTTACTCCCTCTATTGATCGCGAACGAAATACTCGTTTTTTCTACTTAACATTCCACTTTTTCTTACTAATAAATAAACAACCTTCGCGCAAATTCAAAAACTATTCAATTAAATAATAATATGGTGTTAAAATAACTTTGACATTTGCTAAAATTTTTTTATCAAAGCACTCATCCTAGAAACTAAAAGCGCAACGAAGTTATGCATCAACCATATATTGTTAAGGGTTTACCCTTTGTTCATATTTTGTGTACATCGCTGTATACAATATTACAATCTGGTTCGTCGACTTAGACTCAATATTACAATTTTGGGAATAACATAATTAGACAATTATCATACCTTCAACAGATTCAGTTGCATTTCTTATTTCGTAATTTTTCTTTTTTTTTTATAATAATATTTTATTAATCACGTTAGCCATTTACATGGATGTGAAATGTTATAAAAAGAAACATAGTATGTAAGTAAAAATATTACAAAAGTGCAAAATTATCAAAAATAAAACATATAAAAAATACAAATAAATTTCAATTAATAAAAAAAAAATCGGTAACTGATGGTTCGAAAAGAATTCTCCTACCGTGTAATAAGTTTTTGAAATTAAATAGAGCTTCAATTTCTTTTTTTGAAGAATTGGTAATTATTGACATTCTTTATAGTATGCGAAACAAAGTTATATAAACGATCACCCACATGCATAGGGGACCTTTTGCAACACGTGAATGTGTGCCCCGCAATAAGCAAGTTGCCCTTGGTTCTGGTATTAGAACCATGCAATTTGCATGTTATTAGTATTATTTTATTACGGCCCTGCCTTAATAAACTTTTTGTTCTAGGTATGGCTTCGTTCAATCATTTAAATTTAATTGAGTTATTGTCTTATTTTCTGTGATAGTACTAACGCCCTCTAGTAAGTTCGAACTGAATTTTGATGTACAGGTTACAAGGGAATACGGCTTTCTTCCTGATTATTATTTCCGCGGGTCATAATTAATCTTTTTCAGCGTTCAACTGTCATATATATATATATATATATATATATATATATATATTCATTTCAAGTTATTCTGAGTATTATAGTACGCGACTGTCTTTTAACAACTAACTTGTAACTTATTACCCTCCTTTTGCCTTTTCTTCTTGTACGTCAGTAGATAGAAGCTTCTATGTTTTACATCGTTTGTGGTTGAGAATTCTTCGAGTTAGACCCAAATATCTACCAGCAAACACCCGTTTTTATTGCATGATAATGCACCACCTTGCGAAACCTTAAAAGTTCGTGAATTTTTGAACAAAAAATAAATATGTCTCATCGACCATCCGCCATATTTTCGCCTAGTCAGCGTGCGTCTATTTCCTTTTTTCTAATTTAAAGTTGCTATCAAAAGAGCGTTTTATGAAGATATAGCCATTCAAGTAGCCGTGATAAATTGCGACAAATGAAATTAAAAAATCCTCGCGTGCATTAATTTAGTTACTAACTTCTAAACATAAATCAATATGTATTTTATTATATAAATAATGAGTTCGATTATTTATCTAACATACTATGTATGCCATCAACGTATAAATAGTGAAAACAATTGGACACCTTATCAGTTGTAATGTGAATTAGTATATGAAATAACATAGATTTTATGTAGCTATATTTAATTTTTATATGCTTCATTATGGTATTCAAAATATCAACCTCTTTTAATTACGGTACACCAATAAAAAGGAAGACAAATTGATTTTATTAATTACAAATACCAGAATACAGAACAGAAGGCCGACGTTTAATAATTAATTACTCTACAAATATCTTTCATAATAATGCACTTTCACGTCTGACTAACTAACCGCCTTTAAATATTTATGAAGGGACCCGAATTCATAAATAATAAAATAATATTTCAGTAAACGTACATATATAATACATCTACATTCGATTATTCAAACGTCAAAAATCAAAACCTCATTTACATCAATCGATCTCATCCGCTCGCGGTGTACCGAAAATGATGGCCTACAAAACAAAAACATCAATTATTTACCCCTATTTGCACTCCCACCACCTTCCCTCCCTTTCCTCCACTACCCCGATTAGATGATGCTAAACGTCAAAATTGTATGAGTGGAAACGCATGCGCCTACTCGATTAATGAAGATAGTTTTACTCATGCAGACGTACGTAAACTAGCTCATCCGTTCGAGCGTACAAATATCGTCGTAATAAAATATATACAAAAAAAAAGGCTAAACGAGAAACGTAAAAGGATACGCTGGAAAAACCGTATCTGCTTAAGGGATGACGGGGAAAACAGATAAGGGTTGTGGAAATAGAGATATGGTAGGGTTGGATCGATAACACGCCGTACTAGTCGCTCATTGAAAGCCAAGCATCGTCATTCACCGTCATCCCCTACTCCCACGACACTTGATGACGACATCAACGGTCATACCAACACAATACATGCACACACACACACATACGTGCAAGTATCATTACCAACCTGACGACCATTTGAAAACGATTTGCCACCGCCACCACCGCCACCGTCCCCTACAGCCACCACGCCCTTATGTCACTATTAAATACACGACAATATATATATAGCGTGCTTGAGGATATAAAAAGTGTACAACAAGCGCATGCATTAGATCACCCAATAAGTGAAATAGAAAAAATAGGTATGCCATATATGTACATATAAGTCAGATAAAAGTGCTTTAATTTGTTAGAGATCGAAATTTCTCATCAATTACTTATATATAGTGTAAGTATAAGTGGAGTAAATTGTTATTTTCTTCCGGTGAAATCCACGCCGCCGCCAACATACAAACGCCTTGGGCCAGTTGGAAATTCATTAATAAACCTCGAGACTTTGCAAGTGAAAGTTGTTTGCTCACGTGAGAGTGGCGGGGGCGGTAGCAACGCCTCCCCCACGCCAAACTCGAGTGCCAGAGTGTGGTGGGCACGTGGAATTGATGATTTTTAGGTTGGGGAGGAGGACGACTTTCTAATAAGATAAAAATACGAAATAATTTTTTAAGTCGTAAATGAGATAGACGGACACAATTTCGAAACGAACCTTAATATGTCTGGTGTATCTAAATTTCTTATAATTTATGATTTTTTGTTCTTGTAGATAAGTACAAAAATAGTCGTTCGTACGAAATGTGTAGGTTTCCTTATAATGAAATTAGCATTTTACCTTCTAACGTTTAAAACATGGCGCAGATGAATTAAGTTTACAGACATACACTATCGCTCAATGACATACTTCTTACAAACAATGAATTATAACTACACATAGTGTGTCGCAAACAAAACCGAACTTTTTTAAAATAAAAACAAAAGCTTACTATTTTGGTAAAATTCATTTATGCCTTCGGCTTCAATACAACGTTTTGCAAGGTCAATTAACATGTCGTGTGAATTTTTAAGTTCATCTTTAGACATGTCCTTTAAGATCGCTGTCGACGCCTTTTTAATGGCTTCGACACCGGCATAAGACTGTCCTATCATTAGATGAGATAGTGCATTAACATGTAATAAATGCCAGCTACCATTTTCACGATATCGAGGGCGCAGACGACTAATACTCGCTAAAAGGCGCTTCATAACATCAAGATAATATTGACTGTTTGACTAGTTGGTATAACGTCTTTGTGCACTAGCCTTTTGAATCATAAAAATAAATCAACATTAATTTGGTACGTAGACTTCCGCGGTTGTGGTCCATGCTATCTGCTTCTGGGTTTTCGGGCTGGAACCGCGTCACTAGTATATCTGCCGACGTTTCGTACCCATTTGTATGGGACATCTTCAGGGCTGAACTACTGCACTGAAACTGATCAACATTGATCAATCAACATTGTTTTCACTTTTGACTTCTCCGAACGCCTTTTTTCGGTCGTTCTTCCTTGGATGCTTACATTCAGAGCTTTGATGCTTGGTCTCTGGATCACATTGAAAACACCACGTCTCATGGCTAGTTACAATAGAATACCTGAAGTTTTTGTCCTTTTTTGAGTCTATAATCAAATCTGTACAATGTTGAATTCAGTTAGCTTGTGTGGTACAAACCTTGCACCTTTGGAAATATTTAATTTTATTCCCACGTATCGAAATAAAAATTTCGGTTCATATCTGTTAAATTCACGTACAAGTTTGGCGTTACTTTACATAACGACAGATTTTTTTACACCAGGATGTTCGTCGTTACTTATGTCCGTCTTTAATTCGTTTATACCACTCATACATATTCGTACGTGAGAAACACGGATCACCAAACACCTGTTTCATCAAATTAAACGTTTCAGTAAACGATTTACCGAGTTTAAAATAGAAGTTGATATTTGCTCTTTGTTCGAAATTTATTTTTCGACCAATTGTTGTGTCCCTATTGGAAAACCTGTTATTCTACTCAGCTTCATTTAAAGATAACTTGCTGTTTTCTATTTGGAAGATAGCTCCTAAAACAATCGGATAATTTTCGGAAATTTGCTTTATTTGTGTGTGGATTTCGATATCTGTAAAATGTTGTTGGTTTAATGGAATTGCTCGAGCTTCTCGTGAATTTAATTTCAAAATACAAGGATTAATTTTAAGTTAAATTTCCTAACGAAGTTTTCAGGCGATATACTATACTCAAGACTTCAATTAAAGACAGCTTGTTTTCTAGTTGGGAGCTTCTAAAACAATCAAGTAAAATCAGAAATTTGCTGTGTTTCTGCTTGGATTTCGCTATCTGCAAACAGTTGCTGACTTAATGAAATTGCTCGAGCTTCTTGTGAATTAAATTTCTAAATACAAGATTTGTTATAGTTA
Organism: Dermolepida albohirtum; assembly: GCA_031893035.1. Taxonomy (NCBI): domain Eukaryota; kingdom Metazoa; phylum Arthropoda; class Insecta; order Coleoptera; family Scarabaeidae; genus Dermolepida; species Dermolepida albohirtum. The sequence goes on from JAVIWB010001110.1 coordinate 802,394, forward strand.
ATAGTTAAATTGGCATTAATATTGCGGGCTGCGGAAATAATCTAATTCTGCAACAAATTCTGTGAGGTTGCCATCAATAAGAAACGGTCCTACAATATTCTTGCCTGGTATACCCGCGCAGACATTAAATTTTTAAGGGCACTGAATTATTTTATTGAAATGAAGATGTTTATTTTCCTTGGACCAATAGTGAACAACTGAAGGATTGTAATTACCATAAATTGGAAAAGAGGACTCATCTGAGAATAAAATATTCATCTCGATTAGCCACCTCAATGTTAGTTTCACAAAATTCCAGTCTTCTAATATTGTCCTGAAGGAAAATATCTTGGCTTGTTTGAATTTTGAAGCATATGTATTTGTTGCGCTTTAAAATGTTCCCGACATGCTTTTCTTTAATACTGATTTGATCAGAAGCTTGTCGACTAGAGTAAGGTTCATTAATTTCAACGTATGAATAAACTCTCAAGTCTCTGTCGTCTCTAATGGGATTCATAAGAACTTGAGGTTGTTCATTCTTTCTTTGGCATTGTCTGCAATTGACGACCGCACAGACATATTTTTTGAGTGCATTTACAATTCTTTCAATCGTTATACAAGATGGTATAGGTCAATTAGAACAGTAGAAAGATGTGTTGCTGAACTAAAAGTTGTCCTACAAATCTTAAAGACGATCTACGTGAAGGACATCCAAAAAAGTGCATCAACAACTTTAGAAATCATAGCCAAAACACAAAATAGGCCCTAGGCATCTCTTCAGGCACTGTGAGCAATATTTTGGCTGAAGGCTTTTGGGTTTCAGAAAGCTGTGTGCAAAATGGGGGCCGTATTCGTTAACAATGGAATAAACACACATTCGAATGCGACTTTCTCAGCAATATTTGAAGCGTTTTAGAAAGAATAAAAACGATTTTTTGCGTCGTTTCATCACTATGAATGAAACTTAGGTCTACCACAATGATCCCCAATCAAAACAAGAGGCGAACGAGTGGTGTGAACCCGGTACTTCTAGACCGAAGATTGTTAGGGTTTAGAAATCAGCCAAGAAGGTGTTAGCATAAGTTTTTGTGGGACGCGAAAGGAATTTTATTCGTGGATTACCTCCAAACTGGTAAAATAATAAACTCAGATTATTAGTGTAACTTTTTGAACCAGCTGGATGTAAAAATCCAAAAAAAAAGTACGAACTATTGCAACGTCCACCCTATTCGCCAGATTTAGCTCTCTCTGCTTTTTGTCTGTTCTCACATCTCAAAAAATTCATGCATGGAAAACGATTTTCATCGAAGAGACCTTCCGGATTCTCACCTAAAGGATGGAATCCTTATATTTGAAGATGACTGGAACAAGTGTATTTAAGTTCAGAAAAGTTATATTGAATAATAAAATGTATTTCAAATCATAAAATCGTGTTTTTCTTATCGAATGACAAAACCTATTGCACAACCTGATAGTGTAAATAAATATTACTTACATAAGAAATCGTTATTATATTTAATACATTATAAAAGGCTAAATTTAAATAGTGAAATAGTTAACTCAGTTGTGCGATATTATTACATAGACACTTTGAATAAAAATAAAGACTATAAATTTGGTAAAAAACATGAAATACAATTTTATAATAAAACCTTTATTAATTAATCCGTTTATTTAACACCCTGCACATTTACTTTAATGAAGAGACATTTCCGATAACCTACGATAAATTGATAGCAGCGAGTTGCATTTGCTGACGCTATTTCCTTGGGCATTAGTCATTTACCACACAGACCGCTGAATAATCTCTAGAACTAGAATAAAACGTGCGATTCGCTTTTGTAAGAGAAAAAAAATAATTATTAATTTGAACGATTCACACGAACGATTACGATTTGCAAGTATAAATGAGTTCTTTTCTGGAAAAACCATTTTGTGTCGTAACAAATTAAGGGTAACAATAATACGAACTACTTTTTAAATATAGAAATGCCTCAAAATCGGTTTAGAGAGCGTTATACTTAGTCTACGTTATTGAGCTAAATACTGAAATAGATTTGACATTATTGTTTGAATTTTTAAAACGTACAGAGCTTTTGATTATTTAATTCGGGTCCTCCGAAGACTTGAAAATCTATTCTAAGAAGTGTTATTGTAACTATAATCACTAATATTGAACAAAAAGCTGGATAGGTGCGATTATAAACAAAGTAATGGTTCCTGTATATTCCAACGTGAGAAAACGACTTAGAAGTTTATTTACACCTGTGACTGTTAATAATTAATCTTTGCTAGACATCTTCGCGTCACTGACATGATATTAGCTATCGGCAATGCTTGCAGGCGATCGCTCCCCATTGATTCTTGTCGCTGGTTACCCGGAGTATTTTTCAATAATCACACAATACTCCAAGTTCTTTTGTAACAATTTACTTGCAATTAATATTATTATTCAGAGGATTATTTTATTACTTAAACCAATTGTTTTAATTGATTTTAAGAAGCAGCTATTCCATAAACCTTTTGAAAAAATTATTATATAATAGTTTTTTTATTTGTTATTTCGTTCCTTTCGAAGTATACCACGTATACCATATACGTAATGTACCAGGTGTACCGGAAAGTCCTCAGACTTTTTTTTTTGTAAAAAAACTACATATTTTTCAATAAAATGGAAAAATCTATTCAAAGTATTAGCCATTTGAAACTAGAGTTCTTGCCCAGCGAGTTTCATGCCTGAAAAAGTGCATTTACGGCACGCATTACTTTTTTATTTAATCAAAAGAAAAAAGACGCAGAAAGTCATCGTTTGCTGGTAGAAACTTATGGTGAGCATGCTCCAACCATAAAAACATGTGAGGCGACAATTCAAAAGTGGTGATTTCGATGTGCAAGACAAAAAGCGTTCTGGTAGACCGAAAAAGTTTGAAGATGTGAAACTGCAGGAGTTATTGGATGAAGACCCGACTCACACTCTAAAACAATTGGCAAAAGCGTTGAATGTGGCCCAAGAAACGATTAGCAACCGATTACGAGCAAAAAGATGGAAAAATGGGTACCACATCAATTGAATGACAGGCAAATGGAAAATCGAAAAAGCGTCTATAAAATGCTGCTTCAAAGGTATGATTGGAAGTCATTTCTGAATTGAATAGTGACGGGTGATGAAAATGGATTTATTTCGAAAACCCTAAGCGCAAAAAATTATGGTTATCACCTGGGATGCCAGCCCATCGACTCCAAGGCCAAATCGTTTTGGTTGCAAGTCAATGCTCTGTGTTTAGTGGGACCAGAGCGGCGTGGTGTATTACGAACTACTGAAACCTAGTGAAATAGTTAATAGCAAGATGTGTAGAATCAAATGGCCCATACTTTGAATAAATAAATTTTTCCAGTTTCTTGAAAATTATGTAGTTTTTTTACTAAAGAATCGGTAATGACTTTCCAGTACACCTTTTAAAACAATGTACTTTTCGGTATTACTAGATGGGACAAAAAATTGTACCCTTACAAGAAAAGAAAAAAAGGTTGCAGGTAGCCGAAATAAAATTCAGAAGGTTTAAAACGAAAAGGAATGAAGAAATAATTAAGAATCTAAGCAGCGAAGGAAACTTTAGAAGAGATAGTTTGGCCGTTTCGTAGATGGATGAAACGAAAGAAGCGAAAAGGGAGGCAGAATCTGTTGGGAAAAAAAGGAGGATCTAAACGTTGAACAGTGAATTGAAGAGATTTTAAATGAGAGAAAGAAAAGTTAGAACACAATCAATGAAATGGCAGATCCAGAAAATGAAGGAGATGTATAGAAACAGGAAAGAAACAAAAGCGCCGGATGAACTTAAGATAATAGAGGAAAAAAATTGCGAGGAATTTGGTTGTCAACTTTTTAGATTTTTGAAGTTTTGAATACATCTCAAAAACAGATTATTAAAAATAAGAATAAAAAATAAAGTAAAAAAATCATAATTCACTTTTTGGCAATCACGTGAAATTTAAAAAAAAATATTTAGGGCGTTGTTACGTAATATTGTCCTAATTTATCTGACCTTGTAAATCTTCAATTTTCCAAAGGCGAAGTTCGAAAAATTGGTAATGTGTGGGCTGTACACGAGTTAGTAAATTATTTTAATATATGATTGTACGTTACAAAAATTTCTTGTAATTTTTTATAATCCCAAAACTCAAGTGATTTTCTTGTTCATCTATGTAAAAAGTTCACAATAATATTATTAGTTGGAATCGTTCGTTTGGAAATAATCTTTACAAATAGTTAAGTAAATATGGAACACGTAACACACCCAAATAAAACTACGTTCAAATTGCTAAACTGTCCGAAAAGAAAAAAAAATTAAAGCGATAAAAAGAAACAGATATAAACATGTACAAGGTAAAAGTAATAAATCGTCCCTGATCAAAACGTCAAGCAACATCTACGGTAACCTTAGGCCGTTAATCCACGTAAATCGGATACGAAGCAGAAACCCGCTCAGACGCCTAGACGCCTTCCAAGACAGAGAGATAAGGAAGGAAGTATTTTCCGATTTGCTCGCGAGGTGGCCCAAAGGATCGGCACGATGTGACATCGAAAAAAAAGGAAAAAAATATCCAAGGGCGCTTTTTGAAGTCGCAGATTTTATAGCACGGAAGTACAATTTTGCATGCCACTTTGAGGAAGTGAAAGGGCAGACGCTAAATATGAAGCGGGAGATATTTAGGAGGAAACCCACTTGAGATGGAATATGACATATTGGAGGAGGAAGCATCTTCTGATGTGGTATGGTGAATACCAATCGATAAACCGGCAAATTTCGCCGCGGCGAAGAAGTTAAGTGAACGAAATAGAGTTCAATGCACTCTAAGATGGATTGCAGAAAATTATGTATGAAATCAACTTAAATTTTGAAATTTTAATAATTAATAGATGAAGAATTGGTAATGCGCCACAATTTTTAAAGACATTCGAAATGTTTGGTACAATCTTAATGCGACAATATGTATGCTAAATTTCTTAAAAGAAAAATTCCTTGCTTGCTTTACCAGATTTTCAGTGTAGACCTTTGGTAATCCATGTAGTCTGCGTGTTTCTTGCCCGTGTGACAGTATCGGTGTCATACCACTTCTTCTCAGACACTCAAAAACACTCAAAAAACGTCACTTTTTCTTCGTGTATTCTGTACACAGTGAATTCATTTTGGTTGTACCGAATCACAGACGAATTGGCGCGAAATCAGGTGAAAACAGCAATAGAAGACGCACGCTAAAGACGTAGGTACGGCCGCGACGGACGACGCCGGTCGGGTGGAGACGGTGGTTGAGAGCGCCGCCGTCGACGTCAACGGGGGCGCCACAATTCGGTCTCGCGCACACTTAGATCAATAGAAGCGTGCATACGGGCGTGTCTCCCTGTACGAAGAAGAAAGATGGCAAGCCGGTGCTGACGTGGGAGCGAAAAAGACGAACGGAAGATAACTTACGTATGTACGCGCTCGTATGGATGGCGGTGGTGAGAAAACGGGACAGGCGGGGGAGGTAGAAAAGGGGGCGGGCGACGGGCGATGTCCAAGAATCGCGAAAGTTCGCAAATCCAGATTTTGCCTCTCTATCGCGCGTACGGGGTGATTCGGAAAGGGTAGAGGAAGAGGCAAAGTGACGGTTCGACTATTATAGGTGATCTTGAATTTTCATATTGGAAAGAATCTGGATATTAGCGGCGGAAGTCAGGCAATTTTGGAACGTAAAAATGAAAAAAAAAAGTTGAGAAAGTTGAAATTATTGGAAGCGGCATAATTAGGTTGCAGAACGAGATTTTGCTATAAATTACTAAAAGTATGACGAAATAAATTCCATTTTACGTTACAACATTTATGGAATTATATTAGATGTATTGAAATTTACTGATAAAATGGAGGAAGAATCAAACATACAAGACAAGACAACAGATAGTATCCAGCTTTGAGCGAAGCACACATAGTTTTGAATAATAGAGATGTAAAGTTTTATTTAATTTGAATACCATAACAGTCATCGATGGATATTTCACGAACTTGAAAAAAAACTAATGAAAAATTGGAAAACCGCCTGAATAAGTATGTATAATAGCCCTAAGTGATGACTGAATTGAAGTTGAATTTGATGGAGCCTGTGGTTTATTGACTTGATCAATAAGGTTAATATATAACCCCTTTCCACAATTAACTATTTGTAAATTCTGTATACGTATTTCGACAACCAAGTTGTAGTATATTTTTCGTACAATTTTTTCGCCGTGTTTTACCAGGTGCGACACTTTGATTTTATCTGCTGATGATGACAACTTGGTTGTCGAAATACGTATACAGAATTTACAAATAGTTAATTGTGGAAAGGGGTTATATATTAACCTTATTGATCAAGACTGAATTGAAGATTGAAATAAGTTTTTCTTAAACAACTGTTTTTTTTACCCCCGCCTTGTATGTATAATCACTCTCCCATGATATATGATGATGTTATAGACACAAAACTAAGCAAAAAACATCAGAAGGTTATTTTTCGACAATGACAAAAATTTATGGAAAGATATAATTAAATCAATTTGCGATTGAAATTTTAAAAAGGTTTTCTCAGTAACAATGATATGATCACGAAATAAAATAGTAACCATCCTTTATACTAATTAGGTGTACCGAAAAGTTTTGTCCGTTTCGGTTACAAGTTTCAGCAAGCATGGGCATATTCGTCTCTCTTTTTATCAATGAATGTATACATACATACCTAGCAAATGAACTAAAACCAAGATGATTCATGTTAGTATTAAGTGAGACGCGCTCGTGTACCCATGGTTACTGATAAAGTTCGAAATGCTGCAGAAGCGTGTCGAAATTTATTGAAAGTGTTTGGTGAAGGTGAAGTTTATGATAGAAGATGGTTCGAAAAACTTCAAATAGGTGATTTCGACCTTTCTGATAAGACGCCCTGGTCGACCATCTTCAATCGACGACGATGCTGTCAAGATCATGTTAGAGTTTGCTCTAACATGATCCTTTTTTGACTAGCTTGGAGATTGTGGAAACGCTAGATCCAGATCAACAAACCATTTCGGCCCACATTCGTAAACAAGGATTAGTGTAGAAATATTCAAAATGGATGTGACATGAGTTAATTGAGAAGAATTTAAATGATCGAGTCATATGCACATCTCTGCTTGCACGGAACAAAATCGAATCCTTCTTGGACCAGATAACTAGAGGTAAAAATTAGAATACCTATGAAAACATCGTAAGGAATCGGTATATTGTGAAGCCGGAAAATCTGCCCCCTTCACTTCTAAACCGAAATTAGAGAATGTTGGGTATATGGTGAAACATTTGAGGACCAATACATTTTGAACTGTTGAAACCGAACGAAAAGAGAATTAGATAATTTAAATGTGATAAAGAACTTTATACTGCTTCATGATAATGCCAGGCCAGATATAGTTTTGGAGAGTCGTCAGAAACTCGCAGAGCTAGCCTGGGAAATTCTGTCGCAACCACCATACTCACCCGATCTAGCACCCTCCGATTATCACTTGTTTCTGTCCTTACAAAATCTTTTGTATGGCGAGAAATTCAAAAACGAAGCTGTCAGCTGATGCAATTTTTCGCCTCTAGGGGCTCGGTATTTTTTTAAACTGGGATATACAAATTGATATCGCGGTGGGAAGAAGTCATAAATAATGAGAATGATAATTATAACATTTAATACTATTACAATTTATTCAAAGTATGAAAAAAGTATTATTTTGTCTTATTCTAAAAAACGGACAGAACTTTTCCGGTATAATTGACGTGTTATAAATGTCACTACGTTTAGTACACTTTGACAATTCATCATGGCTCAAAACACGTTTCAAGAACGTTAGGTTATTATCAACACTCGAAATGTACTTCGCGAAAAATATGATATTTCTATGCTTGCTATTCATGGAATTATTATAAAATTTTAAGGAATTTTACTCTTCACGAAGCGAATATACCAAGACATCGAAATGCAAAGAGTGTAGTCTACTGTATGAGATAGTATTACAGAGGCTTCAAGTTTGTCGATTTTTCGTCGTGTTCAAGAATTAGGGTTTAGATGAATGATAACTTGATGTATTTGGCAAAAAGACTTGGGTTAACATCTGCATAAGATTGTGCTGACTCAAGAACTGAAGCCCCTGGACCACCGTAAACATCGTGACTTTGTTATTTGGGCCTTCGAACAATTTGAAATGTATCATAATTTTCGATAAAAAATTATCGCCTCAGATATAGTTAATTTATTATTAAGCTGATATACAGTGAAACCCGTTTATTGGAAACCCTCTTAATAGAATATATCGGTTAAAGGAATTAAAATCTCAAGAATAAAACCATTTCCCTTCAAGTATTAACAAAATTATTCGGTTATAAGAATATCTTTTAATAGAATATATTGGGTAAAGGAATGGCTTTTCTAAGAACATTAATGCGATTTTGTCTTCTTAAAAGAAAAAAATTTCTCTACCTGTTTAACTAAAGGTGGATGCAAACCAAAAGTTACTATGAATGTTTACTTTACTTTTAGAAAACTATTATGTACATAATTACAGATAATCTTCGGATAATTACGTATTGCAATAAAATCTTGTACCTAAGTGATTTTAAATAGTATTTAGATAATGGTTAATTCTGTGCAAATTACATACATACAATAAAAATTTTTTCAGAAGTTTTAAAAGCAGGAAATTTCTATATTTCTGGTCAGTTTGTTATTTGACATTGCAATCGAAAGTGAGTGAAAAACGGCTTCTTCGACAAACTTGAAAAGAAAAGACCTTGCTCTGAAGGAAAAAGTAAAATTGCTTAAGTTTTTAGAAGAAACAACTTGCAGTCAGTCGGATGCTGCCCAAAAATTTGGTGTGTCTCAAGCACAAGTGAGTAAATTGTTAAAAAGAAAAGATAGTATTTTAAGTGACTGGCGTGATAATTTTAAATCTACTCAAAATCGAAGACGTAACGGGAAGAATGCTGACGTAGAAAATTCTTTAAATCATTGGTTTATGGAAATAAGAGCGCGTAAAGTTCCACTTAGCCGACTCATTTTGAAGAGAAAAGCCGAACAGATTGCACAAAATCTGGGTAGTGTAAATTTTCAAGCAACAAATGGATGGAAAAGTCGTACCCAAATTTCTTTCAAAAAAATTGAAAATACATATTCAAAGGATACTCCATCAACCGCGCCATCATCTCAAGAAGTGAAATTAGCATGCGACACTATACGTCGTTTTTTAGAACCAAAAACTGATTGTAATTTTGCATATTTCTATGCATTAAATAACCAAATTACTGATATTTTTTATAAAGAAAGAAAACAAAATAAAATTACAGATTATTTTGTTAAGGATGTGTAGAGTTTGAAATAAAAAAATAGTATCAATTAAAAAATATGTATTACGCTGAAATGTGTTTTATTTCTTTTGTTTGTATTCTTAAATACATTTTATGAAAATCGCAACATAAATTTACAGTATCATACTGAAGTCAATTCTATAGTTATAAAATCGCAGATATAAAGAATACGAAGCATGTATGTATAGTATATACATACTTAACTTACTAGTAATAAGAAAAATAAGTTAAAAACGGATAATGGAATAATCCGCACATAGGAATAATTTTGGCGGACAATGAGTATTCCAATAAGCGCGTTTCACTGTATTAACAAACAAAATAATCGTTTTTAATATGAAGACAGGCCACATGAGATTCATCCCTTGCCCTTGCATCCGAAATGTGCGCAGTATAGTGTGATATATTTTTATTATGGTGGAATTATCAGACCATTCTTTTTTCAAAACAAAATAGGATACAGAGTTACGGTGATTAGCGAGCAGTACCAATTGATGCTACATTTATTGTGGTTAAATTTAGGCAAAATTTATTTGGAAGTCATTCAGTTCCAGCAGGATGGTGTCACATATCACTAATGCCACCATCTACGTATTGCAGAACGAAGAGATTAGTGAAAATATAATTTCAAGACATACAACTATTAGTTAGGCTCCAAGAAGTGATTTAGCTCCTTTAGATTACTTTTTGTGGCGATATTTGAAATCTATAATCGATGCAGACAAACCACAAACTGCATCTGTGATATTAGGAGTTATTGCACAAAGTTACCGTAAAATTGAGTTCATCGAATTGGCCTGTGTGGACGAAACCGAAGTGGACACTTAAATGATGCGTTATTCAAAACATAATGGAAAAGAGAATGCTTCAAAATAATACAAAAAGTTTGGTTGTATCTGAAAAAGCTTTTATTTGGTTGTAGAGCCATATTGATCTTATCGAAAAACTCTTAATTAGAAAAAAAAAATGTTCCTTCTGGTCTACAAAAACAGTAATACCATGACGACTTCCCCGAACTCAAACCAAAAACATTTCAAGAATAATTCAAACGTATTTCGCACATAATCTACTAGGATTTGTAGGAATCTTCTATCACATCAATCAGTAGTCTTTAGGATACTTATTCTGTCCCTCAAAGATCCGAGAGCTGTTACGAATGAAATAGGTCACATTATCAGAACCGCGACTCTCTTTGAAGAAAGAAATATGGAAGAAAGATGACATACGCGCGACTCGTATATCTTAGTGGTCTCTTGATCTTTAATACCTGCACATTAAGAGGCGGAAGAATAACTCAATGGCAAAAATAGAATGGGAAAAGCAACACGAAACTCACGGTGGTATTTTTACACCGGACGAAAACAACGCACAATGGCGAACGCCCGCGCGAAAACGAAACTAAAGAGATTTATAAATAACGTCCAGTACAGGAATAGAGCTAAGAACGTACATACGGAGGAAATAGTTTTACATATACACGGTGTCTCATGGAACCAGTTCTAACATGATTAACTATTTATTAACGCAACACTGTTATTTCAACATATTTACATCTTGAATAAAAACAGTTTGGTATTTAAAATGAAATTATAAGTTGCTAGAGCAAAATTTTGTTCACAGCTGAATATATAAATTGATAAATGTGAGAGAACTGTACGTTTATTTTTCAGATAGATATGAAGGCATTTAAATCACATTAACAGTCTATCTGCTTCTGGGTTTCCGGGCTGGAACCGCGTCACTAGTATATCTGCCGACGTTTCGTACCCATTTGTATGGGACATCTTCAGGGCTGAACTACTGCACTGAAACTAGTGTAAGTCGATGGGGGACGCGTTTATATATGGGTCATGGGTCAATGGAGCGTTACGGTTGCGGTTGGGTAGATTAGAAATGCACGATTGCCAAGCGTTATGTAGGGGGTAGCCATCATCGCGGTTAAGGTTATTGGGGTGTTTAAAGATCTCTATAGTTTCACGAATTTTGCGACCATAGAAATGGTTAGTGCGGGATAAGATCTTGGTCGAATTAAACTGAATATGGTGCCCGGTTTCCAGCCTATGCTCGGCAAGTGCAGAACCGGCTATGCGCAGCAATCTAGTACAACGCTCATGTTCAGAAACACGAGTGCCGACAGACCGCTTTGTTTCACCAATATATGCCCTGCCGCATGAACAAGGAATCCTGTACACACCAGGCGATTCTAAAGAAACATGGTCTTTTACGGAAAAAGGGTCAGATAATTTGGAATGGGGTTTGAAGATGGTTTTGATGTTGTTTTTGAGAAGAACCCTACTGATGCGGTCAGTGACACCTTGTATATAGGGTAGGTGGGCTTTAGAGAGGGGAAGAGATGATGTAAGCTGTGTATTAAGTTGTGAGATTTTGGGATTAAGATGTCGATCAATGGTTCGCTGAATATTATGGTTGGAGAAATTATTATTTATAAGAGCTTTGGTAACATGACTTAATTCCTGTGATATAGAATGCTGGTCAGATAGGTTGACAGCTCTTTGGATTAAGGAATTGATAACGCCCTGTTTCTGGGCGGGATGATGATGGGAGATGCTCACCGAATGATGTTGGCAGAGGTAGCAGAAAAAGAAGGTATTTCAAACGGCAGCATATTGTATCTTACATCAACATTTGTACATGACAAAGCTTAGTGTTATATGAGCGCTAAATCTGTTTCTACCAAAAGCGAAGAAGAATGACCATTTCGCAAGAGTGTCTACAGATTGTTAATTGTAATGAAAACGATTTTTGGCGACGTTCTATAGCTACCAATGAAACGTGGATACATCACTACACTCCCGAGTCTAAGAATCAGCCAAAATAGTGGACAAAAGATGGTGAGTCAACTTCAAGGATAGCCTGAACGTTTCCGTCAGCTAGATAAGTGATGACTACTGTAGATTAGGATTCCCGAGCAATAATTTACATTGATTGCACAGGCCTGTCATGGAAAGATTGTTTAAAACATAATCAGTGCTTTTTATAGTTTTTTGTAGGCTGCTTACGGAAAAAATAATAAAAGAATTCCATCACGCACAGTTTAGTAACAAATTTCACTTGAAATTATCGACAATTAGGCATTTCAGGTAAGTGAGCATTACAGTGTTTAATCTTAATAAGTAAAATTAGGCTTAGATTGACAATGGGAAATATTAATTTGGACAATAATAGGTAAGTAAAGGGTGTTTCGAATTGCGCGGTATTTTTTAAGAATAAATAAAATATAGGTGGCGCACTGAATTTGTATGGGTATGTGGGCATTTAAAAAGTGTGATGTATGACATTTATAAAAATGGCTTCGTAAACGGTACAACAACGCGTCCAAATTGTTGAATTATTTTATGAAAATCAGCGTTCTGTGAAAAGAGCTTTTAGAAAATTACGTGAATTTTATGGTTTACATAATCGTCCATCTGAAAGCACTATTGGTCGAATTATTAAAAAATATCAAGAGACCGGTTCCGTGGAAGATCAAAAACGTGAAAAATACAGTCGTAGTGGTCGTTCACAAGAAAATATTGGTTTAGTTCGTGAAAGTTTTGCTGAAGATTCTGAAACGTCTATTAGACGACGTTCACAACAACTTGGGCTTAGTGGATGAACAACGCGGCGTATTTTACACAAGGATTTAGCTCCGAAGGCATATAAGGTTCAAATAACACAGGAACTGAAGCCAGTAGAGCATTTAAAACGTCGTTCATTTGTCAATTTCATCAATGAACAACCAGCTGATTTTTCTCAAAAAATAATGTTTTCCGATGAGGCACATTTTGAACTTGGTGGCTATGTTAATAAACAAAATTGCCGTATCTGGAGTGAGGAAAAATTTACGAATCATTCATGAAAAACCTATGCATCCTAAACGAGTTACTGTCTGGTGTGCATTATGGTCAGGTGGTGTAATTGGACCTTACTTCTTTGAAGATGCTGCTGGTGAAGCTGTAGCTGTCAATGATGATCGATATTGTCGGATAATAACCGAATTTTTATTGCCTGAATTAATGAATATTGATCTAGAGGATATGTGGTTTCAACAGCTACACCTCACTTTGCACACGAATCAATTGATTTATTGAGAAAGCAATTTTCTGGACGTGTAATCTCAAGAAACGGTTATGTTAATTGGCTACCAAGATCATGTGATTTGGCACCGTTAGACTATTCTCTTTGGGGTTATGTGAAAAGTCAGGTTTATAAAAACAATCCACAATCAATTCCTGCTTTGAAAGATGAAATAATTCGTGCCATTGGTGAGATAGAGCCTCAATTATGTCAAAATGTCATTGAAAATTTTAACAAAAGAGTGGACGTCTGTGAAGTTGCAAGAGGAGGCCATTTCACAGATATTATTTTTCGCATATAAATGTGTTAACTGATACTTCAATTACCAATAAAAAGTTTTTGAAAGTGAATGCAAATTATGTGTTTTATTTATTCTTTAAAAAAGCCGCGAAATTTGAAACACCTTTTATTATGCGTCATTATTACACAGGTTAGACAGAATCAAAGTTAAAAGTCTTTATTTGGTAAAAAAAACGAGGACAATGCAATTGCGAAGGTAGAATTGCACGAATTACGATTTAACTTAATTGAACATGCACTGTATTCACCAAACTTGATTCCGTTGGATTTCTTTCTATTCCCAAACCTGAAGAAATAATTGGTCGATAGGAATTTTCATCGAATACTGAAATTGTCGTTGTAAATGGATATTTCGAAGGTTACGTAGTTCTTACTTTGTTTAAGAATTAAAGGATTTTGAAAAGCATTGCACCAAATGTGTGAAGTTGAAAATAGACTACGTAAACAAATAAATAGGATTTTCTCCGAAAAGTTATTGTTTTTGTGCCGATCTATCCTCGTAAAGACCTTTGTAATTATCATTTCGCTTGAAATGTCTTCTCAACTGTGATAAAATAGAATATAAAAAATAGATTGTTAGCTTTTAAGAATCGAGGTATGCACTAAAATTGTTCGTCCATCAGAAAGGTGCAACAACGCTATATGACGAGCAAATGTAATTAAAATAAGTTGTTTGAAAGGAATGACGCACAACTGATTCCAAAATTACACAAAAAATTACTGTATGCAACGTCGGACATACCAGGTCGGCTGAAAAGTCCCCGGTCTGACACATAGATGGCGTTACTGTTATTAAATCCATATGTTTTTTAGATAGTACTAACTTTCAAACGAAACGTGTCAAAATTTGACAGCAATCCGACCATTAGTTACTGAGATATTGCGTTAAGAGTGAAGCTACTTTTGTTATTTAAAAAAATGGAAAAAAAAGAATTTCATGTGCTGATAAAGTACTGCTTTTTGAAGGGAAAAAATACCGTTGAAGCAAAAGCATGGCTTGATGAGGAGTTTCCGGACTCTGCGCCAGGAAAATCAACCATAATTGATTGGTATGCCAAGTTTAAACGTGATGAAATGAGCACCGAAGACGGCGAACGCAGTGGACGACCAAAAGAGGCTGCCACCGACGAAAACATCAAAAAAGTTCGCAAAATCATTTTAAATGACCGTAAAGTAACGTTGATCGAGATAGATGACATCCTAAAGATATTAAAGGAACGTATTGGACACATCGTGCATGAATATTTGGCATGCGGAAGCTCTGTGCAAAATGGGTGCCGCGCGAGTTCACATTCGATCAAAAACAACAACGAGTTGATGATTCTGAGCTGTGTTTGAAGCTGTTAAATCGTAATAAAACCGAGTTTTTGCGTCGATATGTGACAATGGATGAAACATGAATTCATCACTACACTCCAGAGCCCAATCGACGGTCAGCCGAGTGGACTGCATGCGATGAACCGGCTCCAAAGCGTGGAAAGACGCAACAGTCAGCTGGAAAAGTTATGGAAAAGTTTTTTGGGATGCGCATGGAATAATATTCATAGATTATCTTAAAAAGGGCCAGTCCATCAACAGCAACTATTATACAGCGTTATTGGACCGTTTGAAGAACGAAATCGCAAAAAGACGGCCCCATATGAAGAAGAAGAAAGTGCTGTTTCACCAAGACAATGCACCGTGTCACAAATCAATGAAAACAATGGCCAAATTAAGTGAATTGGGTTTCGAATTACTTCCCCATCCACCGTACTCTCCAGATGTGCCCCCCAGCGACTATTTCCTGTTTGCAGACCTCAAGAGAATGCTCGCCGGGAAAAAATTTAGCAGGGATGAGGAGGTGATCGCCGAAACTGAGGCCTATTTCGAGGCTAAAGACAATTCGTACTACAAAAATGGTATCGAAAAGTTGGAAGAACGCTATAATCGGTGTATCGCCCTCGAAGGCAACTATGTTGAATAATAAAATCAAATTTTGCCAAAAAACTGTGTTTTACTATGGTAGACCGGGGACTTTTCAGTTCGACTGTTACTAAAAAAATAACTAAAAGCAGAGGCCTTTTTACTTTATAGTACTGAAACTATCGACTATCAATATTTCAATGGAGATTTCTATAATTTTTTACTGTTGAAAATGATTTCATTTTACCGTATTTTTGAACTTAAATTATCTGTTATATATTCAATAGTTAATAATAGATATTATCAAAGTGGTTTTGCACTATTTTCCGACTAATTAAAATTGATATTCACGCATTGTTCGATAAACTGAGGAAAATTAATCCAAACATTGGCCTATTACACTGTACCTATTAACATGGATAAATTACGTGGTTTAAAACATTGAGTTACATTCTTTTACGATTAGAAACATGCACTATGGCTGGATGATAAATATAATTTTCATTAAACGTAAAATAAAAATACGTCAAATTTAAATTGTAATTTCCTGCCATGAAATACGCATAAAAATTACGAAAACAACAATTAAAAGGCAACAACTAAGCAACTGCATTAAATATGATCAAAAAGCACATAATCTTAAAAGGCCGAAACGATCATTGACCTACGTGTTATTACTGGAGAGTTGCTGTATCATGTGCTTCTAAGTCATGTGTAATTCTTGAATTTATTCATTAGACGTTCATAATATATGGATGATAAACGTCAATTCAATGTGAAACAAACGCAAATATCAATAAAGAAAAATATCGTGCATTTAACTTTAAATTCCTCGAATTACGTTTTCAAGGAGCATGAACGTAACGAAATTAATTTTAAAGTTCTGGCAAGTTCACTCGAATAGTTGTTTACATTCACGGTTCAACACGCTTTCGACATTCTGGTTTTAAAAATATAAATGGGATTACACGCTGACTACACATGAAATTTAACGGATTTAATGTCATCTTGTTTAAAAGAAGGAAATGTTGGGGATGGCCCTACTGTCAAAATTTGCGTCGTAAAAATTTGACATACACAAACACACACATAACCGATATCGCAACTTACTCACCTTCATCGCAATCGTCAAAGTTGTCCTGCGTTAAAGAAATATCTGCGGAACAGAACGACATAGTGTCAGTCCTTCGTTATCGTACAATAAACCGTTTCTATTATTGTTAAAATATCGATACAGAAGGGCAAAAACTTACCAGCCATTTTGTCTCGGCATCAAAACATAGCATTTGTAAAGGCACGTGATACACAAATCCGTCGCTTACGGGCAGATGTTGTTCACAAGAGACGTAGCTTTCACGTTTTCGTTTCGATGTGAATCAATTTCGTTCAATTCACTGGTAAAAACGATTCATAATTTTCTTGGTCAAAAAGTTGTATATAAAAACATACCTCGACCTTGTCAGCGAGTTCTTCTTGTCATTGCCAACCTTGCCATATCCAATAGACCTAATTGTAAATATAGAGCGCCATATTTGAACGGTCAAATACTATAAATAAATCTAATCTATTTATAACTACATTTCATTTACTAACGTAATCGTCTTGTCTCTTATTGCATTTAAATCGACATGAGCGTATTGCATTGTGATAATAATCATCCTAAAAGCGTTTAACTAAACGTGGGTAACGATCTTTTTTTATTGTTTCCATGAATGGTTTCAAAGTAGGTGTTTATGACATAAAAGTAACAGTAATTGAATTTCTATAAAAATTGGACGTTGGTCTAATTCTAAACGACCAAAAAAGAAATATATTAATTCATTTTGGTTATTTCATTTTACAAAACGTTCATTTCTGTGGTTGAAATAAAACTTAAACATAATATATTAACAAGTTAACCACTATATTAATGTATTTTATAATTTCATTTTAGAATAAAGGTTATATGTACTTAAATGCTTGACTGCATAGTGTACTGCCTATTGGGAAATAAAATAAGCTAATTAAAGGTTTGTTCCTACATATCTTCAAACCGATTTGTAATTGTCCGGAGTAAGCGCAACAGAAGAACGGCGTCAAATTAGAAGTTTGTGAGAAACATTAACATGTTCCTACATAACATAAACTGTCTTGAGGTGTCAAATGATAGTCCGAACAGTTTGCAGATCTTTAGTAAACCAAAATTTGTGATTTACTAGCGCATGCGTATAACATTAAAAGTTGCCCGTTCTTCCCACTTTAAAAAATTAAAGTTTAACCAAACTTTATTCTGCTGTCCTGTTGTTTGTTCATGTTCAAATTTAATTTTCATATGTGACAGAAGTAGACAATTTTCCTTTAAGTATTTATTAATTATTCTATAAATTAATTTAGTAATTTAGAGATAATTACTCGTTTGTATATGTCAGCTTAGTTTATTCAATTATTACAGAACTTCACTTCTTGTTTTGCTGTTATTGACGGCCTTCATTATACTAATTACAATATTTTACACTGCGTATACATTTTTAGATTACACAAAACAAGATGAGTGACGACAGTGACATTAGTAATAATGTAGAAGATTTCTCGTCCAATGATGAAAATTTAGAAGAGCTTATACATAAGAGATACCGCAATATGGGTTTGAATTTAAAAACCATTTTTGTATCACAAGAAATATAACAAATGAACTTTGCATTTATTACAAGGGATACTATGGTCAATTTGGAAAATTCTGCTTTGTAGCATATTTCCATATTTCTGTGGTTTTCAGGTTATCAGACCATAAGTTATAGAGATGTTGCAGGTCATTTTGATATTACGGAAAGTGCATTGTAAAAAAAATAAGTCACCTATTTTCTAAGCAACAAACTTGCGAATATCATAAAATAGCCAGATATGGAAAAGAAATGCCAAATTGAGTAACACTTGCAGAAATGGATTTCCACCTATTATATGAGCTACTGATGGCATCCATATAAAGATTGACCAACGATTAGATGACCTAGAATCATATATCAACAAAAAAGGTTATTATTTAATTCAAGTTGGTAAATAATATGAACTTTAATTTAATATTTATGCTAAATTATATTTTGTAGCCACATATTATAATTAATATTATATTCAGATGCAAGCTGTGTGTGAATATAGATGAAAATACGTGACATATTTATTGATTATCCTGGCTCTGTTCATGACAGTTGTGCTTTTGGAACATCACCATTGGGAAGAGTAATCCAAGAAAAATGTGGAGCAAACTTCATACTTAGAAATAGTAGATATCCACTTCTACCAATTTTGCCAACTTCTTTTAAAGACAGGCTATCTTACAGGAGAAGAGTGCAATTATAAGACATTGTACATTTTATAAGGTCCATGAAGATGTTGGTTCTGATGAATGTATACCAGAACAATGTGATAAAAATATTGATGTAGATTTTTGTTATTAAAAGATAATGAAGCTGAAGGCGAAGAGGAATGAAATACTATTGTCGGAAATATTTTCCAAATGCCAAGAAAAAATAAACCTAAATTGTTTCTATCGATAATTTTTTTCATTTGTTTAACACAAAAATTTATTTTTATGATTAACTTAGGTGCATATTTATAATATGTCATTAATAGGACGTAATTGTTATTTCAATAAATGTTCATCTAATATATAATATTGATTTTTTCCTACGTAATTCGAAAATAAATTACGTTAACGGATAAGGAGTTATAATACCAAAAGTAAATACAAGTTATAAAAATATACTTCCTTTGAACAAAAACATTCATAAAATATAAATAAAATATTGATATTTAAACAACGAAGTACATAATATAAGTATAATTAAGGAAATGCATGTTATCTTTGGTTTAGCAAATTTTAATCTTTAATATATACAGAAAAATACTTAAATTAGATAATACACTGTACACAGTCAAAAATAAGGTCGATATTCAATATTGTAAAAGTATAAAAATATCAATTTATTTTGCTTCTACAATGTCATTTCAGCTTCTTAATTCATGTAGTTAAATTCGTACTTTCTCTTGCAAACTTTCAGCTTTAGTTTTTGATATTACATCTTATAATATCTAATACTCCTGAAAATAGTGTTTCCAATTAAAGCTTTTCTACATTAGTTTCAGCAATATTTTTTATTGAAACATATCTGTTACTGGTGTTTTTAGTTCTGTTATTACAGAAGTTTTACTTTCTATTATTGTTGAAGATGCTGAAGATATTGTGTCCAATGAACTATTTTGTACTTCTACTTTAGGTTTTCTAATTGTATCACTAGATAATAAAATATGTGGATGAATATTTTTCTTGGCAAAAAGTTCATCAATTTCATCGGGAAATGCAGGGAATCAGCTACCACTTCCTGTAATATTTTTATTATCTATGTACTTTTTATAGTTTTTGTCCAGTACCCTCCATCTATTCTCAGAATGATGTGAAGAAATATTAATATTTAATTGGTTATTTATTTCCTATGCCAGAAGTTCCACAATTTTTTCGTTAATTTTAATTTTATCTACAAATCTTTTGTAATTTGCATATAAATCAATTAGTAATTTTGTATCGTAAGTATATCATCTAAATTCTAAATTTTCTTTATTCTCTTCTTTTAATCACAGTCTCGTACATTCATTTTTAAATATATATTCTTCTAAATCTAAAAACAAACCATTGTTAGTAAAATATCCTTACTATGAAATTACAAATAGTACCATTAGTATCTACACTCGTTTTCCATTGCTACACAGGTAGTTTTTTTTCCCTGTTAGAAATACTGAAATATGACACAGAATGATATTTAGTTTTTTGAAATTAATTTATACATATAAATATCATTTAGTGTGTCCTGACCACTAACATGTGTTACATTGCAATCTACCTACAAATGTAATAACTTATATAACAATAACAATAAAACTAAAATTTCCATTTGTTGAAAAGTGGTTTCTGATTAAAGATACGCATTAAAAATATGTACATTTTGTGACCAATTTCTATGTAAGAACAAATTTTAAATTAGTCGATAAAATTCACATTTTTTATACGATCAACATACATATATCCAAGAATAACACTTATGAAGACCCAAACTTTCCCCCCGCATTTTCAATTGTAAATAAATACAATCTTTAAATTGTAATAAAATAACAAGTGGGATAGTTACGACATCTAGCGTAAGACAAGGTTACTATTTGCAAATATGAAGAAAATTCAAATTTTATTAATTGATAATATTACAAATACGTACAATTTTAAACCTCTGTCTACTTGAGGATTAAAAGATGCGAATATTTACATTAAATATACTTTGAAAAAGTGCAAGTTTTTTTTTTACAAAATTTTACAGCTCTTTATTTTTACATATTTGTTTGTCAATTAAGCAACCCTTTATACAAGAGTAATTTACTATTGCATAAACACTGATAACTTTTAATATATTATATAGAGTTTTTAAAAATGATATTGTTAGGTAATCATTTATTATTGTCAGTGAATATATTGAAATCTCATAGATATATTTACTCTTATTTTGTCGTTTTCGAAAAACCCAACTGACAAAAGTAAATAATCGATTCATACATACAAGAAATTTAAATAAAATCAATTTTTATCATTGAAAAGTGGACCTGTCGAAGTTTCATTGTTTGGAACTTGAGATAGTTGCAGTTATCATATATTATTATTATTTTATAAATATTTATCAAAGATTTAAAATTTTTACTTACTTACTGTTCGTTTCTGTCATTATGGTCGTTTTGCTTGTTTTATTTAAAATTGTATCTTTTACATAGCTTTCTTCTTAAATAACTAAATAAATTTCAATAAAAAATATTTGAACTTATGGTCTCACACAACTGAATGTAACCTCCCTTCTCCACCACAACTCTTTCGCTGCCAACACTTACATAATAAATTTCCCATTTCTAAACGCTAATATAACCAATATTTTTCGAATTAAGAACTATTTCAATAAAAATGATTATATTTAAACTGAATACTTTGAAATGCAAAATTTTCTTGTTGATTTATTAAATATTCTATGCGAAGACGTTATTCTTATAGTACTTTTATTAATTTAATAATCCAGTTCAACAATGATATTAAGTTTTAAATTAATTTTCCTACCATTGAAAAAAAATCCCTATATTTTCCTCACGCTTATAGGTAGAATTAGTTTTAATTTAGTGAAGTCATGTGCAAGCAGAATCCTTATGAGTGAAAATTGTTAATCAATTTAAATAAGGCGAAGTTTTCTCTTTTATTTTTAAAACGCTCTTTTGCAGTTAATTGTATTTCTTCAATGTCTCATTTAAAACGCACACATTTGATTAAATTAATGTCGGTTGTAGAAGCACAAATAATTATATTAAATTAAAGGCATTTTTAGTTTAGAAAGTAAAAAATAATCTGATAAGTAGAACACGGAATTATATGCATTTGCATTTTCTATAATATCGATATGCCAAGAAACTTTCCTCGTGTCTACACGAATTAAACAAAAACGAATGTAAAAAATAGATTTTCATTTTGTATATTTTCAAAAATTGATGCATAAATCAGAATAAAATGCATATACGTGCATATTTGTATAATTTAAATTTTTTGTTAAATTAAATAAAGCAAATATTGCCCACACTGCATTTTGAGAACTGGGGACATGCACTGAAACTGTTTTAGTGCAGTAGTTTAGCCCTGCAGATGTCCCATACAAATGGGTACGAAACGTCGGCAGATATACAACTGACGCGGTTCCAGTCCGGAAACAGATAGTAAGGATTCTATTGTTCATGTCACGTTAAATTTCGTTTTAATACATAGACGATTTGAATAATTTTATTACACGTAATTCGAAAATACGATGTCCTCTTTAATCTATAATTCGAAGCGTATTTAAAACATCGTCTTTAAGTAACATCACTCAAATTGCTTAATTTTCACTTACCTTTTTGTTGTTTAATGGATGGAGTTCTGTTAATCGACTGTCTTGAAAAAACAATAACGACGGCATACTATGCATCATTACTTGACAAGCGGAAGGTAGAAATTTCAAAAAACGGCCGCATTTGAAGAAATGAAAGTTTTGTTCCTCACTATCTTACACTTTAACGTTCACCATGGCAAAAATTCACAAATTTGAGTTCGAATTAATTGACCGATCACCGTATTCACCAGATTTGACCCTTGGTTGCCTAGGTTCAAAATTTCGCTCGGAGTACAGAGATTTTAATAGGGTGAGTAGGCCACATTTGTAAACACCTATTTTACACAACAAAATGATAAATACTATTCGTACGGATTCAAGAGATGAGAGCGTCACTAGGAAAAATGGAGACTTACGTGGAATGTCTTTTAAGTTTTGCATAGCGGGATATAGAGGGCGGCACTAATCAAATGTCAGTACTAAAAATTAACCTAAATCTAAAGTTTCGGTGTGATACGTGTAGTGTTGCAACTACAAAGAACTGTTGAAGTTGGCAAGTTTATTGTAAAATGGGATTAAACCGAGAACATTTTCGCGGAATAATTTTTTATAATTTTCGAAGATGATTATCTCAACAAAACAAACTAAATGCCTCGCCGAGTTGGTTTCTGTTTCCGGTAATGAAGCACCACGTCAGTCAACACGCCAAAAACGGCGGTCACTCAGGAAAATGTCGATACTGTGCGCAAGATCATCAACGAAGATCGACATGTGACATATCGCCAGATTGAAACATTATTGGGGATTTTAAAGATCTCAATTTAAAAAATTTTGCATAAAGAATTTTGTGTAATAATTTGTTTCACGTTAGATACCGCATCAGTTTACCGAAAAACCGAAAGTAGCTAGAGTGAATTAGTGTCAAAAAACTCTAGATCGCTTCACCGAAGTAAACTCTAAAAACGTGTATATTGTCAGTGGTGATGAGGCTTGGATTTACTCATACGAGCCAGAAAATAAACGCTAATCTTCTGTTTGGGTGTTCAAAGGTGAAGAAAAGCCAATAAAAGTCATCCGTTCTCGAAGTGTCTCTTAAAAGATGGTCGCGACATTTGTCTCGAAAGCAGGTCATGTAGCAACAGTTCCTCTACAAGATCAAAGAACAGTGATTGCCGATTTATGTACAACCGCGAGTTATCGTTTAGCTTCGAAAAACCAACCCCGAACGACAAATCATCCTCCACCAAAACAATAAAAGTTCCCACACAGTACGCAAGACAATTGAATTTTTAAAGCAAAACGTCGAATTGTTCAATCATTCTCCGTACAATCCGGACCTAAGTCCCAACGATTTCTTTACTTTTCCGAAAATGAACGGACTGCGTTGTCAAAGATTCTAGTCGTCAGAAGGAGCGTCGATGCTTTCAAAAACGCAATTTTGACTGAACCAACAAAGGAGTCGCATGAAAAGCCTACAGTTTACTTGTAGAAGTTCTCTTTGTTTCTGAACAGTGTAATACAATTATTCTGTTATGAACTTAAATGCTTCAATAAGTCGAGAAGCTCTGTAAACATGCCAAATATAACATTGGTTAGGTAACTTTGCTTTGTTAAATACATTCAAAGAAAAGTTACCTAACCAATGTTATATTTCGCATGTTTACAGAGCATGTACTTATTCTTTTTTTATACTGACCAATTATAAGTTGTTATATATGTAACATATGTAGATTACATGTCTGCAAACTTTTCATATACATGAAGAAGTGTTGTATTCGTTTGTGTATTTCACTTAAGTATCATGGGCAACTTAATAGAAACATTGTCAACAGACTCACAATATTAACAAAAAACATGTTAAGAATTTTAAGTATTTTTTCATAATTTATATGCATTTTTTGTTAATTGTACATATGTATATTTTCTTATGTTTATTAAATTCACTTATTGTATAATATATGTACAATCATAACCACAAAAAGGTTTACGATCTAAATTACAATTTTTGCTCGATATTTTTAGGTCGAGTCGTAACGATATCAAACTGGAAAGAGATATTGTATGTTTCATTAAAGAAAAGTAGTAACTCCTCATTAACCTTGACATTGAAATGACTAATCTTCATGGAGAATACTACGAAAAACAATGAAGTTTTTAAAAGCTATCTACTGTTTTATTTCACATTTATATGCAAAGTTAAAAGATAACCCACGTACAAGGAGACTACGTAGCAAAATAAAACTGAACTTGAGAAAATAGTACTTGTTTCTGTAAAAGGTTAGAAACGATATCAAACTGGAAAAAGATATTGCATGTTTCATTGAAAGTACAGGAACTCCTCGTTAACCCTGGCACTGAAATGATGAATCTTCATGGAGAATACTACGAAAAACAATGAAGTTTTTAAAAGCTATCTACTGTTTTATTCCACATTTATATGCAAAGTTAAAAGATAACCCACGTACAAGAAGACTACGTAGCAAAATAAAACTGAACTTGACAAAAAAGTACTTGTTCCTGTAAAAGGTTAGAAACGATATCAAACTGGAAAGAGATATTGCATGTTTCATTGAAAGTACAGGAACTCCTCGTTAACCCTGACACTGAAATGATTAATCTTCATGGAGAATACTTCGAAAAACAATTAAGTCTTTAAAAGCTATCTACTGTTTTATTCCAAATTTATATGCAAAGTTAAAAGATAACCCACGTACAAGGAGACTACGTAGCAAAATAAAACTGAACTTGACAAAAAAGTACTTGTTTCTGTAAAAGGTTAGAAACGATATCAAACTGGAAAGAGATATTGCATGTTTCATTGAAAGTACAGGAACTCCTCATTAACCCTGGCACTGAAATGATTAATCTTCATGGAGAATACTTCGAAAAACAATTAAGTCTTTAAAAGCTATCTACTGTTTTATTCCAAATTTATATGCAAAGTTAAAAGATAACCCACGTAAAAGGAGGCTACGTAGCAAAATAAAACTGAACTTGACAAAAAAGTACTTGTTTCTGTATATGGTTAGAAAAGATATCAAACTGGAAAGATTTATTGCACGTTTCATTAAAAGAAGTAGAGAAACTCCTCATTAACTTTAATATTGAAATGATTAATCTTCCTGGAGAATATTTCGAAAAACAATGAAGTCTTCTAAAAGCCATCTACTGTTTTATTCCAATTTTATATACAAAATTAAAAGACAATCCACGTGCAAGGCGATTATGTAAAAAAATAAAATTGAATTTGACAAAAAGTACTTGTTTCTGTATTATGTTGGAAACTTTTCAGGTTAGCTACGTACAGTATTGTTCTTTTGCTGATTGTCGTTACTGGTTACACTTACGCTGTGTCCATATTAAATGTTGAATTTTGTCACTTAAACGTTCCAGTCTGTATATGGGTATGTTAAAGCTCTTAACTATCGTGGTCTTGGGGAAAAAATAAATTATATTTTATTTATTTAAACTATAAATATTATGTGAAATTAAAACATTACTTAAAAGATCTGTAGGTAGTTTTTTATACGTATAATAATTATAATAACAACGTAAGACATTTCACCATATTAATATGTAATTAGTTTAACCAGTCTTACTGTATATAAAGAACCCATTCGCAATATAAAAAAAATTGATAATAAACTAATACTATATACAAATTTCTCTTTCATTTTTAAATATATAGTACATAATTGTATATATTTATATATATATAAAAACAATAACTGTACAATAATAATAATTATATATACTTTTCTTTATATATATATTTATATAGAGCTTCTTCTTAATGTTTACTTATAATTTACCTTATAATATGAATATTTTGTAATAAAAATAAAATAACTCCTCTCTGTTTCATTTCATCTTTTAACACGCCTAAGTTCGTATCTCAAAAAAGATATGATAATTCAATAAAAACATACGTAATAAACTGGGAAAAAGGACTCACCACCAACAATAAAAAAAAACAACAATACGCAATAGGATAGGAAGGGAATATTGCAAAGATAACATTGTTTGTGTTCTTGTTCGTCTTAGCTCGGTTCTGTCTGTGTTGCCAATCACTATTTCGGCCGCTTTCTTGCACTCCGTTCCGTAGATTTCGATGTTTCTCTGGCACAACTGCTCGTAAACCTGACGATTGTGCTTTTGCAGATTCGTCAGGGATTTTCCTCGATGATCTCTCGGAATGGGGCGCGACACATCGGGCAGTCTATGAGTTGTGATGCACAAGTTTTGCAGAATCCACTGTAAGTAAATAAAAATGAAATAGATACAGTTTACTTCGACCTTTAATTGGGGTAGTACAATGGGTACCACAAAAATGTTTACAATGTGTACGAAAATATATCTGCCGAATTCATGTAGGATGGTGTTTCTAACTTGATATGTAAACAAAACTTTGGCATACGGTATGTCTGATTCATATCATAGTAGTACAAAAACACATTTTCCGACGGGAGTAGATTTGTATTCGAGTAGATATAGTAATGCGCGAAATATACGAATAATTCTTTTCTTTCTGCTTCAACATCCACAAAAATATCATGGATTCAACTACAAGATGGTTAAAGATGGAACTGGAAATTCTGGCGAAAATACTATAGAGGAATCAAAAATTTAAAGAAATATTTAAAGGCACATTACACCCTCTTACAGATCGAACAGCCAGTTGGTCGATCGAACGATGTAATGTTTTCAAACTATGTTAGATAGCCTGGCCATCGACATAGGTGACTGAGTTTTCGACTTGTGCTATCGTGATTTAAAAAAGCTGTTAAATAAATGAAACTAATCATTTGTTCTCGATAGAGTTACTGACCAAGACACACGTTTCGAAGTATATCACCACTCTACCACTCTTCGGCTGGTTTGACTCCATTGACAGCTTGGTCATCTAATGTGGTTTGAAAACCTTACATCGTTCGGTCGACCAGCTTACTGTTCGATCTATAAGATGTACAGTGCCTTTCACTGATTCTTATATCATTTGATTGTAGTGAAGAGTGGTGGAATTCCACGAAACGTACGTCTCGGTTAGTTACTCTATCGACAACAAATGATGACAAATATTTGTTAATATTTTTAAATATTTTGTAAAATTATATAAGGTGGTTAGAAATCAACGGATGATCGTCAGGTATTCTGTCATTAATTCTGAGTCGTCAATGATAATGCAAAAATATTGTATTATCAGTCGTTACACCAGACCATCAATGTTGAAAATAAGCGACAAAAACATTTAGAATTTCTTAAAATTTTCCATGAAAAACTTCAATTTCTCAAAGGTTACAGCTTTGTCTTCAAACCAACGGCTACCAGTTTCAACGTTACTTTAATATCATTATTATTTTTATTTGATTTAAATAAAATTCGTAATTTGTCATATCAAAAAAAATATCATTCCTACTGATTTATTGATGGTTTTACCAGGTGTACCGGAAAGTCATTACCGTTTTTTCGTAAACAAAAATACATAATTTTCAAGAAAATGGAAAAATTTATTTATTCAAAGTTGTGGCCATTTGATTCTACACATCTTGCCTATTTTTTCGGGCAATTTATGGATGCCATCCCAAAAAAACTGTCTGTCCTTTCAGCAAAACCATTTATCGACCCATTTTCTAGCTTCTTCGAAATTGGCGAAGTGCTGCTCTGCAAGCGCATGTCCCATTGATGCGAAAAAGTGATAGTCGGACGAGGCAAGGTCTGTAGAGTACGCCGGGTGCAATATTATGTCCTATCCAAGTGCTGTCAACGTCTCCTTGACCGGTTTTGCTGTATGGGACGGCGGGTTATCGTGCTGTAAAATCACATTACCGTGTCTTCGGGCACATTCTGGCCGTTTTTCTATCAATGCATGGTTCAAATTGATAATATGTTGTCGGTAGCGATCAGTATTAACTGTTTCACCAGGTTTCAACAGTTCGTAACACACCACGCCACTCTGATCACACCAAACACAGAGCATTGTCTTGCGACCAAAACGATTTGGCCTTGGACTCGATGGGCCGGCTTCGCCAGATGATAACCATGATTTTTTGCGCTTAGAGTTTTCCAAATAAAACCGTTTTTCATCACCCGTTACTATTCGATGCAGAAATGACTTCAGATCATACCTTCGAAGCAGCATTTCACAGACGATTTTTCGATTTTCCACTTGCTTGTCATTCAATTGATGTGGCACCCTTTTTCCCATAATCGGTCGTTAGTCGTTTCTTGAGCCACATTTAATGCTTCTACCAATTGTTTTTGAATTTGAGATGGGTCTTCATCCAATAACTCCTGCAGTTTCGCATCTTCAAACATTTTCGGTCTGCCAGAACGTTCTTCGTTTTGCACATCGAAATCACCAATTTTGCATTGTCGAAACCACGCCTCACATGTTTTTATAGTTGGAGCATGCTTACCGTAAGTTTCTTCCAGCAGACAATGTCTTTCAGCGGCTTTTTTCTTTCGATTAAATAAGAAAAGTAATGCGTGTCGCAAATGTACCATTTTCCGTAATTATGATGCCTATCTGCCTCTTCTGTAATTATTACAGCATGCAATACTTACGAATGTTCACAGGGTAGTAGTTTAACTGTAGCTCTTTGATCGTAACACAGGGTGCAGCTGTCTTCTCGGACGCTCTGCTGTCTCAGTTGCTCGAGGAATATGTGCCTGGGCATGACGACCTTGTTTTCCGGCCTGAGGGATGCGGATTCGTTAAATGTGTGATACGATTGCTCCGGGGGATACTTAAAAGGTTCCGCTCCGAAGTTGAATCGGCATTGTTGGAATGACATAAAACTGGCGGCGGCGAAGAAACCGGTTCTGAAATAAAAATGAAATTAATATGAATTCATGAAAAGTTGATCTGTTTTAGGAGCAATTTTTACACGACATACTCACTTTGCCATATTGAACACATGCGTACATGGTGGTAAACTCATTCCGTTTACAGAAAATATAATTTGTTGATTTTCTAAATCGAGTAGGCAACCCAAAATATCACCGGACTGCCACCTACATAGAGATTGTGGTTCCGACTTTGCATTGTACCATATCAATCGTCTACAACCGTCGTAAGCTAATGAAAACTTATCATCGCCTATGCCATAACCTTCCTAAAATATCGAAATTTCAGTTTGGATTCAAAATGAACACAAAGACAACTTACGTGGTTTAGATAATTGCTGTTCTTCGTTGCCCAACCTATTTGCATCACTCCCGGCGTTATTATGGTCACCTCGTAGTACCACAGACCCTCGTCGGCTTGCGCCGTACACCTGACACTCTCGAAGGAATAAGCGTCGCATCTCGCCTCCAAGCCGTCCGGTGAGATCTTTAGATATTCGCTGACGTCACTGGTATTGAGCATTGCGTTGATGTGGGCCATTTCGACCGTGAGGAATGAATATTTACGGTTTTTTATTACGACTGAAAGGGAAGAAGGTAAATGATTATGAAAACTCAGTAACAAACTAAATGAACGGGAAAAAGCTGCAAGCTAAGCTTTTAAAAAATAGAGTGTGACGCGAAGCCGATTAATATTTCAAACTTTAATATTTCGTAGGAGGGATAGCTTGTATTGGACGGTGTAGAGGGGAAAGATAAGAGAACGCCATTTCATTTGGTCTCGGTTCGGAAGTGCAATGTCTGTCTAGACGAAATTTTAATGCTGGTCAACATGATCAGGTGACCTCTAGTAATACCATACTGATTTGAAGGCGAGAACCTTCCAGAGAAGCGCGGAAGCCCGAGAATTTGCAGAGAGTGAAGAGGGAGGCTTTCGAATTCAATCCTGACGCTCGATACGCCAGCAATCTCGCATCTTAGAGTGAGTCGAAGTCTATTGCACAACACACGTATGTACTGAACAACAGAAGGAGGGCGCGTTTATCTTGCTTAGTCAGCAACAAGATTGCCAGAGTGTATGTAGACAAATACTCTCAATCTCGGCGATTTGTCAAACAGATGAATGCTCTTGACGACTTAGCGAGATTAACGCGTTCTTGTTCTGTCGTTCAGAATGTTGTACGATAGAGGGAGGTAATGCTTTTTCATTATTTTTCTGCTTCGAAAAGATACGATAAGGACTACAAAGGAATCGTTCGTTAATAACAATAGTTTTCCTGATGATAAGTATTATTCCTTGAAACATAGGTAGTCAACATGGTGTTAATAATATTTGAATTATTCCTTTTAACATTGAGTCGAAGAAGTTTATTACAAATGTTGATTAGGATCAAATTTCATCCATAGAAATAGCAAATTGTTCAGAAGCTTGACCCCAGAGATAAGGAAACAAAGGTTACAATACTTTCTGCGCTATCACGATTTGTTAGGGGAAAACTCCGACAGTTTGCCCATTCTCTTTTTGGCTTCGTGAACAGTGTATGTGGTACTGGTATCCGATGAAACCCAAAGAGCTACATAACAAAGTGGTACCTATTTACGGCGGCGAATTACGGAGGCGCGTGTACGACAACATTCAAAAGCGCTTACAGTAATGCTATAATTTAAATAAATGCCAATTTTCAAGACATTTTTAGATAATAAATAGCAGATTTCAGTGTATTTATAGTATGTTTCACTTTACTTTTCCTGTTTCATTTTATAGTCTATGATCATTTAAAATTATGTGTCTACTACGCGCCACCTCACAAATTAGATTTATACAATATTTTAAAAATTAAACGTCACAATTGCTAGAAATAACACTCTGTATACAAAATAACAGTAATATGTCTATTTTAATGCAATCAGTAGCACCATCTACTGATTAGAGATTGATTTATTAAGTGTCAAGTTTCCTAAATAATTTACAAACGTTTCAAGACATATTATTTACTAAAACGCGTGGACATGCAACTTGGAATACCTAGTATAATATTTCATCACATTTTAGCCAGCAAACACGATCTTTGAAGGCTAAATTTATTTGTTCCCAATCAATTAACGGATTGCCAAAAATTGTAGCGGACTAAATGAAAATGGACAAGTAGGAGGACTCGCCAACATGTAATCTTAAAAAACGACTCACAAAGATTGTCCAGTGCCCATTGAGCGCAAAATCCCACTTGTCTTCTGACGTAATGGTCCTCGTTTTTCCATTTCTCTAAAGTCGTTATGGGACATGGGTCTTCTTGTTCTAACCTACGGATGATGGTGGCTTTATTTTCACTGGTCTGAGCGAATTTCTCCAAGGCTATCAGCGAAAAGAGGATCACGTAAGGATCTGTGTCAGTATTCTGAAAAAGAAAAAACAAAGTGACGACATGAATTTCAAAGTATTTAAGGTAATTTTGATGAAGTCTGTGTTAACTTAATCACTTAAGGTTGATATATAACCCCATTCCGCATTAATTTTCGTATTATGCATATGTATTTCAACAACTAAGTTGTCATCATCAGCAGATAATTAAACAGTGTGGCACTTGGAAGTACGGCAAAAACCCGCACGAAGCAAATTCCGTACACGATCTGTGCTGTCCAAAGCCAAAACGCACACTATACATAGTGTGCGTTTTGGCTTTCGACGATGATTGGAAAAGGAAGTAAAAGACACAAATAGAAGAAATAAAAGGAAAACTATAGAAGTCAAGGGCTTACTTATAGAACAACATAGCGATAGCATACTGGAGGAACAATTAGAAGCATTCATAATTAATAGTATAGACCTTCAAGTAAAGATGTATGGAAAAAGTATGGAAAATGGGTCCAAGCATGTGTGTGATAGCGGAAAATATATCAGATAAGTTGAATATAATTAAGAACGAGATTAAATTGAGAGAATTTAAAAAATATGGAGTTCATATGGTTCCTGAAATGACGAAAAAGAAAACAGATATACAAAGGATAATCAGAATAATAGCTGAAGAAGAGAAGAGTAGGGGAAATAAAATAAAAGTGGGATATATAATACTACAAATAAATGAAGAAAGGTGGAATGGAAAATGGAAAACTGATTAAGTGTGAAAGAAGGGGAAATACATATGAACACCAAAAAAGTTGACAAGATGTCAAATGAAGGATGTAAAAAAAAAGATGACGACCACGACTATGAAAAGGGAAGAGAGCAGAATAAAAACGATCAAAACAAAAGAAGAAAGGACAGCAAGGAAGTATGGAGAAGAAAACAATCAGAAATTTAATTCAACTCCCCTGCTCCCGGCCTTACACCTCATAAGGGTAAAAGGCTGTAAAGAATTAAGTAATTAGAATGAACTATGTGAACAAAAATGCAAAACTTGATTTTGTCAAGCATGTAAAAATTGCATTCATCGATATTGAGGTGAATAAATGTTAAAAGAGTCATTCAAATGTTAATAACATCCTGTTTACTATTCGTTTCAGGGAATTCACCTCTCATCAGGTAAACGATTACTTTGTGGACAATTATTGTATCTTTTCGATGGACAAAAATAATTGATGATGACACATTATTGATGTGAATGTCAATATATGAAACGAGAACAACAATTTGTAAGCATGTACAGTGAGCGGCTAAAGTAATGTCTACGACTTATAAAACTACTTACTTCCACAAGGCCATACACAGCGTGTACAGTAAGCGGCAAAAGTAATGTCCGCTACTTATTAAACTACCTACTTCCGCAAGACCATACACATCACTTCTATATGGTACGTAAGTATTTTATTTATTTTCTTTTGAGTTAATCAAATGCTTACGTAAGATCAGTTAATGTTAGGTGGATGTTTCTATGCCCTTACGCGTAATAAAACTTTGACGAAATTTGTTGAAGGGAAGATTATTTAATGTTTTTCCTCTTTTTCAAATTAAGTTTTCAGAGTATTACGCAATACTTTCCAGATAACATTTAATCTAATCTATATGTATCCCAAAAAATTAATGGCTAATCAATTATTCTTACACTTTATAATTATTAATCTTTACGACGACGACGAAGGTTTTAAATTGATCGAAACGTCACACGATTAGAATCTTATTTATAATTACGGTTAATCATTTCCTAGAAAAGTCTAATCAAAGAAAAATACTTTTAATCGACTAATACGGTAATTCAAGACACCAACATCTATATCGCCGGTCAATATCGTACTTTTTTGCTCACTTTTCTGGTCTGTATGGTTCACTTAACCTTGGCCCAGCTAAATGTGAAACTATTGCCACTAAACTGAACGTCGATAATGATTACAATACGTCTTTTTTCACCGTCATTCGCTCTCTTTTCGACAATACTATAAATAGTTCTATTTATAGAAATACTATTGTAAAGCTTATTTTGAGAGACAAACGTTTCTTTTCCACTTGTTTCAATTAAACACAAGCGCAGCAAATAAATATGTGCTCTTAATTGGATGTAATTTACTTTCGTCGGGCAAAACAGTTTTAAATAAGAATGTATTATACACAGTATGTCGGAAAAAATTACTTTTTAAAGAAAAAAAAAATTATAGCATAAAATAGGTGGGAGTAACTAGCTCATCTGTTACAAAAGCGCATTTTAGTTTTCCGAACTACCCAATAACACAGTCAGTTGGTAAGGCAGTTACTTCCCAAGTTTGTAAAATAACGCTTTATGCCAGACCTTATCAAATGTTCGTCTTATATCTAAGCCTGCAGAAAGGAGTGCGCACTCATTGGCGGCGATAATATATTTCAAAAGCGGTCGGATATACCCGAAGTCGAGATTCATATGCGTATGGTAGATGTATGAATGCCGGATTAGGTTGATGATGGCAAATCGACGACGTTCTTTGTTATGTTCAACGAGTGTTAATAGATTTCTTAACCGATTTTCGACATTAGAATACGCTGGTACTATTATTAAATGTATTGTTTGCAATATCAACATTTTACCGTACAGTATTTTTGTGTGTAAAAGACATGTTAATAGCAAACAATACCGGTTAAATGCGCAACGTGATGTACCATATTATAAATTTCTATATGACTTTATTTTTATGTTAAGTGTGTGCAACATTCCACAAAATATTGTAGACAATGAAGAATTTCGAAACTTTTGGAGGAAATACGTTCCGGAATGGAGATTGCCAATAAGAGGTCAATTATAGTATAATTTTCCTCGGGTAAAAAACGCGATTACGGATCAAATAAAAGAATTAAAAGATCAAAAAATATGGTTGACGATAGATGAAACAACGGATGCAAGAAAGAATAGTATTTTAAACGTGTTAGTGTGTACTTTAAAAAGCGGTGAAATTTCCTTGGTTCTTCTTTTACGAAATAGAATATTGCAGAAGACAAACGCAGAAACAATAGTAGAAACTATGAAATGTACGTTTGGGAAGTTGGATATATCGGCAACCCAACTTGTAATGTAGGTTACAGATTGGGGTTCGAATATGGTTAAAGTTGGAAAGTTACTAAAACAATCTTATCCTCAATTGCTTCATGTAACCTTTTTACTCCATGCATGCCATTTTATAGCTGAATTTATGAGAAACAGTTATCCAAAAGTAGACCAATTTATAGTTTCTACAAAAAAGTTTTTTTAAATCTTCAAAATGCATTCGTGAGTTTAAACAGGCTTATCCGGACATTCCTCAATCACCACAGCTAACATTGACGAGATGGGAAACGTGGCTTAAAGGTGTTTTATAATATGAGAAATTTTTACACATTATTAAATCTTGTATCTTAAATTTACATCCGGAAGATGCTCAAGTAATTTTAGTCAGCAGCGAAATCCATACTCAAATAGAGCAAATTTCCGAAAATTATTCGATTCTTTTAGATACTATTTCCGAATTAGGGAGCACCAAGCTGTCATTACATGAAGCGCTAAATATGGTATATTATTAGGTGCGCAACTAAGTTCTCGCTGTTTTTCAAGAGATGGCTCCAGTAGTAAGTGCTGGTCGGTTGTGGCATAATCAAAACGTCATGAACCAAGCTTAGACATATGGTAAACAAACCGCTTTGACACATTGGCGATTTTGTTTTTGCATCGTATACTTTTGGTTGAATGACAATATCTGATTTCGTGCCAAATAATCGTCATTTGCGGGAAGTGTTGCTTTTCTTCTTTCATTCGAAGAAAACTGCGGCTGAAGCGCATCGAGATCTCCAAAATGTTTACGGAGATGCTGCTCTAAGTGAAATAACGTGCCGTGATTGGTTCCGTCGCTTCAAAGACGGTGATTTCGATGTTGACGATCGTTCGGGTGAAGGAAGACCAAAAACTTTCGAAGACGCTGAATTGCAGGCATTGAGGATGAAGATCCGTGCCAAACGCGAAAAGAGCTTGCTTCAGAATTAGGAGTTACCCGCCAAGCCATTTCCCAACGATTGCATGCGTTGGGAATGATTCAAAAACAAGGAACTTGGGTTCCTTATGATTTGAAGCCAAGAGACTTTGAACGTTGTTTTTTCGCCTGTGAGCAACTACTGCAGCGGCAAAAGAGGAAGGGTTTTCTTCATCGCATCCTTAGGGGTGATGAAAAATGGATTCATTGCAGCAACCCAAAGAGAACAAAATCATGGGGACTGCCAGGTCATGCTTCTACGTCGTCGGTTCGGCCGAATATTCACGCTGCGAAGGTTTTGCTGTGTATTTGATGGGACCAGGGCGGTGTTATTTATTATGAGCTGTTGAAACCGAACGAAATCATCATTGGTGAACGGTATCGAACTTAATTGATGCGATTGAGCCGAGCACTGCGCGAAAAGCGGCCACAATACGAGCAGAGGCACGAAAAAGTGATTCTACAGCATGACAACGATCGGTCTCACGTTGCCAAACCCGTTAAAACCTACTTAGAAACGCTCAAATGGGAGGTCCTACCCCACCCGCTATGTTCCCCAGATATTGCGCCGTCCGATTATTACTTGTGCCATTCGATGGCACATGGTCTGGCTAATCAACAGTTCCGCTCATATGAAGACATCTCAAAATGGCTTGATTCGTGGATAGCCTCAAAAGACGAACACTTCGTGACGGTATTCGAGCTCTGCCAGAAAGATGGGAAAAAGTTGTCGCTAGCGATGGGCAATATTTTGAAAGATTCATTTGAAAACATTTTTTCACAATAAAGTTGCATTTTCATCAAAAAAACAGCGAGAACTTAGTGGCACACCTAATACCTCGAAGCCTCGTTAGGAAATCTAACAGGTTGTATAGGAAGATTAACAACCGATAAATTGTGTGCGGTTATAAATAAGAATCCCGATTTTCTAATTATAGTGCGTATAGACAAGAATTTAACTGAAAACAAAGAGATGCGAACGTCCTTTTTAAATTCGCGAACATCACATCATTAAACACAGAAGGCCGCTTTTTCAAATACACCAACATATTTTCACCTCGACGTAGAAGTATGACTGAGTCAGTAATGGAAGGCATACTAATGACACATTACTACAGCGAATTTTTGTATCACTCTACATCAACAACACAAAAAAAACTAAAATAGAAAGTAATTACGTTTGCTATTTTTAATATTGATAGTAACTGGGCCGTACGCTACTGCGAAAGCACTCGTTTCTGCAGTCTTAATTATATCTCAAAAAGTGATTTACTAGTACCTTTCGTATTCAAAGAGGCAATAAAAATACCTTACCACACCAATATTTACGCCTAAATACGTATATTGACACTAAGTTGTCATCTCCAGTAGGAAGTACGCTCAGCATTGAACATGGGCTAACAGTAAAGCTACGCAGATCAAACCACGAAACATTCTACTTTGTATGGAAGTAAAATAGACTGTATCGTTGGTTTACGTGGAGTTTTACTGTGAGTCCATGTTCAATTTTACTTTACTTTTCTACTGAAGATGATAACTTAGTAAATATGAATCTAGGGTACAAAAACTAGTGTGGTAACTGTTAAACTCTCTCAGTTCAAACATCTCATCATCTCGTGAATAAACGTGGTAGCGAAAGTTAAGGGTACAATGTAATGTTAATCAAATATGAGGGTCATCTAATGGTTTAACTGTGTACTTAAAACCTCTCAAGTCTCAAGCATTTTTTATAGGGGCAAAAAAGTACTGATGCCTAAGGGAAACGCAAAGGAAATGACGAAAAAAAGATTATACAAATTGAAGAGATTAAATGTTAAATCAGATCGTTGTAGTTTGGAAATTATATT
The DNA here is from genome assembly GCA_031893035.1 of Dermolepida albohirtum. Taxonomy (NCBI): domain Eukaryota; kingdom Metazoa; phylum Arthropoda; class Insecta; order Coleoptera; family Scarabaeidae; genus Dermolepida; species Dermolepida albohirtum. The sequence continues at coordinate 840,050 of JAVIWB010001110.1, forward strand.
AGATACTTACTAAATTCGTTAAGAGATATTCTAGTGTACCCTCATTAAGTATTCCTAAGCTACTAGGACCAGCTAATTTCTCAGCGATACAACCCAAGACGACGCAGATGTTTCTTTCGCGCGGAGCGTTACTCCTCCCTGCAATGGCGCTGGCTGCTGACAGGTTGAACATTTGCGCCACCCTCAGGACCGATTCCCTGGACGGCAGGGGGCAATCGTCTAGTAGTAGCGTTATCACCGAAGGCCCCAACGGATCGCTCATCGGTATCACGTGCACCATAGACTTCACCACTTGTATCCAACCTTCTTCGTTATCGGCTATGTTGTGTAAACGCATCATTGAAGGCGGAGGTTCTTGTTCACTGAAACAATAATAAACTATGACACCATCCTTCAGATATAAAAACGACAAAATGACAAGATAAAAGAGATGTACTCTTAATCTGGTACGTAGACTTCCGCGGTCATGGTCCATGCTATCTGCTTCTGGGTTTCCGGGCTGGAACCGCGTCACTTGTATATCTGCCGACGTGTCGTACCCAGTAGTTCAGCCTTGAAGATGTCCCATACAAATGGGTACGAAACGTCGGCAGATACAAAGGGTTTTCCAATAGGTTGTTGTCAAGTCCTTATTGGAAAACCCTTTACAAGTGACACGGTTCCAGCCCGGAAACCCAGAAGCAGATAGCAGAGATGTACTCTTCCTTACTACAATCCATGGCGCTAATATGATGAAAAGAGAGAAACGAAGCGTTATGGTAAGAAAGCCGGAGGTAGTCCTTGATTGTGGTAAGAAAATGAACAGTGTGGACAGAAGCGATGGAATAATTGCATCTACAAGAAAATATTTCACCTCTTGAAAGGATACCTACGTATTATATATAAACACAAATCGGAAAACTTAATCGAATTTTTTTCTCGAATGCGTTGGGCGAATTGAAATATGTACTTCGGCAAGGACAAACTTGGAACGTTGGTCGTGCAGCTACAAAACCTACATGTCTCTTCGGAAAACATTTCCCCAACTTTATACTAGCTATACAATCAAAAGCACATCCACTGCGAAGATGTTCCGTCTGTTCTAAGAGAGGAATCCCTGAGGAGTCGCGTTTCTGGAATTCGACCCGTGAAATTCCACTCTGTGTGGTACCTTGTTTTGAAAAATATACTTTCAATTAACTGAATTTCTTTTATCTTACTTTGTCCGTGTATGAACTTTATTATTTTTTGGCAATTTTTTAATTTTCAATAATAGCTTCTTCAACAATGGACTGTTAATTTTTTATTTAAAAGAAACGATATCTTATTCACTTTACTTTGATTTTTTCGCAAAATTTATTATGTGACCGTTTGTATTGCGTTCGATGTGTATACACATCATGGCTTGCTTCTGATTACGCACCGTGTGAGGGACTTTAAAAAATAAATTCCGTAGTTAACTGGTTAAGCGGCAATAAACTGTTGCCCTTAGAACTTAAATAATTAAAGGTAGGTGGTATTAATATAAAGTCGAAAGGAAAAAATGCCAAAAGTTCACATTTTGACATGGCCTTTTAACCTCTTTATTCTTCTTGTGGGCCAGCTTCGTACTGAGTACGCAGCGCCCCCACTAGTGTAATGTAATAAAATAGATGAAGTGTATAATTATAAGTTAATACCTTACGGATCTTTATATAAGGCGAACGTATAATTAGTAAGTATGACGGACGTACATAACAGAAAAACTAACCATCGGTTGTCGCAATGAGAAAGTTTATTGATGAATTCCTCGATTTATATTATAATGCTAAGATATAGTGTGAAGTTTGCGATAAATCGTTGATCTGCTGGGACAAACGCGACTGTAAAGACCATGTAAAGAGTATAGAACACCAAAATAAAAAAAATAATTGTGCCACCGAAAACGCAATTTATGTTTTACTTAAGTGTTCATGATAATTGCCTATGATTTTAGTCTTCATCTATTCAATAAGCAACTATTTCGTTACCTCTGTAATAAATACAACTCCAACCGAAGGCTACCATACCGGAGAGCGTTATAGAGTCATGATCAAAGATGTAGTAAAAGATAACCAGCTATGATTATGTGTTGACGAAACAACAGGTCGAAAAAACATTCTATTTTGAATATTATAGTGCGTGTTTTAGATCCTGTTAAAGCAATATTTATCATTGTATTAGCTAGCAAAAGATTAGAAAAATGCACTGGCGAAGCAATTATGAAAGTAATGCTGGATACGCTAAAAAAAATTCACCTTTCAACTGACCAACTGTTGACGTTTGTGAGCGATGGTGTAGCGACAATGTGTAGTGTAGGCCGTTGCCTTAGAAATAAGTGTGAGGGACTTTTACATATGACGTATAAAGTTCATGCTTTACATCTTGTGGTACAAAGCATTCGACAATGTTACCCAGAGTTGGTTACATTAATGTCACATACCAAAAGAATGTTTTTGAAATCTCCAAAACGAATTTGAGAATTCCACAGACGCTGCCTGGCGTTCCTGAGCCACCAGAGTCAATTCTCACACGTTTGGTAACATGTTTAAAAGCGAGTTTCTATTATTGCGAGAATTTTCAACGAATAAAATGTGTGGTTCTAGGACTCAAACTTAACGAAGCTGTAGCAATTAATAAAAACCAGAAAAGATTTGAAAATACTTCAATTGAAACCGATTTAAAATAAATTTACGACAATTAAAAAGATGTATTTGTCTCGATAGAAAAATTTCGAAACACTGGGTTGTAGTTAGTGGAGTCAATGCAAATTGTGAACGATGTCCACCCACAGCCATGTGCTACAAGAGACATAAAGAAATGTATTTGTTGTAGAAAAGTTCGAGAGTGTTATAAACCAAGATTTCGATTTTACCAGATTAAGACAACTTTGTGATGGTGCACGTTATCTTTTTCTAAAGATTATTCTAATTATGTGTGTATTACATCCGCAGATGTCGAGCGGTCATTTTTTCTAAATATAACATCTTTCCGGCACGGTGTACGTTGCTCTCCGAGATAAACGTGGAAACCTACGTCATGTTGCAGATATTTTGGCAGTCTTATCCATATTGCGCTACGCAGCAACAGCTGCGAATAATGTGTGTTATTTGTAACAAAAGAATGATATAAATAACACATGCATCGCAAAGTCGCCCGTTTGGTCGTACACTCGCCTTGTTACGATCCTAGCCCGCGGCAAAAATATCGCAATTATATCTAATTACAACAGAGAAGGATGACGAAAACGATCCCGACAAAAAGTCGGGATAACTGTTCCTCGTAAGACACATCTTTTACGCGAAAAAAATCTGTAAGTTCACGAGATTAGAACGTTTTAATCAAATTAACATTTGTTATTTATACATTCTTATGCATATATGTATGTAGTCTAAGTCAATTTAAATATTAGCAAATTTCCCACACAAAATAATGACGCAGCCTTTCAAGGCTTTTATAATTAGATACTAAAAGATCAAAGATTCCTAATAACACTTGTGTGATCTATTTATGAATAAACAAATGATTAGGATTTTAAAAAGAATAGTTGAGAAACGTGGTATAAAAAGACAAATAGAAATAAAAGAAAATTTTTTTAGGTAAATTACTGCAAAATTCAATAAATTTATTACTCATTAAATTAGGAACAAAGTACATTATCGTAAATATTAGAAACCGGTTCTAATACAACAGAAATATCAGTGATTCATCGTAATACACAATATTGCTAATCGCAGGATTAAAATAAAAATTGAACTGACGAATTTGTACCTAAACAATCTGATCGCGATTTTACCATTATCTAATAAGGCGAATTTCTAGAAAGAAGTCAATAACTGAACGAAACAATGAGATAATGCGAAGTGAGATATTTTTTACGTAACAGAGTAATTGAAAATCTATCGCTTTGTTTTCGGATGACTCAGGCAAGGAAAACAAAACACGTAAGACACGATTTAATAATAATTTGGCCGCCCATACACCGAGTTCAGAAATCAATATGCTTGTTTTAAAAATAAATGTTATTATTTAAAATCGTCGTGTTTCTAGGCATCGCTAAATATATAACATAAGGTTCACGTGGCGGAGATGATCGTGTCAACAGAAAGTGATCACAATTATTAGGTGTTAATTGGCATTGTGAAACTTGCCTTTTTTTGTATGAAATCAGAAATGGAAATTGCTTTGTAATGGCTTTACATTACACCGGGATATGTCGAGTGTCTATAAATGATTGAAGCTGAAGTTATGACAAATCTAGAAGGTTACTTTCCTTAGAATTTGCAACACTGAGAATTATATTGTCTCTTCTACATGCTCAGCACTAACCATTTACTTTTACAACGCCTGGCGCTGAAGAAAAAATAATCCATATATTGGCTAAGTTTCCTCAAAAGGAGATTGCAGGTGATGATTTAATTCCTAGCTTTCTTGTATATGACGCGCGATTTGCTTTGGCCACACCTTTAAAATTATTTATAAATTTAGCAATTCAATCTGGAACTTTTCCAATGATTTGGAAGCGTGCTGGAATTAATCCAGTTTTCAAAAAAGGTGACAATGCTTGAGTTGACAATTATCAACCAATAGCAATTTTATCCGATTTTGTTAAGGTTTTCCAGAATGCTATCTATTCTTATCTACATCTTATTATTTGTCAAGTGTCTCATCCTGCTAGCATGGACTTGTCCGTGGAAAATATATTGTTAAACAAATCTTGTAACCATATGTAAATTTATCAAAGAACAACTTGATTACATCGATTTCAGTAATGCTTTTGACACAATAAACCATGGAATTTTGAATGTTGAAAGGAATCATTGAAATATTAATAACACCCTGTTCACTACGCACGTTTCCAGGAATAACACCTATCATCAGGTAAACTTGTGTTATTAATGAACGATTATTTCTGAGCTTATAGTACCTTTTCGATACAAAAAAATATATATAGTCGATAGGATTAACCTTCTTCGTGTAAGAAACAAAACAGCATTTTTTAATGTTTAACTGTAGCTTGTATGCAGAGCACCGCCTTGTAATTATATCAAGGTTATATTGTAACTAAAAGACATTATCCCATGACCTGATAGAGTGAGGAACTTTTAAATCATCCGCATAGGCCACTACAAGACATGACAGAGATGTGAACAAATCATTGATGAACAGAACAAACAATAGCGGTTCCAAATAGAATCCCTGTGGAACCCCAGATGACGGAGAATATTCGAATGGGTTAGCCATTGTAATAAACATAATTTGATCTGTGTATATGACATCAAAAGCCAAAAAAGAGAAGAACTCAAACAAAATTTCGACAGTTAGCAAGTAAAATTCCATAATGAAAAAACATTGCCTCCCTCTATAGTACAACACGCGTATGTACTGAACGACAGAACAAGGGCGCGTTTATCATGCTAAGTCAGCAACAAGGTTGCCAGAGTGTATGTAGATAAACACTCTATCTCGGCGATTTGCGAAATAGATGAATGTAATTGTGATGGAGCCTGTGGTTGATTCACTTGATCACTGAAGGTTGATATATAACCCCTTTCCACATTAATTTTCGTATTCTGTATACGTATTTCGACAACTAAGATGTCATCAGCAGCAGATAATCAAAAAATGTCGCACCTGGAAAACTACGGCGAAAAATATCCGTACGAAAACAAACTCCGTACGCGATCCGTACCGTTGAAAACCAGAATGTACACTACGTGTATCAACCTTCAGTGATCAAATAGATGAATGTTAAAACGAATTATTCCAGTATTAATAACGCTCTATTTACTAGGTACTTTTCAAGGAATAACGCCTATCACCAGGTAAACTAAACCAATTTCCTTCTACATAATGCTTTTCTAACCTCAATGTACGTAAACGCTGAAACACTTTGGTTTCTAACCTCTTTTGGCTATAGTGGCACGTATCTTTCTTCAGCTATTTTTTATTATCATTTGTCCGTTCAATTTTCATTGCTATATTAATCTTTTGTCATATATACAATCAATTATTTTCGTAACTCTTAAAATAGGTTTTTAAAATTTGCAGTTGATATTAAATTCCACGTTGTGTTTAAAAATATCGTGCATTTCAGATTTTATTAACGAATTTTCCAATGGGGTTTTACGTCTGAGCAAAATGCCTTCATCTTAATGACCGATTATAGACAAAAACGTTTAACTCCCATTTCCTTTTAAAATTATTGGGGAAAGGTCCCTCCTCTCACTTAAGAATTGATGTAACCTGAGAGAAAATAACTAAATTGATTGTACCCTTTAAAAGAAAAATTGAAGCATTTTAACACTTCTTTTTATAAATTGATTACATATTCATAAAGTCTATCTGGACTGTTTTCGGTAGCGCACGCTGTATGTATGTAATATGATGATTAACAACCACTAATTTATCGCGGATAATGTTAAAAACAGCTGTAGGTGCACGATTCACGATTTCTACGATTTTTCGAACAGTTTTGCCCTCCTTGGATAATTTTTTTATTAGCTCCCTGAGCTCTGGTGAAGTCTGAACACTACGCGGCGCCATTTTAAATTTTTAATAAGAAAAATATGTTTTTGGTTGTAAAACGGATTTTTTAAAAAGCATCAATAACAAATGTTTTAGTAGATTTAAAGAACAATTCGGACGTGAAATAACAAGGTGTTCCATTATTACTTTGAGATCTTTTTTTCGGTATTGCCATTTTTTTATTAACTGTATAACGATTTGGCTACAATGCTGGTTTATTTTAAGTAAATACTTTCTACCTAGATTTAATTGAATAAAATATACAAAATTGTTTATAATTTAAACATTAAATTTTCTCAAAATTAACTTACAACGTAAAAAAATTATTTGTTCCATTATAACTTTGGGCCTCTGTACATGAGCATTTGTTATACGACGAGAAGTCAAAATGTTCCCGGAATTGTGTCGTAGTGTTGGCAGTTGTGATGCAATCACAATAAATTTTGTACAGTACATTCCTTATGGTGCATAGTTATGACGCTGACAGGTCTGAGCAAGTCTGAACACGCAGTGTGACTGCAGTTTAGCGGAAGGTAGGAGTGTGTGGTGATCAGTTGGCGCGATGTCGCAGTTCGAGCAACGGGCGAACACCAAGTTCATGTGCAGATTGGGAAAATGTGCTTCAGAGACTTTGTTAGCCTTACAAACAGTTTACGGTGACGATTCTTTAAAGAAAACAGCCGTTTACGAGTGGTTTTCAAGATTTAAGGGTGGACAGGAATCGCTGGAAGACGAGAGTCGCAGTGGGAGACCTTCAACCTTCAGGAATGAAGGAATGGTCGAGCGAGTGAAACAATTAATCAGAGCAGACCGCAGAATGACCATCGACGAGTTGGCACAAGAAGCGGGGATCTCTCATGGATCCATACACGCAATCCTGTCAGATGATTTGAAGATGAAACGTGTCAGTGCAAAGTTTGTCCCGCGCTTGCTGAATCCGGATCAGATGAAAACTCGAAAGTTGACGGCGGCCGAATGTTTTGAAAAAAGCACAGAGGACCCGATGTTCTTGCAGACAATCGTTACTGGTGACGAGACTTGGGTGTACGCGTACGACCCGGAAGCAAAGATGCAGTCATCAGAATGGCACACATCGTCCTCTCCTCGACCAAAGAAATCACGTCATGTCAAATCGAAAACAAAAGTGATGCTCATTGCGTTTTTCGACAACGAAGGTGTGGTGCACCATGAATTTGTACCAGCTGGACAAACGGTTAACGAAAAAAAGCAGAAAAAAAAAATTCCAGTCCTTCAGCAGCCTCCCTACTCACCGGATTTAGCGCCATTGGATTTCTGGCTCTTTCCCAAGCTCAAAAAGGGCCTCAAAGGTAACCGTTTTGACACCGTAGAAGACATCAAAACCAACGCGATGGCTGAACTTCGGAAGATACCACAACAGGACTTTCATCGTTGTTTCCAACAATGGCAGGAGCGGTGGAGCAAGTGTGTGTGTTCAGACGGCGCCTACTTTGAAGGCGATTAAGTGACTGTGTACCTATGTTGTGGTAATAAAGAGTTAAAACAAAATTCCGGGAACTTTTTGACTCCTCCTCGTATTATCCATATCATTATTTATGTTAGTTGAAAATGATCTAAGGATCCCCTGAAGGTCAAGGGAAGTAGAAATTTACCTACTGCATTGTTATTTTGCGGACGATCACTTAAATATTATTATTATTATTGGGTTAGCATTGCGAATGCTAACTAATATTGAAATTGTTTATTTGTCGACATTCAATCAAGATTTACCTACTTGACAATATAAACCGCACTGCAAACGTTGCGAATTTTTCTTAAACATTTTCACCAGCAAAGTAATACAATAAAACTTAGCATTGCGGTAAATAAACCTTGAGTGTTCCGAAAAATAGCATGATAAGGAAAGTTAAGAGGTCCGCTGAAACTGTTTTTGTAAATGGATAATTCAAGTCCATTGAATTTCATTCAAGATCGAGCTTGCGATCGGTACAATAAGTGTTATGTCATTTAAAAATTAGTTAAATGATTAATAGATTTAGGAAAACCTGAATTACATTTTAGAGGCGTTTCGTACAATGAATGCTTTCTTTTCGCAAGTATGACAGTTCGGTAATGAATTTGAAACGATCAGAAATGTTATTTTACCTGGAACTACAAAAAAAGCTTATACAACGTTTTCCAATAAGTGATATGATTTCTTTAAAAAAAAACACACTTATTGCAGACGTCGTTGGAGTGTTGCATGTAACAGTTCAAACACACCTTCAGGTTAAAGGGAACATCGTACGTGCTGATGTGTGGATTCCGCATAATCTAATGAACGCCAGCTGATGCAGCGTATATTCATTTGGAATTAGCTCATAAAAGGCAGGAGGACCAACCTTTTCTTAAGAATATGATTACTGAAGATGAAAAATGGATTCTCCATAACAACGTTGTGCGCCGTAGGTCTTGGTTTGAAAAGGACAGCGCTCCCCAAACATCGTTGAAGATTAGCCTCCATCCAAAGAAGATAATGCGCATTTGGTTGGTTTTCAAAGGCATTTATTACGAGCTGCTACCGAATAATCAGACGATCAATTCAGTCTAAGTACTGTGAATACCCGGACAATTTGAAGCAAGCTCTTGCTAAAAAAAACGGCCTGCGTTAATAGATGAATATTTTTTAATCATGACTACCGCAAGACCGCACACATCTATAGCCGCCGTACAGTACAGAAGTTGGTAGAGTTTTGATGGGATTTTATACCTCAGCCTCCATATAGCTCCGATATTGCACCGCCCGAATATTTGTTTCGCTTTTTACAAAATTCTATTAATGGGAATGATTTCGAATCTTTGGAAAACACAACATTTATCTTCAGAGATTTTTTGAGAATAAAGACGAAACCTTTTGGAGAGATGGCATTATGAAATTGCCTGAACGTTGGACCAAAGCGATAGAAAATAATAAACAGTATATTTGATAAAAAAATTCTTAAATTTTAGAAGAATTATTTCGATGAATAAATGGTATAAAATCGACCGGACTTACGTAACAATTCGATACATATACTTCTACGAACCCGATCACAAATAACGAAACGAGCATAACGATCCGATGTGGTTTTGAATTCCTTTAAGTGACGCATATAATACGTCACTAGATCTCTCAAATTATACTGGATAACACATCATCAATCTTAAAAAGTTTAGGATTTGATTCACAACAAAATATTTTTAAATTCTATTTACGCGGTATATCGATACTTAAATAAAAATTTTTTCCAATAAGCAACAAGTTTATTTATAATAGTTGTATTAGATATGTCTTTTACGCTTCAGTACAAACTTTATTTAGGTGGGAAGTGGTTATATTAGGAAATTTTAGACGCGAATTTCAATAAATAATTGTTGATAATAACGTGAAATATATGCCATATCTAGGCTTGAAAGTACGTGACCTGTATATTACCGAAACTAATTAAAATAATAACACAATTATTAACTATTGAAGTTTGGCATATTTCAAATGTATAAGGGTGAGTCAATGAAGTAATTTGTACTGTTACATGCAAGTTTGTTTAATGACATGTGCTCAATCTGGACAATAGAAAACTCTAAAACATTTACAGAGGCAAAATATTCGAGTCATTAATGAAAGAAATTTAGTATATTTGGCATTACTTTTCTTTAAAAAATATGGTTACTATAGATACAATATAGAGCACCTTTGTCTTCACTTATTCACTTGAATATTCAAAATTAACGAAAAAGTTAATAGAATAATACTATTTTGTACAGATATCACAAATATAATATGACTAATAATAATGCGCTTCCCAATTATATATATTATTTCTAGTTTCTACAATATTGGAAAACTATTTAATGAATAAATTAATTTGTTTCCTTGCTTTGGTTTGTCTTTAACATACAAAAATAGCATTTTTACATTAGCATAGAATATTGAGTAATACTAAATTATAAATATTAATTTAGTTTTTTTTAAAAGTTTTTATGATAGAAACATTATTGGTTTATGATTTATTTTTAAGATCTTGTTTTACTCCTTATGGACATATATACCATATACCTAGCAAGTTATGACTTCATGACTCATCCCTTCAAATTAACTTTTAAAAATGCATAATTTTCCAAAGAACAATGCAACATACATAAAGATATATTAACTGCTTTGTCAGTTAATTTATGTATTTTTTTGAGTTATCTTTTTATGATATATAATTCTAATATTTTAATGTACTTACTTATCTACTAGGGCACCTATAACACCTAATGTTTCTAACACTAAACTGTCCACAGTTTCGGAATCCACAGAGCCTTTTTCCTGATTTTCCAGGTAATATTGTGTTGCAATGTTTGGTGTCGTTTGAAAATAAGGTACATCGACTGCATGGTTATTGGCCTGCGGTGGCACGTACGGATCTGTATCTTCATTTTTTTGTTTGCACCAACAGCCACCCATAACTCATCGGTAAAGTCTATTTGATTGAATTTTAACTCTACTTAACCTAACTACATGCTAGCTACTGCCGGGTTCGTGTGTGATGTTAACTCAAAAACTAAATTGCATTTGTCGGCCCCCTTACGTCGGCGAGACCATTGATATCGATAACATTTCGCACTTTCTTGTTGCCTTCTGGAAGTTTACTTTCGAATGTGTCATATGGACAAATAAGTCTATCACTTTATAATCAATCATCTATGAGATCTGTTAAGAAATTTTCTTTATATTTGTGTAATTATTGAAAAAAGTAAACACTAAATCAAAATACCGACTTAAATCGTATTTTGGGTTAGAATTTCTATGTACAACTGTCACATCGCTCACGCACTAACATTAGGTCAAGTTTTAAAACACAAAAACCCTAGATACATTGGCTATTCTACAAGTATCACAAAATATGTAGAATGCGTGCTATTAAAAATTAAATTACGATGCATTAAATGATTGAATAATAATGCACTTATACTTAGCAATAACTCCAATGTCATGAATATATAATGTAGAAGCATTATTAAAGTGAACACTAGTTCTCAATGCGGTAGTTTTTGAATAAAGGTCAATCGTTTTGTTTATATCTATAGAAAAGTGATTTTGTGATATGATTCAATTAGCGTTAATGGTACAGCAAAGCTCTGTTTAAGTAATAAATTAGTCTGAAATTATTTCCATTGTGTGTGGTGCATGAGGCAGCTTTTCTTTTCGCTGTTTATTATAATGATATATGGTTATTTGCTGCTATCATGTAAACTAAAAAGAATAATAAAATTGTTTTATTGGTTTGTATTTTTCGATGTCTTTATTTCGCCTTCAATTAGTATCCCATGTTAGTGAAGCTGTAAATTGACGTTTTTAATTAATGTCATCACAAAAAGACTAAACATTTATTAAATTGACAATCCGGATTTGATATTCTTTGGAGAAATTTCTTAAGTAATTTGCAAAAAAAGTGATTTTGAATCCTCATTTTACAAACTGATTAACACTTAATTTGTACTATGTACTTTTATTATTCTATTAATAATTTTGTTGTTGCGTAGAATTTGTTGAAATATGTAATAACTAGTATTCTAAAATCAAAAGATAATTGTCTTGGGACTGTGAAGGCAAGCAAAATTCACATCTAATGTCAGTGTGTCACATCAAAGTAACCTGGGCATACGAAACACGAATGAACGCAATGTCAAATTCCAAAAATTGACCCGTCAAATGTGTGTTATGACGCCTTATGAATGAATTTATGCATTTCATCGTCTCGTTCTTAGTAATGTTGCTGCTTACGTCACAGACCCGTTCCATTGAAAATAAAGATCAAACCGTTAACGACTTCAGAAGAGCACTCTTCGCACCTGTCAAGAATTCAATGTCAAAGCGCACTTCCAAATTAGACGACGTTAAGTTTTTCGAAGGGATAAGTGAAAGCTCACCGAACGCCACAACAGAAAAAGCACAGGCAGCCATTAAGCGCAAAAGCCTCAATGTTACCGTTAACGAGGACAAAAATTTCGATGAACTCAAAATATTATTGACAAAATTGTTGGACAAAATAGGAAATATCGAAAAAGATTCGAAAAGAGATGCTGATGTGGACCAGGAATCAACACCGGTAAATTTACAGCCGACGATATCAGGTAAAAAACTTTCACGACTTCCAGCTGCTTTCTGAGAAATTTCTGCTTTTAAAGTTTTTGATGTGGTAGAAATGAAAATCGTTAAATACTAAATATTAACTATTATTTGTTAAGAGTTAGATCGAGTAGATTTGACGGGAACTGCGTCGATTCCAGCCCACCGTTATATCAATCTAAATCGAAAACGAAAAGCCAAAGACCGAGTCAAGAAGGAAAAAAAGCAAAGATGGGGAAAGTGGACGAATTGGTCGCCGTGTAGCGTATCTTGCGGTAAAGGTAGAGAGATTAGGTGGAGACATTGTCTGGAAAATTGCGAAATCGCTGAAACAGAAATGGAAGAAAAAACTTGTCAACTGCCAGCATGTGGACCAACGAAACTCTTCGGCGTTATAAAACTTTAATACCTAGATAACTTTGTACATTATAATTTTTATAGTTTTAGGAAATATACATATATACAATACATTTGCTTTCAGTGTTTCAATGTAGGGGTTCATTTAATTGAAGTGAAAAATTCCATTTAATCACTAGAAAATAGAAGGGATTAAGTCAGGCGAATTCGTGTTTTGTAATGGCTTTTGCTGACCTTTCAAATAAATAAAAAATTTCAAAAACCTAAGAGACATGAAGAGCCATCTGATGGCTAGTATACGATACTATACACGAAGATACATTATGTTAACATTAGTAACCGCTTTTACCAACAGTATTTTGCAGTTAGCGAAACCTATCATATTCTATTTGTGTTTATGTTGTGTCTGTCTCGTCTAAATATTTTAACCTAACTTCTGCAGCAATAATAACAGTCTACATAGTTTAAGAATGGAGTGCCTTGTGGCTCATGTTGATCATATAAAATTTGACATAGAAATTGCCTTAGATGAACAATATGGTGCATTACCTTTGCCTTTCCCCGGAATGGACAGTAAGATTGTAAAACTAACTCTTCTTATGTCATCAAATTTGTTTCTATATCTTTGTAGAATCTATTGCGGCTGTTTGTCAGTTTTACGCATCACCAGTTGGCTGCCAAAAAGGTCCCCAATGTCCATTTCGTCACGTTCGCGGTGATAGAACAATCGTATGTAAACACTGGCTTCGTGGACTCTGTAAAAAAGGTGATCAATGTGAATTTTTGCACGAATACGACATGACGAAAATGCCCGAGTGTTATTTCTATTCACGCTTCAACGCCTGTCATAATAAAGAGTGTCCTTTCCTACATATCGATCCGGAAAGTAAAATTAAAGATTGCCCTTGGTATGACCGCGGTTTTTGTCGCCACGGCCCCCACTGCAGACACAGACACGTCCGTCGAGTTTTATGTACGAATTATTTAGCAGGTGTTTGCCCCGAGGGACCCACTTGTAAATACATGCATCCTAGGTTTGAATTACCTGCACCTCCAGATCAAAATTTGAAAGATCAAAAGAAACCGCCGGTTATAATTTGCCATTTTTGTGGAGAACATGGTCACAAGGCCGTGCATTGCAGTAAGATTACTCCTGAAAATAAAGAAGCTTTACTGAGTGAGGAAGCTAAGAAGAGTAATACAGGGGAAAATCATGATTCAGGTCAATTATTTGCTCGCATGATGCCTAAAAAATTGGAAGATGTTACGTGTTATAAGTGTGGAACTAAAGGACATTATGCTAATAGATGTCCCAAGGGGCACTTGGCTTTTTTGTCTCAGTCAAAGAATCTATTACAAGAGGGAGATATATAAATTGTTTTTCAATATTTAATGTATTAACTTTTTTGATAATAAATACTTTATTTAATTCTCGCTTGGTATTATTTTTTATTGTAAGAAAATATTAATTGTATTCTTGAAATAAATACATTTCTTTTTACTTTCTCTTGGCTGTTAAATTACTATTTTGTGATTTACTTTTTTTGAACACTTTGGTCATATTTATTAACTTAATGTTAAAAAAAATACTAAATAAGAACACTGTTTGTTTATAATGTAAACAGGATAATTTATTACTAAATAAAGGGTTTTCCAATAGGTACTTGACAACTTTTAATTCAATTTGTGAACGCACCCTTTCACTAATCATCGAACTGTCACTGTCAATTTATTCAGTAAACTTAACATTTTCATCATGGTAAAGTACACGAACGAACAACGTCTGCAAATTATAAAAATTTACTACAGAAATTCGAAGTCGGTGACCGCTACTTTAAGAGCGTTAACTCCGATTTTCAGTCGTAATTCTCGCCCTAGTAGACAGGCAGTAACAAGTTTAGTGCAAAAATTTGAGTCTACATATTCGTTGTGTGATGTTTCCGTGCCAGTGAGACAACGGGTTGGTCGAAGTGTCGAAAATATCGCTGCCGTTGAAACGTCCGTAGCAAATGATCCAAATCAGTCAATTCCACGGCGTTCTCAAGAGTTGGTCATCGCCCAGACCACTTATTGGCGAATTTTGCGTAAGATCAAGCTGACTCAAGAATTGAAGCCGATGGACCATTTGAAGCGACGTACGTTCTCCGATTGGGCTCTGGAAAAGATGCGCCAAGATGATCAATTTCATCGCAAAATCATTTTCAGTGACGAAGCTCATTTTTGGCACAATGGGTTCGTCAATAAGCAAAATATGCGTTATTGGTCGGGTGAAAATCCACATGTGCTTCATGAAACACCACTTCATCCACAAAAAATAACTGTTTGGTGCCGTTTGCATGCCGGCGGCGTCATAGGGCCATATTTTTTCGTCGACGATAATAATCGTCACGTTACTGTGAATGGTAATCGTTATCACGCCATGATTACCGATTATTTTTGACCCGAATTGGAAGATATGGACTTGGACAACATGTGGTTTCAGCAGGACGGTGTCACAAGCCACACAGCACGCGTTACAATCGATTTATTGAAGAGTAAGTTTGATGAGCGTGTTATCTCAAGAAATGGACCAGTCGATTGGCCGCCTCGTTCGTGCGATTTAACGCCTCTAAACTTTCTTCTTTGGGGCTACGTCAAGTCATTGGTCTATGCCAATAAGCCGACAACGTTGGAAGAGCTCAGAGCCAACATTGAACGCGAAATAGCATCCGTTTCGGCCGAATTGTGTGGCCGTCATCGAAAATTGGGTCCAACGAATCGACCGCTGCAAACGTGCCCGCGGTGGCCATATGAACGAAGTCGAGTTCCATTCATAAATGTTTTGATTGTACTTCAACCCGATAATAAAGTTTTTGAAATATCTCAAATGGTCTGCATTTTATTTTGGAAAAAAGTTGTCAAGTCCTCATTGGAAAACCCTTTATAATAGTGGCACATGGTAACTTAAGCGCATTTGAACATGTAACTACTGCACATTTTTCAGTGTTTAATTCGAGACCCTTGTCCACTGATGCAAACCATTTCAGGCAGGCCTAAAAAATTTGATAATGTTACGTATTATAAATGTGGTACTAAAGGATATTATGCTTATAGATGTCTTAAGGGTCATTTGCCTTTTTTATCTTAATCAGAGAATCTACTACAAGAGGAAGATATATAAATTGTTTTATAATACTTAACGTATTTATTCTTTTTGATAATAAATACTTGTTTAATTATTGCTTGGTATTATTTTATATTGTAAAAAAAAATGATTAATGTTAGTTATGATAGTAATATGATTTACGAGGATAGTTTGACAAGTAGTGAGAATGACACATAGGTGGCGCTCTAATTGGTAAAACAAATGCACTGTAATTTAGGTTGCCTATTTATATATTTACATTCCGATATTTAGATAAATCGGTTGATTAGTTTATTTTTGACAGCTGATTGAAAAAGAAGCAACACGTCGTTTTGTTAAAATGGAAAAAGCAGAGTATCGTGCGGTGATTAAATACTTCGTAATTAAAGGTATGAAAGCTACCGAAATAAAAGATGAGTTACGGGAAACATTAGGTGAATCTGTTCCATTATCCGCCACAATAAGTAGATGGGTAAATGAATTTAAACGTGGTAGAACAAGCTGTGTTGATGAAGCGCGCTCTGCAGCACCCAAAATCGTGACTTCTAAGGAAATGATTATAAAAATCCATAATATTATTACGCAAGATCGACGACTCAAAGTGAGAGAGATAGCAGACATGGTAAACATTTCAACAGAACGCGTACACCACATTTTAACGAAAGAATTGGGCCCCTCAAGCTTTCGGCAAGATGGGTGCCCCGATTGCTTACGACTGATCAAAAGTTTACTCGTTTGCGCATTTCCAATGAGTGTTTGGACCTTTATAAGCGGAATTCGGTTGATTTTTGTAGGCGAGATGTTACTTGCGATGAAACTTGGATACACTACAGTACACCCGAAACTAAACAACAGTCGAAACAATGGTTAGAACGTGGTTCTGCACCTCCAAAGAAAGTGAAAACCACTTTATCGGCAAACAAGGTGATGGCATCAATTTTTCGGGATTCAAAGGGCATTTTGCTCATTGATTACCTTCAGAAATGTGCCAAAATAAATGGACAATATTATGCAGAACTGCTACAACAATTAAATGTTGAGATTCGTGCTAAACGGCCAGGAATGGCGAAGAAAAAATTCTGTTTCACCAAGACAACGCTCCCTCGCATACCAGCACAGTTGCGATGTCCAAAATCCACGAGTTGCATGTCCAATTAGTACCGCATGCGTCTTATTCGCCGGATCTAGCCCCTTCCGACTTCCACCTTTTTCCGAAATTGAAAACGGCACTAGGTGGAAAGAAATTTTCGTCTAACGACGAGCTTATCATCTTCGTAAATGAGTATTTTGCAAGCCTTCCGGAATCGCATTTTAGAGATGACGTAAGGGCATTGGAGCACTGTTGGAACAAATGTATTGCTCTAAATAATAAAAA
The DNA here is from genome assembly GCA_031893035.1 of Dermolepida albohirtum. Lineage (NCBI taxonomy): Eukaryota > Metazoa > Arthropoda > Insecta > Coleoptera > Scarabaeidae > Dermolepida > Dermolepida albohirtum. The sequence goes on from JAVIWB010001110.1 coordinate 857,543, forward strand.
TTATTTTGTATTTAAAAAATTCGTTTTTCTTTTCCATTCTCACTACTTGTCAAATTACCCTCGTATACTTTACAATGCCAAACACAAGAACAAAAATATTTTTTCATTCATTACCTTGACTAATCAATGTAGTTTACTCTTCATCGTTTGTTAGTGCGAACAAAATACAAGTTTGCTGAAAATTTCAACGTTTACTAGGTGTTAATTTCCTTATGGCAACATATACATACATTTTTAAACGGTTACTAAACATTAAATTAACCACCAGATTTGATAATTCCATTAATATTCACACTGTTTCTTCGTAAACTCTTTATTTAACAGCACCATCTTAATGCTGTTCAAATTAGAAAATAGAAACAAGGAAATCTAAATTGCATGCAATCACTGGTTCGTCTTCCTAACCTATACAATGTATCCTAATTGAAGAATGTGTTTTTGAAATGTACGCTTAATTTTAAGTATAAACAAGATCGGTTTAAGAACAATAATCAAATTAACCAAACAAAAAAGTTTTTATCGAAATTTCTTCATATTTTAATCGAGCGCAAACTTAAACCCATCGTGTCCTGCGCTGTAGTAATTTATGGGTTTGTATTGCTTGAATAAATGTTAGCTTAAATTTCCTGTATTTTGTGCTTTATAACCTAGAATTACCCTCGTATTACCCAAAAAAAAAAAATTCCCCCATCAAATTCTTTCGTTTTCCGACTATTTAGTTCAGGACAGGCGCACAATTTAATACAAGTGAAGGAAGTGTAGGTATAAAATAAAACAAAACATACATTTTTTACGACTATTTATTTTTTTCCAGCTTTTACATTCATTTTTACATCACATATATGTTTTATTTATTTATTTTTTTTTACATATCGATTCAAAGTATAACAAAAATAATTCGGTTTCTTCTTCTTTTTCACATATTTTTTAAAAAATCTTATATTTCTCTTGAATATTTACGTCACAATATAATCAATAAACATACGCAAACAGCTGTGAAATCAACAATATAATATAACATCGCAATAATTTATGCATATTCTTTATTTAACAATCAACCAATCACTATTTCAATTATAACGTATTGTTGTGTAATGGTCTGTTATATCTCTTAAAACAGTGCGATAAATATATATTAATTATAAATAAGAATTTCCTCATCTTTCTGCAGTTTTAATCGTTCTTCAAAAAAATGGGACTCTTCTAATAAAGTTTTATAGAAATGCCAGGGCAACAACATGAACATATATTTTGTATGTTTTTATAGACTTTTTTTTCCTTATTAAAAGTTCTAAAATAATTTTTGATGTGAAGGTAAAATTACAAATTCCATTTGAGAGGTTTTTTTTGTATTTGTGCGATTGAGTTAGGATAGTATGCTGCATATGTACAGTCTAGTTACATAAATTTATTTAGGTTTGCAGTTATTATCATTCCACTTTGAATTATTATTTATTATGGAAAATTATCTTTTCAAAATTAGAAAAGAATGAACAATGTAGGCAGTATGTGACAGGAGATAGTAAACATGAATAAGGAAGGTGGATTGGTATCCTATCTTGAAAAATTGTTAGTAAAACAGGCTTCCTAAATATACATTTTTTAATTTTTTATTTTTCAGACTTGCGGCCTAATCTACAACGTGGCTGCTAATACATCAACTTAACTAGATTTAATTTCGGATCGATTGCACGAAATGTCTTATGAAACGTATATTTTATATTATTTCATCCATTTTGTTTGTTAAATATTCAAAAAGAAAATAGACAATTGTAATTTTGTGACCATACTCTGAACTCTCTGGAAACCCAAAGTAAATTTAAAGATAGATAGCGCATATTTAAATTGAGTAAACATGAGTTACATAGCTTCTATGATAGTATTTTTGGTATTTTTCTATTTTGAGGTATTTTTGAGGTTATATGTATATTCTGATTAACGAGTATAAGAAGTGCAAAAAATATTTCATTTCTAGTTAATCTATTGAAATTTTTAATGTATAGTATACATATCTACTTACAACGCTTGACGATCAAGAATATGATGGACGATGATCACGTATCGATGTTCTCAGAAGAAGAAAGGGAAATGGAAGGCAACGTTATGGATCACGAACAAAAAGACAATGACGACGATGTCTATGATATACATAGATTATTGCCGATGATGGAGAAGAACTTCCAAGAAAGGCGATGTATAGGAAAAACTGGATGTGTATATTAGAAGAATTTCTTCAAATCAAATAATTGAAGAACACCTAAGAACCTGGTTGTGCGTTTACCTGGTCCTAGAGGTGAAGTTGGAAATGCTCAGAGCGTAATAGACGCGTGAAATTTATTTATAACTGACAATATAACTTAACTGAAGTTGTTAATCGAACGAAACGAAGAAATGCGAAGGTATAAAATAAAATTTACCCAACTCCAGACTTATGTATCATAACAAAGCAGAAATGTGAACTTTGTTTCGTTTGTTTCACTTTAGTAGCTTCCTGAACGACAGACATTTAATAGTTATAGACATGTGGTCCTAAATATTGGGGTCACAGCAATTAGGGGGCACAGTAAGTAAAAATCGTTTCGCATTTCTCATAAATTGTATTAGATTTGACAAGAACACGCACCCTAAGAGTATTCGCACTCATTCGCACCAATTTGAAAAATATGGAATGACTTTATTAGGAATTGAAAATAAAATTTGACTGCTTCTGAATATATTACGATGTACGAATAATTACTCGATTTTAGGAAAAGATATTCTTTTGAAACATATATGCCGAGTAAACTAGATAAGTACGATTTGAAAATCACTTTAATGCCTGACTCAAAAACGTACATGTGCTAAGGGATTCCATATATAGGTAAACAAACAAATACCGAACTATTAAAGTTTGTCAAATACGTATAACAACTAAGTAAAGCTATTTTGGAAAGTAGTCGAAATGTCACAGTGGAAAATTGGTTTGGTTCACAATCAAGTGCCTGAAGAATTCGTAAATAAAGAACGAACTGGGTATGGTTGGAATTCACACATATTCCACCTCAATTAAGTCAAATCAAAAGTAGAATTGTAATCAATTTTATTTGATAACAGCATTAAGGGTGGCGTCGACGTCTTTGATCAGCCTTCAGTTATTCAACAAGTATCAACTCATTTGCGATTTATAGGGGTAATGAAAAGGTTCTGTACCCAAAAGAGCAGTCTATCTAAAGCAGCTTGTCTTCTCTTTAGTAAAACATATTAAAATAAAGTAAATTTGAATGGAGACTGTGGTTGATTGAATTATCAAAAAAAGGTAAATAAAACCCCTTTCCTCAATGTTTGTATTCTGTATACGCATTTCGACAACTAATTTGTCATCATCAACAGATAATTAATCACAGTGACGCACCTGCGTTCGCAGTAAAAATTGCACAGAAACAAATCCGTACCAGACATACACCGTCGAAGCACAAACACACTGCAGATTCCTTTCACATAATTTAAGATGTATTCTAGTCTTAAAACTGACCACTTATCTCTGTTAACTCTCTTAGGAAATGCGAAAGACGAATTCAAGTTAAATGTGAAATCGAAGATCTAAGAAATAAATAAATGAAATGTTTAGATTGCAATAAACAATACATCGGTCAGACAAAACGTTCGATAGGAACCCGGTATAAAGAACTTATGGCGCATATTAAGATTAATCGACCTGAGAAATCCAGTTTAGAAAAACACGTGTTATAGAATAATCATTATGTAACCACAGATTGTTTATCTTTAATCGAAAACATAATCATCGTGAATTAGATAGCTATGAAAGCATATACATTTCAAAAAACAAAAACCGTGTGCTAAACAATGATAAGGCTCCAACATATTTTTGTCCATTTGAACTTCTGGAAAAGAAAAATACCACCGTTAGGAAAAAAGGGGGTGGGGGTAAGATATGTGGTTAGTTTTAAGACTAGAATACATTTTAAATTATGTGAAACGAATATACAGTGCGTGTTTGGCTTTTGACGGTGAATGTCTGATACGCATTTGTTTTTGTACGATTTTTGTCACGGACCCAGTTGCGACACTGTGATTCATTATCTGATAATGAGAACTTAGTTGTCGAAATGCGTATACAGAACACGAACATTATTATGGAAAGGGGTTTTATGTACTTTTTCGTTTAATGTAAATATTAAAGATAAAATTGCAACAAATTTCGTAGGGGCTGGGAATCTTTGTAAAAACAATGCAGGCAATTGAAAAAAGTACATCAGCAACAACTACTGCTGCAGCCCCACGTCGTAACTATTGCTCTTTTTGGTCAAAACAAAAGGACAGGAAAGGACATACACATTTTTATTTTGCAACAAAAACTTTGGCGTTGAACACTGATAAAATATTTGCAATACATTTAAAGAAAAGGTCTTTAAAACCTCATAGTTTTTTATATATTTTCGTTTTTACTAACATATTATAATTATTATTACGTTAATAAAATTATAATCAGCGGATATTATCTTTCATTACAGTTTATAACGAAAAATAGGTGGGTCGAAGATGAGCTTACAGTGTGGGTAACGTAGAGACGTTAACAGTGTGGGTAATGTAGAGATTTTAACGGTAGTTCTTGGATTAATTTGAAAATTTTTAATTTTTTTTTTGACGTTGGTGGCACCGACTTTTAAATTTGAGAAATTTTCACTTCAAACTCTGTTCGTTTAACGATTTACATTGTTAATCGGTATTAGTACAATTTTAACAAGTGTTCTTTTTATCCTATCTATAATTTTTACTTCACATTTTTACTATTGTAGAACGTTTGACGTTTATGTAGTCACCAACTTCAAAAAAATTAAAGTACTATGTTTGCTATAAAATAAGACTTTTTATAACCAAACGGGTTTCGTAAAGTGCACTTTAGAATAAATTGTAAGTTGTTTCCACGTACCCAGAATATAATTATATTTTAGGTATGTGTTTGTGGTCCAAGTAGGCAGAACATGGTCAAATTAGGAACAACTTTTAGGTTGTAAATATCCCTAAAATTTGAAAGCCATTATTACAAATAGTAAAAGACGTTTTAAAAAGGGGAATTCTGTTTTTTAACTGCTCAATATAATTTTGAAAAGGATAATTCCAAGTAGAATTAAGTATTCTATCTAAAATTACGTTGTCACAAAGGAAATTGTAATTTCACATTCAATTTTATTGAATATAATTTTTTTCTTTACACATCACATCGACAGATTGTCTCTAGCTAGATAATAATTAGGGATATGTTGAAACACGAATATGTTTTATAGATTTTTTTCTTTTGATGACATATACATGTATATATTATAACGGAGGTTAAAGGAGCAGATTCTTCAATTGCGTCCTCACTCGTCCATACCTACTTAAATCTCGGAAAGATATAAATTTACATGTTACTTATACATTAATAGATAAGTATAATATTAGTGTAAGTTATGTATAAAGATTGTCGCAATTTCAATGTTAGGCCATTGATGATAGAGTTCCATCGTATGTAGGTTATTATAATAAAATTAATTTTAGATATAAATCAGTAATTCAAAGCTAGAGTTCTTTTTTTTTAATCTTAAGTGTATTAACCCTTTCTGTCAGTAACTTTTATTGTTCAAAAAAAAGCTTATTTTATTGTAAGTGAGGTTATGTTAGTATACTAGTGATTGTTTATATCGAGTGTAGATGGCGCCACTACGCCCAAACAAATAATTAGAAATACTCCATTAAATACATCGTTAATCGATGGAAGGTAACGTAGTATTAACTATACTTTATAATATTTATTGTACGCTATAGTGTTGACTATGACTGAAAGGGTTAACAATAATCTAACAACAAAGACATTCTATGTATTTTAGAAACTAATACTTCTTACTTCCACATTTCGCTATGTATCACTCATTCATTTTCAAGCTTCGTTGATATCGCTTTAACAACTTGCCAACTGCTAGCTGTAGTATTTATTAGAATTCATTCCGGTTTTTCGTTTCTTCTCTGTTTGGTTCATGCAATTTTCTGGGTATATATTTTTTGAGCCTGTATACCTTCTTGACTTTTATTATTGATAGAATTTCGGTATTAGAAGGCGACTTAACGACTTCGCCGTTGCTAGCTGTAGTTGTTTATTAAAACTCATTCTGGTTTTTGTTTTCTTTTCTGTTTGGCCCATGCAACTTTCTGCGTTTACACTTTTGAGTCTGCACACGTTTTTGACCTTTATTATTGCTAAGTTATCGGTACAAGAAGGTGGCTGGATATCTTTACTATCTACTAGCTGCAGTTTTTATGAAAATTCATTCTGTTTATTGTTTCCTTCTCTGTTTGGTCCATGCAATTTTCTGCGTGTATATTTTTGAGTGTGCATACGCCCTTGACTAAACAACTTCGCCGTTACTAGCTGTAGTTGTTTATTAAAACCAATCTGGTTTTTGTTTTCTTTTCTGTTTGGCCCATGCAACTTTCTGCGTATACACTTTTGAGTCTTCATACGTACAACAAGAAGGCGGCTTGATAACTATACCATTTTTGTAATTTCTCGTTTGTTGGATATCATGTTACCGTTTGAATTTTTTATCATATGTATGCCTTTTCTTTCCCTATATGACATTTCTTCTTCTCAAGCCCTTCAAATTCTTATTACGTTCTATAACTTTTTTGATGTCGTCAGTATACTTATTTCTTTTGTTCTTTCTAAGTTGGATATTTCTTTGGCGATACTTCATTCAGTGCAGTCATAATTCTTCTTCTGTAATGTAGCTAGCTGTAGCTAGGATATCTTCGTCTAAATATTTTTAATCACTCCGTATCAGATAATGAAAGCAACATTGCCTCTCTTTCCCGTACAACACACGAATGTGTTTGGACGACAGAACGAGAACGTGTCTATCTCGCATATCGGCAACAAAGCTTCCAGAGCGTGTATAAACAGGCGCTTGCTATCACGGCGATTTGCCAAACAGGAAGGAATCATTCAAATATTAATAACACTGTTTTCTACAATGTTTCAGAGATTCACTTATCATCAGGTAAATTTGTGTTATTAACGAACAATTCCTCCAAATCTCTGAAACATGTAGTAAGTAAGGTGTTACTAATATTTGAATGATTCCTTTTTGGCAAATCGCCGAGATAGTGAATTTCTGAAACATATGTAGTAAACGGGGTGTTATTAATATGAATAATTCCTTTTAACATTCTCCGTCTCAGATACTTTAAACGATACTGAAACGTGCAAATGAACAAGTGACATATAGTAAAATTCGGCGGGGTTTAATTTGTAAAACTTTTCTTAAGTTTCTGTATCAAAATCTTAGGGGTTAATTATAGAGTTAATGAGTTTTAATGAGTCTAGATTTACACGTCAATTTACAAAGACCTACTACTTTCTTAGAAAAAGGATTACAGTTTAATAGCTAAACTTTAAAGTGTAATATTGCACTATCATTGGCTTATTGCCTTTTAACGAAAAGAAAATATCCTATTATACGTTTTCTTTTACTAACGGAAGACAGAACATCGTTTTACTCTGTCGTTTCTTGTTTTGCATTTGTAATTGTATGGATTTCTTTCGTTTTTTAAAGCAACTTGAGAAGAACACGTGGAAGAGATTGTGAAAATTGTACAAAGAACAACAGTGTGGACAACAGTGGTACTCAACATTTTCGTTCAAACTACTCACTCAAAACAATGATATTTAATTCCTTTCATGTGCTTTTACGTCTTAAAAAGTTTAAGCGACAAGCTAGCTATAAATAGACATTAATTCTATAGATATGAGTTATCAAATAAAATTAAACAAGAATTTCGAACTGTTAAAATACGTATGTCTTTTAAGCTTGCAATTGCTAGCAGAGTATTTAAAATTTCATTTCGAACCAATTACGTATGATATTAATAAGTCGTCTTTCTACATGAACACGCCTTGGAAACATGCATAAATGCACCAAGAATATTTCTACAGAATGGGTAGGCTTTCGTCATCACATCACATGTTTTTTGCATCTGTTGAAAGTTGTGAAAGTTCAACCTGCGTGTCAGCAAATAAAGCCATTATGGAAAACCCATGTGTAATTTAGAAAAGAAAAAGCAGAATTCACAACACGGCTCGAACTATTTAAAAGGTTTACCAAGTTAACTCTTGAGGAAAAACTATACTTTCCTCTATCGTACAAACAAGTTGTTGTTTGAACGAAGAAAATGTATAGAAGTATAAAGCCAACTCTTTATTTTGTATGTGTTGTTTTTACCTTTATTTCTCAGGAGCACTCCAGCAAATAAATATCAACTGGCGTACAAGTCAAAGTTTTGACTTGTACGCCAGTTGATGTTTATACACGCAACTTAAATTTACTGGCGCGACAATTGTTACTGGCGCCACTAATCTATGCATAGTGTAAACCCGCCATTATGTCTTCATTTTAGTAAATAATTTTTTAGGTATTCGTTTTGATGCAATTTTATTCCAGACTTGTCGCTTAAAGTTTAATAAATTCAACTCTTTCAACTCTTTCAAATCCTTCTCTCACATATTTTCGAAAATTTCTCACTCACGAAATAGTTATTTTACATCATAATCACCCTTAAACCTATGTATATATACGGTATATCTATATGTATATATATATATATATATATATGTATTATTTGTAAGTACATATTGAGAAAATATATATAGTGTTAAGCAATGTATATATATTTTTCTTATTTTAGAAGTAGACGCTGTTCTTTCTCATTGTTTTTTTTTAAACAATAGTATTTATTATATGCTATACTTATATAAACACTTAGGTTCACTCAAAAATGACGTCGATTGTATTGAACACACGCATATGAATATCTGCATGTATACATGTACAGAGTGTTTCAGATTTTTCTCCCAACATAGCACTGGGTAACTAAAGAGATTATAGCCTTTTAAAATCTGGGAGCATCTGGGGAATATCAGGCGATTCAGTTTCAGTACAATAAAATCAGTAGTAATAGTTAAGCCCTGAAGATGTCTCGTACAAGTGATGACGAAACGCCGGCGGTCAAATTATCGAAGACATAGTTCCAGCCAGGAAGTCAAGACGAAGAAAGTTTGGGAATTTGTTATTTTGCAATGAAGTGTGGTCGTCGTAAACAGTGAATGCACTGCTTGAAAGATAAATATTTACGTTGGGTCATTAGCGATAATATTCAGCAACAATAATTTGAAAGTTTACAAAATTTATATTAATTATCTCCCGTCGTAATGCGAATCTATTCTTCCAGCTAATTCTCGTTACGCTGCTACCATCAACTCATTCGCATTCCAAAGTCTATCTTTTCCTTTTGTCTCACCGTTTTTTTAGTTGCGAAATTTTCGTCGTTTCTTTCTATCTGCATTGTATCTTTCAATTATTTACTATCGTATAGTCAATTATTATACGTTCGTTTCTAGATCTTACTTCCTTTTGCTATTTTACGGATTCTTTTGTGTTGAAAATAAGTAGTGATAATAATTTGATTATTGTCTGGCCAAAATAATTGTAGTATCTTGACTTCCTTGCAAAGAACATAGCCTTTACGTAAAGTATTTTGATAGAAAATGTGGGAAAATATAAAAGAAAATGTTTAAAATATATTAAGTGACACGTGGAGTCAATTTAATAAGTTTATAAATAGTTTACAATAAAGGCAATTTCGGAAAAAGAATCTGGAAGAATTCTTCAAGGATTTTCAAACAATATTTTTTCAATTTTTATCACCCGGCGGAGATTTTGGGTAAAAAATTTGATGCACTCTGTATGTTGATGTATGAACAAGTACAATCAGTCATTACACATATATTATTTAGAGCAGCTAACTATATAAAAGCTACCAAGCGCTTCTCCTTACGTAAATACTATATTTATTTTTTGGTGTGTCTTGTGTTATCGAAATTTTAAATGTAATCAAAATAAAACGGCAAAGTACTTTGTTAACGTGCTATTAGTAATTTCGAAGGGGATTCTTCTGGTTTCATTGACGTTTTCCCGTTTCAAATTGTGTTGCATTTATTATACGCAAAAGTTGATTTTGGTTCGGATTGTCTTTGTTTGATTTGTGAATACCGAGAGATGAATAGCTTGATTTCATTAAAAGATAATTTCGAAATTGTATAAATATGTATGTTGCATGGTTTAATATCAGTGTTTTTTCGAGGCGAATCCAGAAATTAAGTTTCGATTAGATATTTTCATGTGCTTCTATAGTAAGCGTACGCATGCCCGATGAGTTCCCACTCCAAGTAGGATATCCTTGGAGGCAATCGTCTTGTCTCAAATTACAACTCTAATGAAAATTGATGAGTTTGAAGCAGTAATCAACATCACCGAAACAAATGCTTGGAAACTTTTAAGGAAATCGTAAATAAATTCTTGGGAAATCATAAACACCCAAATTATGTAGACATTGTGGAGGATATGCTGTAAAAATTTAAGGCATTAGGTTGCAATACGACCATATATAAATGCTCTTTTTGGACTATTTTCCTTCAAAGTTTGGTGATGTTAGTGAAGAACGTTCTGGGTGACTCCATGAGGACATTAAAGAAATGGAATATCAGGGGATACCAAAAACGATGGAATGTCAAAATGATGGCAGACCATTGCTTGATGCTGAAGAGAGGTGTTCCTGTGGCCGAGCATAAGAAATGTAAAACACCAGATGAAGTTTTACGTGCAAAAGGGAAAGATTGTTTAAGATAAATAAGGAATAGTTCTCGTTCATTTTACTATGTTTCTTTACATTTTTTTTAATATTTGGACTTTTTATATTCATTTTAAAAATATAATATTATAAAGACGTACATTTTTATATCCATTATTTATTTAGATTTCCTGTTGCCAAGAAACCTGACGTGATACAAAAAAAGCTGGGAACAGATTTGAAATTAGAGACACTAAATTATCCAAGTTAAGAAAAATAAAACAGAATTCAAGATGAAAAACGCAATCCTGTGTAACACATAATAGGCCTTGAAGATCTAAAAGTCTAAAACAGAGCAGGGTGATAACAAGGATGGGAACTACTTGGTCATTGATATTACCTCAGAATACGCGGGTCGATCTCTTTGGTTCGCCCTTGACCTATTTATAAACTAAAATAATTATTTATCTCCACGTTGTATTGTAATCCGCTGTGTATAGACTAACGCTACAAACTTATAAGTCTAAATCTCTTAATGTGTGCCTACAGTAGACGACCGAGATCGAGAGAGTTACGTACCAGAATCAAAATGTATCGTGTCGAGCAACGAGCGGTGATTAAATACTTGCGTTTAAAAACGATGACCCCAACTCAAGTTCATCAAGATTTGGCGGATGCATTAGGGGAATCTGACGTATCATATGACATTTTTAAAAGTTTAAATGTGGTAGACAGTCGTGTATTGACGAACATACAGATGGAGTGGCCATAACCATCACTACCTAAGAAAATGTTAAAAAGGTTCATGATGTCGTGCTGCAAGATAGACTTGTGACTATTAAACAATTAGTTGAAGATACTGGTCGCTCATACCATGTGGTATATAATATAATTATTACCGAATTAAACAAAGAAATTGTCTGCAAGATGGATACAACGAATGTTAACAGATGCACACAAGGAAAATCGAAAAGACATTTGCAGTCGTCTTTTGACGCGGTATATACACGACAAAGAAAATTTTCTTGCAAGATTTGTGACAATGGATGAGTTCTGGATTCATCATTATGATGTAAGACCAAAATACAGAGTAAGGAGTGGACACATCGAGGTTCACCGCCGCCGAGAAAATTCAAGACACAATCTTCAGCAGGGAAGGTCATGGTATCCGTATTTTGGGATGCCGAAGGCTTAATTTTAGTAGATGTCCTGCAGAAGAGGGTCACAATTACAGGTGCTTATTATGTCAACTTCGTTCCCAAATTACGTGACACGATAAAAGAGAAACGTCGGGAGAAGTTGCGTAAAGGTGTTCTCTTGCATTAGAATAACACACCCAGTCACAAGTCCGCAGTTGAAACAGCTGCAATAACTCAGAAAGGCTTCGAATTAGTTGAACATCCAACATATTTGCCAGATTTGTCCCCCAGCGATTATCAACTGTTTCCAAAACTTGAAAAACACTTGCGTGGTAAACGATTTCCATCGAATAATGATGTGATACGTGCGGTAAATCAGTGGTTTGCAGGGGTTGAACAATTTTATTTTTGGAAAGCCTTAGTAATACTAAAACATCGATGAATAAAATGTGTTAACCTTAATGGAGACTATGTAGAAAAATTAAGGTAAAATATTTGCAAATTTTTTATTGTAAGTGGGCCAAGGGTGGAGCAAAGTCATTCACTCTAGAATATTAGGTTGTAGTAAGTAGATAGTTGACAGTCAGTTCATTTGCTTTTCTTTTCTCATGTTCGATGTCTATTTTGAAGTTAATAGGAGTTATTATCATCAGTTGAAACAAAATTCGCTTTCTGGAAATGCCTCGTATATTAGAATTTCCTAACATTCTTTTATTTTATTTGAAACGTTGTCTCTATTATAACTATAGAATTACCGAAACGAAGTTCTCGATTTTTATCTTCAGTTATTTATCTTATATCGGTTGCTAGAAATATCATACCATATTGTTACATCAGATTCTATTTATAACTAAAGTGCGTATAAAGCCGGTGAAAGTTATCTTCGAGGATTATTTTTAAGGTAAATGCCAAAACACTTCTTTAACAACCGTTCCAACTGTACGTAGTTTTCGTGTAAACTTCGTTATAATAAAAAAAAATAAAATCATATTTTGTTTAATTTCAAAAGTTGTATTAACATGCAAACGAATTCTGTTTTTAATTATTTTTCTCTGGATTCCTGGCGTATCGTTGATTGCATAGTTTAAATTCGGTTTTACATTATTGAACAAGTTCTTGCGCAAAACGCCCTCTTGTATTCGTTGTAAAATGCAACACATTCGTTATACTGTATAAGCCTGGTAACGAGCTGCTATTTTATTAGGCTATTTTATGCTATATTGTCAGAATTTTACTTGAAATATTTAACCATAAGTTTTGAGTTGAAGTAGATTCTCATAAACGACATCTATGCTATTTAGGTCGCATTTAAAGGTTAAAATAAGATCCTATGATTTCTAAATATATGGGGTTTGTTCCAAAAATAATGTAGTAACATGATGTGATAATCACAGAAGTCACGAAACAAAGGTATGGGGCGGAGTAACTGGTAGGATGCGTATCCAATAGAGATGTTACAGAATGCGAGTCTTTAGTGAAACGTAAAATCTTGCGAGTAAGATCAATACACATTTAGGATCATAAAATTTTATTTCATTCCCGGTGGTTGGTGGTTCCCTGGTGGACTGAGGTAAAATATTTAGGCTAACAATCGATAAAAGGCTTACGTGACGGAGATACATACCGATTCAGAAACAGAAGTTCATGTCTGCCAGGAATGTCCGGCTTCTCCTTTGGATATGTTCCAGCCTTCTCAATATTTCTAATAAGTTGTTGGTTTACAAGTAGTTTCAATCGACAACTCGAACCGAAATGTCTTGGCGGTTCTGCTAAGCAGGTCATGAACGAGAACAGTAAATAGGTCATAAACAGAATCCTGCGGCTAATAATCAGCACACCCTGGTTAGTGAAAAACGAACAGCTTAGGCAAGACTTAAGTCTTCCATCGGTTGAACGGTTTTAACAGCATCTTTCCGTGAGGACGTGGTCGAGAGCTGAAAGCTTGAACAACCTATTACTCAGGATGGTCTTCCACTCTGTAGTCTTCTCATGAGCTAACCCTAACACCTGATGAGTCGACCAGGATTGATGGCATTTTTCGGGTTTCGATCGATCTTCTTTTCATTTTCTTTTTCATACCGCTTAGTTTGGAGATCTGCGAAGGATCTTGGAACATTATACAATTTTATTTATTGTTTTATTTTTTCTTTTAACATGTATGATGTTAATATTCGATATCGAGCCGTGACTATATGTAGTGCGCCGATCGTTTTGGCTTTTTGTATTTTTTTTATTGTTTATACGTACTTATAATTGTGTATGTGTTTTTTTTTCTGCCCGTTCTCTCTGAAGTGTCAAGTATTGTGGTTGATTCTCTGGGTTCGATCGGGTTCTCTCTCTTGGGATCATCGGGTACCTACTGCCTTGTCATCTGAAGCGAAATAATAAGACAAGGTACAAGTTCTTAAGGGTCCTATAATCAAAGAGGACAGAAAAGGCTTAAAAGCAATACATGCCTAGCCTAACTGATGAACCACCATCTCAACAGGATTTTGTATAGAATTGCTATAGCAAGTCTTTACCAGTGATACAGATCTAACGCGTACAAGAAAGATGGGAAAGACTTCCAAAACTAATGATAGATTGAAGGCTGTTTTGAACAAAGGAGGACCTTCCTGTGTGAGATTGTAGAGGAAATAGTGACATCGAGTTGAATATCAATAAGATGATTTTTGTGGATTTAAAAATGAAGCAAAAACATGGAATTTGTTCGAAACTAGTCTCCAAGATTTTTTCGAATGATATGATAAGATAATCATCTAACGATTTTCTTGCAACGTGTGATGGCCAGGGGCAAAGCTTGGGTTTTCGAGTGTGATTCGGAATTTTAAAGGCAAAGGTCAGAATGGCGCACACATCAATGTCGTTTGTTTTCATATAATGGGAAACATCTGCCAGTTGTTTGTATCGTTCGGGAAAATAACGAAGGCAAGTTTTTGACAGTCTGAGGAAAAGAATTCAGAATATTCGTCTCGATGCTTCACAGATATAAATCCTTCACTATAACAACGTATCGAGACCCACAGGATGAACTACGAAGGAATTCTTATATAAAAAAATACCTTTTCCCACACAGCATGCAACGTGTGACGACCAGGGATGAAGCTTGGGTTTTCGAGTATGATTCGGAATTTTAAAGGCAAAGGTCAGAATAGAGCATATATCAATGTTGTTTGCTTTCACATAATGGGAAACATCTGCAAGTTGTTTGTATCGTTCGGGAAAATAACGAACGTAATGTCTTACAAATCTTTTAACAGTCTGAAGAAAAGAAATCAGAATATTCTTCCCGATGCTTCATAGACACGAATCCTCCACTATTACAACATATCGAGACCCACAGGATAAACTACGAAGGAATTCTTGTGTAAAAAATACCTTTTCCTACACAGCGTATAGGCCTACTATAGTTTCTTGCGACCTCTTTTGTTCGAAGAGCAATAAAGTTCTGTAAACACACTGAATAAGGTCTCAGGTCAAGACTTCTTTCGCTGTTACGGATTGTAGCAGCACCATTAGAAATGTCTGGATGACTTATAGGAAGTGTATTTAAATGTACAACAATTGCAATTAAATGTTCTTTTTGTGTATAAACGATCTCATTATTTTTTGGACAAACCCTATATATCTTATTTCTCACATAAATGATATATAATTTTATAATTATTAAAGAGATGGGAAAAAGTAGCGGAAGGTAGTTTGTTCAACGAGCAATTATGTTAGAGTAGGCAGCCAAAATAGTAATTCCTAAACTAAGATAGTACCTTTGTCCAATGAATTCTACAATGGATGCATTCAGAAAATGCTAACCATTAACATGATGGTTAAGAAAGTGACTAAATCCAATTCGTTTAGTTACTAATTCGCTGAACGATTTGCTAAATTAAAGCAGAAAACGATTCAATATTTTCATTTGTATATTAAGGGGAAGGCAGCGTTCAACGAATTTAGGTTACTGATAATGATCGAAAAACAGACGAAAGCTAATTTAATAATAAAATTTAGACAATTAAGTTTAACAGATATGTTGATAATTACACAGCAGTCTTGAATAGAAAAGAAATAGTATAGAAAATAACGGGTAAACTTCAAGTTGATTTAAATAATGAACATAAATTTAAATGTCTCTTGAAAAAAAATCAAGGTACAATTGACCATTTTGATTGTTCGAAAATCAACTTTTTAATCGAGATATTTTAGATGTTGCACTGTAAATAAAATATATAGATTGCGGTCTAGTTGTATTGTTCTTTTGTGTAATTATAGCTTACTTTGCAAAGTGATTCGTATATATATAAACAATTTTGCTTTAAAGCGTTTGATTAAGGGCCTTGGAGAAACAATTTTGTGAATTCTTTTAAAAATTGAAGAAACCATTCGAATCAGAACGTTCTAAAGGCGATTAAAAAATCGAATAATCATTCGATGAAGAGTTGGGTCTGTAGTTAGCTTATCATTAATTCTGGTCGAAGAATTTTTTCGGATTTAAACAATTTTGCTTTAAAGCGTTTGATTAAGGGTCTTGGAGCGATAATTTTGTGAATTCTTTAAAAAATTGAAGAAACCATTCGAATCAGAACGTTCTAAAAACGAGTAAAAAATCGAATAATTATTCGATGAAGAGTTAGCTCTGTAGTTAGCTTATTATTAATTCTGATCGGATTTAAACAATTTTGCTTTAAAGCATTTGATTAAGGGCCTTGGAGAAACAATTTTGCTTTAAAGAACGTTTGATTAAAAAAGAATAATCATTCGATGAAGTCTTCGGATTTAAACATTTTTGCTTTAAAGCGTTTGATTAAGGGTCTTGGAGGGATAATTTTGTGAACTCTTTTTAAAATTGAAGAAACCATTCGAATCAGAACGTTCTAAAAACGAGTAAAAAATCGAATAATCATTCGATGAAGAGTTAGCTCTGTAGATAGCTTATTATTAATTCTGGTCAAAGAATTTTTACGGATTTAAACAATTTTGCTTTAAAGCGTTTGATTAAGGGTCTTGGAGAAACAATTTTGTGAACTCTTTTTAAAATTGAAGAAACTATTCGAATCGGAACGTTCTAAAAACGATTAAAAAATCGAATAATCATTTGATGAAGAGTTGGGTCTGTAACTAGTTTATCATTAATTCTGGCCAAAGACTTTTACGGATTTAAAGAATTTTGAACGTTCTAAAAATGATAAAAAAAATCGAATAATCATTCGATGAAGTGTTAGGTCTGCAGATAGCTTATCATTAGTTCTGGTTAAAGAATTTTACGGAATTCTTGAAATAAAATGTAAATATATGTATTTTTCCTATTTTCGAACGTTTTTGTTTGACTGTATCTTATACTTTCGTACATTATTGATCGCAACGAATGGAGTAAAGAATAGGCCAGACTTTTTTAACGATCGAAGAATACCGCGATATCCCTTTTTATAATTTAAAAGCGGAATTACTCCTAGTATCTAGAGTCATCACATACTTCTGTTCCTTTGCAAAGTAATTGCTCGTTGGTTATATTTCTAAGAGATTCAAATTTGTCCTAACCATTCAATAACTACTTTAGAATAATCCGAAATATTTCCTAGAAGAAATTTGAAAAATTCAGAGCTACACTAACTTTGTAGACTTTCAAGGTCATCGTCTCAAGTTTTTTAACGATTTTCGCATTGGAATTTCATCTCTGGGGCTACTATTTGATTCGCTAACGTTTCACTACTGCATAGAAAACGTTTCGCTGCTGCATAGAAACTGTTTCATTTTGACAACAGTGCCAGAGACTGTTCGATTACGAAAATCGAAAAGAAACCAAAGAGCTAGGCCTACTTTATTGGATTCAGAATCCATACCTTGACAGGTGCATCAAATTTACTCACAGCAACTTCACAGTAAAAAGGAAAAGTTCTTTAAACCACTACGAATTCCTTAAGAGCTACATTTCATTGTTTCCTTTTTATATACATTGGTGTACTTTTTAAGACATCGAATTTATTTTTTGTCACATTTATATTTAAAGTTAACATTAGTGTATATATGTATACTTATATATGTAAGTGTGGAATAGCTTGTATAATAATTATAGTTCTCGAAATCGTTCGTTCAGAAAGTTGACATATGCTGTTGGTATCGTCCAAGATTCTTTTGCTTTTATGTTGTTATTGTTATCGTATCTGGTGTTCTAATGTGAGTATATAAAGTACGGTTGTAAACTTCTTTGTCACAGAAGAATTTTGTGGTTGCTATATTGTCGATTCAAATTGAAATAATGCTAACAGTTTCTTAATAATCATTGAAAATTCTTCCTTCACCTTATAATAATAATTTAGACCAGATATTATACATATTGAGAAAAAACAAAACAAAGTTACATAATAAAAATTGCGATACCAAACGATATAAACATTACACGAAAAAAAACAAGAAAAAATAGTAAAATATACATTACTTGCAATCGAACTGAAAGAGCTTTGGACTGAAGAAACGGTAACAATAGTACTGATTATGCTGTCAGTAATAGGTATTACAAATAAGATAATTTTTTCATCACACACTACTAGCTCTAGAAATAATTCCAACAACGCACATAACATACTAACAGCAGTCATTATATAAACAGCAGCAATAGTCAGAAAATATCCCAATCGACAATACAAGATCTCATAACTTGATTAATACCTATCATTCGATCAACACAATCGCAGCCATGATAACCGTCTTTAAAAGGCCATAGAAAACATCATAGAAATTGTAGTAACTACCGTTCTGCGATGGATAATAAAGCTGTAGAATACCAGCTCTCTACAGTCCGAGCTCAAATCCTTAAACATGTCGGTTTAGTTAAGCGTTTCGCAGCGTTAAACTGATGGAGCGCGACAAATCTGCTATAACTATCAGAAGGTTAGAAAGTCGAAATGAGAATAATCCTTTTCTTTTCCCTAATCTTATTTGGAGTATGTAAATCATAAATAAAAATAGAGGAATATCTCCGATGTCTAATCGATAGACTATACTAAGCATTGGGGCAACGTTAGTAGTTAAAACACAAGCTTGTAATCTTGTAAAACTAGACAAATGTCAGCGGCAAATTCGAAAACGATGCTCAACATCTCAAAATTTCGCTTGTGGTAAAGTATCAGAGGTTGTTCATTAATTCGAAGTGTTCGGAGTCTTATTATCGAACAGATATTTGTTGTAGATAAAGAATAAAGTAAAGCTGCCTACATATAATCCAAATCGGAAGGAACCAATGGATGGTGGAGTCTAGTACTAGTCAATAACACCATGCAAATAATATGACTTCTAATGGTTTTGTAGCTATCAGAGTTTATGAAGTCAAAGTGATGAAACATTTTTCAATTCTTCGTCGTATTTGGGAAACGTAAATCCCCAATCTCTGACGTCCGAGCGATAGAGCTTACTGAAACATTGAAGCAATGTAATAGTTAAGGTACAAACTAGTAATTTCGCAAAACCAGACCAATATCAGCGGAGGATCCGAAAGCTTACTCACTTGAAATATAGATTCAAACAAGGCATCAAAAATGCGTTAGTTTGAAGTGTTAACAGTCTTATTACCGAACAGATACTAGTTCTAGAATAAAGTAAAGCTGCCAAAATATGACCCAAATCGGAGAGAACCAAAGGATGGTGTATTATAGAAATAGTCGACAATCTCACACAGACACCATGAGTTTTAAATAGAGAGTAAGCTAGAACATAGTGGATATGTGAGGCACACGGTTAGGAAAGAAGTAAAGGAAGACCAAGGCTATCCTGATGAAGAGGAAGAATTTATCCAGACAATGAATAAGGATAAACTGAGAGAGTGCGCTAAGCAACAGGGCTAGGAAAGAAGTAAAGGAAGACCAGGGCTATCCTGACATGAAGAGGTAGGGAGATAAGTAGGAATTTAAATTGAAAAGTGTGGGGAGATATATAAATATATATAGGAAGAGGTGGGAAGTTTCTAGGATCGTCCTGATTTTATAATTATTAGTTGTTTAATGCAATTTATGAATCAACCATAAAAATCTTACATTTTGGTCCATCTGGATTTCCAAAATTTATAATTTTTTGTCACTATTCTTTTATGTCAAAGAAGTTTATTCATTTGTAAAATATTCCAAAAAGGAAAATGGTCTTAATACTGATTTTACCGATCTTCTGTTTTTCTCATAACTTAAATATCCCTCACCATGTTTTTCCCTCAATATTTACTTTTATTACTAATTTTTCAGCGTATATCAACTTTCAAAAATTAATCAAAAAAAGGACTTTTAGGTCCAAATTTGTTAAGGAACCCATTCTGTACATCATTTGGTCCTTGTTTTAGCTTGGTTTAGTTTTTTACTAACCGTCCTGCAAAATGTTGCCTTTTGCAGGTCCATCTGGTACAATAACCTAATCTGTGGCACATCGACAGCCTGTCCGAATGAAACGTCAAACATTTCCATCCATTTTAAACGCGACGTTTCATTCTGGACCGCCTTGATCATGGTGAATCGTTCGAATCCGATCCCAAAGAGTGAATCGGGAACAAGGGATACCAACCGGTTGTGACGCTGGTCAAAGTTAACTGGTCCAAACCGATTTCTGCACCGCCGATGCCCTGATTGTGCTCGAATCCACCCTGCTTCTCCCACAACATGACCACCAAACTCCGTCCCAGCACATCGCAAGCTTGATACTTTAGGGTTTGCCTGAATTGGGGTTCGCTGGAATGTCTGGCGACTCTGGTCTTTTTCTTCTGCAACCAGCGCTCTCCGTCTCTCAAGTAGCATTTGACGTAGGTGTCCGGGGGATTGTCCCTGGGGGCTATGTGCCTCGCGCAAATCACTTCTACTTCCAGCTGTCCTTTGGTCATTTGTAGGCCTAGTTTTACTTCGACCGGTCTGGTGCTGGACAGTTTGAATCCTCGCGGCTTCACTTGGCCAGGACCCAGGCGAGGAGGGGAACCCCTGTCGGGACTAGACGGTGGACTGTAGCCCGTTTCAGCTACTTCCTTGAAGCTGTCTTTGCGTTCACGGTTCGATGCGCCGCTGGTTGATCCTGGAAATTGGAAAATGGAAGTAAATTCATCATGGAGATACAAAAGAAAGTCAGGTCGAAATTATTGCAGATGTTTCTTATTTTTCAATTTGATTATTGGATTAGAAAGATAAAGATTAGAATACTTTGCAAGACAAATGTGAGTAACTTCACACAAATAATCTTTTAGGTGTAGTGAAAACTTCTGTTAAAAAAGATTTAATTTTTCATTTAATTTGAAGTTTGAAATTTGATAAGATGAGGAATGAAGATGTAAGAAAGAATTTTGGAGTAAAAAAGTTGTATAGGAGTGGAAAGAAGGTTAGTGTATACGCATAAAAGATGGTTAACTAGTCAAAGAAGTATGGAAAACGAGATAGAATTGAAGAAAAATGAGGCAGAGACAAGGAGCAGCTCGTGGAAAGAAGATGGAATAGCTAATTGTATATTGAGTTCTGTAGAACAAAACACTTCGACACTTAATTATAAGAAATGATTGAATGAGTAGTAATGATAATTCGGTTTGAAAGATAAGAAGTGAGTGAAAGTTTACCAAATTTACAAGAAATACCTTTTGAAAAAGAATTAAACACATTGCCGGTTTTCAAGAACATTATTAAATAATATATTAAATACGTAATATGTCAATTCGTTAATATATTTCAATAAATGCATCATTTTCACTGTGATAGTGGCTCAGAACATAGTTCTTGTTACTTATTGTGTTGTGTTCAATGAATTGTCTTTTAATTTTGTTATAACAATATATAATATTCTTGCAAAAGCGCAATGTGTTTAGTCCTTTTTCAAAAAACCATTTCTTGTATATTCAATGCAGGTGTTTTTATTAGCTGGCAAGAAGCCACAATTATCCAAAATACTATGGGAAAAAATGCAAAAGAAGAAACATTGAATATATCTTTCTTACAGGATATATGGTGTAAGAAAAAAAGACACAATAATTATTAGATCCACTATGTTGGAATTAAGAAATGTCGAACCTGTCTAAGCTCCAGCGTTATAAGTTGGATTAAACTAGTTACCCACATTTACCTCAAATAAAACTTCATTTATCTTTTGAGTAATCTGATAAGTCTGATGCAAATTATTAAACTTATGTCGTTACAAAAAATCTACATCTACATTCTCTCATTTGAGGGCAACAACTTACGAACATGTATTTACAATGCTTGCTAAATATTTCTTTGCCTGTTGCGTTACTAATTTTTATGTACATTCGTCTTTTAACATCTAATATATTTGCTATCACAAAATTTTCCATGTTTGATGGCTAAGCTACAATCTTATAGAAACGTTAGTGTTCCCAAAACATTTTTCTCCTAATGTTTCAAGATAAATTTTGTACTTTGATTTAGGCAGCGTAACCGAAATTCAACAATTGTATTGGATTTATTATTTTGAGAATAGTGCGTACAATCAGTTAAGTCTTGGATTAATCTAGTAGACTTTGCTATTTAGTATATTAGTTATTATAATCTGTTTAAGAATTAATCATGGAGTGTAATCTATCAAGACATCAGTAGACATTAGAATCAAGTTGGCTGTAGTATGTGATAGGTTCATTGAAAAAAGTTAAAAGATTAATAAATATCATAAATTCTATTTTTTTTTTTAGAAACGAGGCATCTGAGATTGATTGACGAGTCCTTGGCTAGGCGAAATATCAATAAAGATAATAAAGTTATTCTTTATTTAGTCTTAGAGTAGACTTTATAAATTCATTAGCTCTATAAGATGCTATTGGTTTTAAATGATAGTTATAGATAGCGGTCCACTTTTTTTAAGTTATTTATTTTCTTCGACCTGCAATATCTTTTATATATTTCCAATTATGGACAACAGTTTTATCTATATATACGAGGCGTGACAGTTAAATAACGAGATAGGAGAGCTATTTATTGCAAATAAACTTATATTTAACTTTTATCCTAGTCAACACACTCTCCTCCTCCATCTATACACTGCTGCATACGTGTCTTCCATTGCTCAAAACAACGCTGTAGTTCATCAGTTGTCGGCCTCTTCAACAACTCTCTCTTTTTTTGCTTTTACATGTTCAACAGACTGGAAATGTGCTCCCCTTAATGCGCTTTTCACTTTTGGGAATAGGTAGAAGTCACGTGGTGCGAGATCTGTCAAATATGGAGGATGATCGAGCACAGCAATGCCTTTGTCCGCTAAAAACTGCTTCCCAGATAGGGTACTGTGAGCTGGTGCGTTGTCCTGATGCAGAATCCACGAGTAGTTCTTCCAGAAAGCTGGCCATTTCTTCCTCACTCTTTCCCTCAGCTTGATTAGGATTTCTTTGTAGTATTTCTAATTAACATTTTGACCTCCAGGCACCCATTGATAACCCATGATAACATCTCAGGTATCGAAAAAAGAAAACCGATCAGAATTGCCTTCAATTTCGACTTGCTTATTTGTGCTCCGTCTTGGGGATCCGGCGGCTTCCAGTGCATCGATTGACGGTTTGTTTCTCGAAAATCCATTTTTTAAATTTTACAAGGAATTTCAGGCTGCTTAATTTTTATGTCAACCATTATTATGGCACTGCTAAGTAACAGTGTCATCTACAATTAAAGCTTGAAAGTAAACTAAAGCAGACACCGAGACGAAACTACGGGTTGTTGCTTGGGAAGTGTCAAGGATAATGACATTCCAATTACAACTTCTCCCAGTGCGGCTGCGTGATGGATGGAGCGCAGTCTCGTTATTTAGTTGCCATACCTCGTATATAAATTAGACCCAGTAAATTATAATATAGTGTGAAACTTCGATAAAGTGTTTTATTTGTTTCTTTATTGTTTTATTTATTCTTCAGTTAAACATTTTTAATTTTGTAGTTTTTGAATTAGTTTAAATCTAGTGATTTAAATTTAGCAATTATTTGAAGCTAGATTGGACGCTCGTCAATTTTGTTAGGCTCTGTGAATGCACAAAGAATTAAAGAACGTGTCTTAATAACATATTTTGGGATCACTAACGAAAACTTACGACTAATCGTCAAGCACGGCACCTAAACGATCTACTTAGGCTTTTTTAAAAATGGCCAACAAAATTTACGTTTTCATTAAAAAAAAAATAAAAATAGCCCAAATCAATTTTAAGTTACTAAAGAAAAATTAAATAAATATATATCAGAGAGGGGGTAAAATAGCGGTTACGGATATATCATACGCCGGGGGTCTTAATTATTACTTTGCAAACGTGTATATCAGAATCTCTTGCAACACGTTCATGAGCAACGTGTTAACTAGCGTATCCTTACCGAGTGGTCGCGTTTAGAACTTAAAGGTCCCCTATAGAAAGACGTCGGACACCAGAACAGAAAAAAGAAGACAAGATGATAGAAGTTAAGAACAGAAGAAGATGATAAAATTATGATAATTATGTCGCCAATAATTCACTTACTCCGGTGCCTCTTCTCTCCGGCGAAGCTCATAGTACGACCCAATTCACCCTTAACAGCTTTCAAGGACTTCAGGATCTCATCCGGATCTCTTAACATCCTTGTGCAACTACTCCTCCTCCTGTCTCTGGAGTAGTTGGCGGGCGGCGGAATGGCCGGTGCATCATCTTGGTTCTGGTCTTGGGGTGACTGGAAGGAGGACCTCCTAGAGCCCGGAAGCGATCTGGAAAAGTCTTTACCCAACTGGTAAACTTCGACTTCTAACTGTTCCGATTGCGAAGAGCCCCTTCTCGAACCCCAAGCGTGATCCGGATGCAGTAAGCTAGCGCATTCTCCTATCGAATCCACATCGTCAGAAATACTCCTTTGGTTGCCGAAGTCGGAACGTTTATTAGGACCTGCAGATAAAACATTACGTTCCGCTCACAGCTTCACGACGTGTATATTTACCTCCAATCGAGCCTCTAGGTGATGTGTGAGGAGATTTTCCTCGCAGCTGACGTGGATCCTCCAACCTGCACCAGATGGCCCTGTCGTCTAAGAAAGCCTTCTGCAGATCAACGGTACATTCGCCCAGGAAAGCGTGTTCGTGATTGGGAATCAAATCCCAGAGGGTCACTTCCAGCATTTTCTCCATGAGTTCTTCGCCAGGGACTCCCGGAAAACTCAAGTTAGCATTCCAGATAGGATTTTGGCTGGGCGGGGCTACTTCCGTTTGAAGACAATGCTGTTCTGATCTGTAACATAAGGAAGCGTTTCTGGTTTACGTTGATGATGCTCCAACAGAGACAAAAATCTAATTGAAATTGATCAACGTTTGTCACGGGATTGTCGCAAAAGAAGTAGAATTAAATATGGAAGCAATAGGTAATTTTGATGCGATACTGTTTAATTATCTGCTGATGATGACAACTAAGTTGTCGAAATACGTATACAGAATACGAAAATTAATGTGAGAAGGGGTTATGTATCAACCTTCAGTGATTGTGGAAGCAATAAATGTTTGTGCATGGAGAGATGGTGGAGAAATTAGTTCGGGAGAAGCAGTTGGATATCAGAATAGTCAATCGTCGTATCTATTTTTGTTATTTTGGCGCAGTATTAACGAAGAATAATAATAAAGTCACAGTCAGTTATAATGTGACTGTAAGTGTTTTAATTAAAGTTTTCAAGTCCACAACGCTGTTTATAAAGTTGAAGTTGTGAATGAACGTGTTGAACAACATTGGTAAGACTAAACTTGAAATTTGGATGAGGAAGTTCTTGAAACCAATTTATGATGTGAAAAATGCTCCAAAAGAAATCAGAAAGTAGAGCAAAGAATGAAATAAAACCATTGAATGTGAAAGCAATACTTGCAAATGTAATACGATACGATTTTTAAGACAGTTGCTAAATTTCGCGGCGAGTTAGCAACCCTAGGTCAGTGAACAAATACCAGGTGTTAAAAAAAATGTGTCACGAACGTTGAGTCACGATAATATGGCCCAGTATGTGTATAAAAGTTTTAATGAACACGGCTCCGCCAATGGATGGTACCGGGTATACGAAATATTTTACGTTTTACGTTACACAAGTAAACGAACGGTAATTTATGATTAAACAACAAAAGTAGAAAATCAAATGAAATGTTTAAAGTGCCCTGCCTCTATTTCACAATGGATTTTGTGGTATCCTCATTTACATATGAAAGTTTTCAAATATTTCTAAGGGAAGAAATGACGAGAATTTAAATCAGGCGATCTTGGAGAATGTGGTTCAGGTCTGCCCCTTTCTACAAATTGAAAAATTTGAATAATGCGCCGAAGCACCATTGTGCTGGTACTATCATATATTTGTTACCGAATATATTCTGCAGACAGTTTATGAAAACTTAAAATAAAAAAGAAAATTATTATTCACAAAATAGTAAAGAAATGTAAATAAAAAATGTATCGCAGGTTATAAAAATAAAGAACTTGAACCCCCCCCCCCTCTCACCTAGTAATGTCGTTATTAAAAATTAAATGTTTTGTTATCCCAATGCTCAAATTATCCAATCCAAAAATCCAAAAGAATGAAAATTATAGTTAGAAAAAGACGACCAACATATTAGAAAAAAAGAATATAGGCTGTTTCAAATTGTGCGGTTCTTTTTAAGAATAAATAAAATATAGATGGCGCACTGAATTTGGCTGGGTATGTGGGCATTTAAAAAGTTTGATGTATGACATTTATAAAAATGGCTTCATACACGGTACAACAACGCGTTCAAATTGTTGAATTATTTTATGAAAATCAGCGTTCTGTGAAAAGAGTTTTTAGAAAATTACGTGAATTTTATGATTTACATAATCGTCCATCTGAAAGCACTATTGGTCGAATTATTAACAAATTTCAAGAGACCGGTTCCGTGGAAGATCAAAAAAGTGAAAAATACAGTCGTAATGGTCGTTCACAAGAAAATATTGGTTTGGTTTGTGAAAGTGTTGCTGAAGATCCTGAAACGTCTATTAGACGACGTTCACAAGAACTTGGACTTAGTGGATCAACAACACGGCGTATTTTAGACAAGGATTTAGCTCTAAAGGCATATAAGATTCAAACAACATAGGAACTGAAGCCATTAGATCATTTAAAACGTCGTTCATTTGTCAATTTCATCAATGAACAACCAGCTGATTTTTCTCAAAAAATAGTTTTCTAATGAGGCACATTTTGAACTTGGTGGCTATGTTAATAAACAAAATTGCCCTATCTGGTGTGAGGAAAATCCACGAATTATTCATGAGAAACCTATGTATCCTACACAAGGTACTGTTTTGTGTGCATTATGGTCAGGTGGTATAATTGGACCTTACTTCTTTGAAAATGCTGCTGGTGAAGTTGTAATTGTCAATGGTAGTCGATATCGTCGGATGACAACCGAATTTTTGTGGCCTGAATTAATGAATATTGATCTAGAGGATATGTGGTTTCAACAGGATGGCGCTACAACTCACTTTGCACACGAATTAATTGATTTATTGAGAGAAAAATTGCTGGACGTGTACTCTCAAGAAACGGTGATGTTAATTGGCCACCAAGATCGTGTGATTTGACACCGTTAGACTATTTTCATTGGAGTTATGTGAAAAGTCGGGTTTATAAAAACAATCCACAGTCAATTCCTCCTTTGAAAGATAAAATTATTCGTGTCATTGGTGAGATAGAGTCTCAATTATGTCACAATGTTATCGAAAATTTTAACAAAAGAGTGGGCGTCTGTGGAGCTGTAAGAGGAGGCCATTTTGCAGATATTATTTTTCGCATATAAATGTCATAACTGATACTTCAATTAGCAATAAAAAGTTTTTGAAAGTGAATGCAAATTATGTGTTTTATTTATGCTTTAAAAACACCGCAAAATTTGAAACACCCCTTACTTTAACTCGTTTTTACCCATCGCCTGAAATTTTAACACGTTTTGCCCACCCTTACAGAAGAATAGGATTTTAGATTTTAATAACTAAAAAAAAGCAGTTTTTAGTAATTTACGAGAGTTTTGCATTGATAACGATGTAAATAGACCTTCAAAATACATATGTGTACTTATTGTACCACCCATTGGGGGACTTCGTTGAATATCTCTGGGCTTAGTTTTTTATTTTGAAGCCGATTAGTTTGATATATATCGTCAGAAACAACATTACAACTACACTATTTACTTAAAATAAACTATTTACTTCATTGGCATCAGACATATTCTTGCGTAAGCTTCTGGTAGACTACCATAACCTAAACTGTCATCTCTGGGGGCCAAATCGTCTCCAGCCAAAACCGCGACCACCAGTTCCTTCCTTTCATCGTTGTACCAGACTTGAATTTGGACCCTGCCAGAAACTATTCTTTCTCGAGCCATCTGTTCCTGAAACACGAAACGATTTCCTCGTTGCAGATGTATTATTCATTAAGTCTGATATTTCTTCAAACTTCAGGGAGAGGCATATATTCTTTTCTTGTAAAAAGTTTTTTTTTTCAAAATTATGATATGTGCTATCGTTCTAACTATTACAGTAATCTATCAAAAATAAATTTAAAATGTATTTAGTAAAATTATTCATTGGGGGGGTAGATGTTAAGTAATATTTAGGATGGAAGCCACCTTTTTGCATTGTAAAACGGGGTATTCTCGCTTGTAAAAGCTTCCGCATTAAATTTAATGCTTCCTCTAAAAATTTTGCTTGTGTAATCGGTGGCTTCAATCCCCATATCATTCTTTTCCTATTACTACATTTTCTATGGTTTTAAAATAATCATCTGAGTAAGAGTCTACGGAAATGATGTTATTAATTATGTATTTAAATTGTTTCTTATAACTAATGCATCAGAAACTAATTCTAGATTATAAAGCACAAAATACAGGAAATTTAAGCTAACATCTATTCAAGCAATACAAGCCCATAAATTACTACAGCGCAGGACACGATGGGTTTAAGTTTGCGCTCGATTAAAATATGAAGAAATTTCGATAAAAACATTTTTGTTTAGTTAATTCGATTATTGTTCTTAAACCGATCTTGTTTATACTTAAAATTAAGCGTACATTTCAAAAACACATTCTTCAATTAGGATACATTGTATAGGTTAGGAAGACGAACCAGTGATTGCATGCAATTTAGATTTCCTTGTTTCTATTTTCTAATTTGAACAGCATCAAGATGGTGCTGTTAAATAAAGAGTTTACTAAGAAACAGTGTGAATATTAATGGAATTATCAAATCTGGTGGTTAATTTAATGTTTAGTAACCGTTTAAAAATGTATGTATATGTTGCCATAAGGAAATTAACACCTAGTAAACGTTGAAATTTTCAGCAAACTTGTATTTTGTTCGCACTAACAAACGATGAAGAGTAAACTACATTGATTAGTCAAGGTAATGAATGAAAAAATATTTTTGTTCTTGTGTTTGGCATTGTAAAGTAGACGAGGGTAATTTAACAAGTAGTGAGAATGGAAAAGAAAAACGAATTTTTTAAATACAAAATAATTTTTATTTTTCAATATATTCTCCTAAAAGAGCAATATATTTATTCCAACGGTGCTCCAATGCCCTTATGCCATCTCTAAAATGCGATTCCGGAAAGCTTGCAAAATACTCATTTACGAAGATGATAAGCTTGTCGTTAGACGAAAATTTCTTTCCATCTAGTGCCGTTTTCAATTTTGGAAAAAGGTGGAAGTCGGAAGGGGCTAGATCCGGCGAATAAGGGGCATGCGGGACTAGTTGGAAATGCAACAGAATGAAACAGAATCCTTTTCTTTGCCATTCCTGACCGTTTAGCACGAATCTGAATATTTAATTTTTGTAGAAGTTCTGCATAATATTGTCCGTTTATTGTGGCACCTTTTTGAAGGTAATCAATGAGCAAAATGCCCTTCGAATTCCAAAAAAATTGATGCCATCACCTTGTTTGCCGATAAAGTGGTTTTCGCTTTCTTTGGAGGTGCAGGACCACGTTCTAACCATTGTTTCGACTGTTGTTTAGTTTCGGTTGTACTGTAGTGTAGCCAAGTTTCATCGCAAGTAACAAATCGCCTACAAAAATCAACCGGATTCCGCTTATAAAGGTACAAATACTCATTGGAAATGCGCAAACGAGTGAACTTTTGATAAGTCGTAAGTAATCGCGGCACCCATCCTGCCGAAAGCTTGGAAAGGCCCAATTCTTTCATTAAAATATGGCGTACGCGTTCTGTTGAAATGTTTACCATGTCTGCTATCTCTCTCACTTTGAGTCGTCGATCTTGCGTAATAATATTATGGATTTTTATAATCATTTCCTTAGAAGTCACGATTTTGGGTGCTCCAGAGCGCGGTTCGTCAACACAGCTTGTTCTATCACGTTTAAATTAATTTACCCATCTACTTATTGTGGCGGATGATGGAGCAGATTCACCTAATGTTTCCCGTATCTCATCTTTTATTTCGGTAGCTTTCATACCCTTAATTACGAAGTATTTAATCACCGCACCATACTCTGCTTTTTCCATTTTAACAAAACGACGTGTTGCTTCTTTTTCAATCAGCTGTCAAAAAAAAAAACTAATCAACCGATTTATCTAAATATAAGAATGTAAACATATAAATAGCCAACCTAAATTACAATGCATTTGTTTTACCAATTAGAGCGCCACCTATGTGTCATTCTCACTACTTGTCTACTATCCTCGTACTTATAGCTTTATTTAGTGTCTTAGTAAAGTGTAAACGATAGTCTTCTATCCGAGTTTGAACGTGTCAGGATAATTGACCTGCAACAAGCTGAATTATCCAATCGCGATGTTGTGGATCGTTGTGTTGGCGAAGATGGGTAGAGCATAATGAGGGGCGAATGACGTTTATGGTTTCGACGTCTCAGACTCACTACTGATCGCGAAGATTGCGCTCTTCGGCTTGTGTCTCTTAGGGAACTTTTGGGTTAACGAAGGAAGTTGGTGATGGATGGAGAGATTTAATTGATATTATTATCAGATATTTTTTTAAATATTTGGTAAACATGCTTGGTGTATTGCTAATGGGGGTTTAAGGCAATAATTAAATGAATACATATTCTTGTTTTTTTTTTGTATTTTATGAAGAGTCATTTGATTTCTATTATTATTAAAATTCTCCTTATATTTTTCGGGTTTACTTTCTTTTCACTATCCAATTCCACCTGTACAGCTATCCATTCATAAACTTAAACACACTAAGCTTGTAACAGTTCTCTGATCTTGCTCATTTAGAACATTTGGACGGCTACCTTTCGGAATTACCAAATTTGTTGCAAATTTAAATCTCATAATGGAGAAATGCCTCATAGCGTGGAGTATACTAAAATATTTTCGGATATCGATGCTATATTTTCCAAGTTTTCTTGTAGCTTTAAATAATAATAGGTTTTACACTTTGTTAAAGTTTTCTAACGTTACTAAATGGAAATGCATATGCATCAATCATAGTCGGATGTTCACATTTGATGATTTTCAACAGTCGTGGGGTGTACAATAACTTAACTGACTATAAGTAGACTATAACGCAATTTTTGAAGACATTTTTATTCATTCTTAATTAGTAACGTTGAGAAATCCTCCGAGTAATCAGCGACAGGATCCTACGAGAGACTTGTATCATGTCAGTGACGCGAAGATGTTTCGTAAAAGTATATTCCGTATTTTATACAATTGATGATGTTTGAAGTTTGCAAAAAGAACCTGGCGTTATTAATACTTGGTGTGACGTACTTCAAAAGGAATCGAATGTCGATAAAAGTTGTTATATAAAGAAGAGTATTCCGCTTTTAATAGATTACAAGACGGACGATAAAATTTTACCTAGACACCCAATTATCAAGGGTCTCTGAGTTGAATCACAATTGACTTTTAAATCACAGATTGGGTTAGCTTCTGCTTTTGCGTGCAAATCCTTTGGCTTTCTTATGCACATTTCAAAATACTTTAGATACTTCTAAAGGCTCACTCTCTATTTTGCCTACGTTATAAAAAAGATTGAATACCATGGTATTCTATTGTGTCCCATCTAAACTTCTCATTATACGTTGTTGGATCGGTTTCGCAGAGACTTTTGAAAAAGACACCTTTACAAGGTGGATGGAGTTTTTCCACTTATTGGAAATGCAATTACTTTCGACGTCCCTTTTGAATGGCAGAAATAAACAGTATGCGAAGTTTCCGTGGATTCTGCTACATAACAAAATCGAAAGTGAAATTTTAATGTTGAAGGTGACTTTCTACCAGACTTGGGCACATGCTGCATTTACCAACGGTGATGACAGGTATACAACCATGTGTTATTTTAAAGATTATTATACAAAAACTAGCAACCTTTGGTTTATCCATCGATGAAAATGTTTTGGTTTTCTTGTGTGAGGATACCATAAGGTGTCCTTCAAGTGTGGACACCCCATGGCACTTCGAATATTAAAAGTTTGTTGATAAAAATGGGCTTGATACAATATGAACCAAGTTAATAGAGATTATTCAATAAAAGTTAAAAATAACATTGGGATTTACGCGTCGTGGAGGAGCGTTATCAGAGTTTGTGGTCTACGCGTATGATGTCTGACAATTGCTGGTTCCTAAGGCGTAATTTCTTAAAGTGTATACAAAAGAAAAAGGCTTTAAAACGGAGTTTTTGAGAGCTTTTATTGCTTAATTTATTTTTCATTTACTAAATACAAGTTTCTTCTTTTCTAAACATAAGTTATCTGTAACTCAAAAAGTAGCGATAAAACAAATCGATTTGTATATTTGAATATCAATAGTTAGCAACAGCTTAAGTATTACAGGTAATACAAAGGGTGCTAGCAAAGTTTTGCAATATGACGTAACAATAAATCGTAGGAAGCTGCATGTTGAGACATGTTCATACGTGCATAGTAGCCACCGCGCCATGTCGATGGGCTCAGTTATTCATTAGCAGTGAGAGTGTAAAGTGCTTGCGATGGTATCGTGGTCATCAAAATTAGATAAGGGCAGTTTTGCGTTATAATTTCGTGCGTGGTTTAAACATAGACCAGTGCTTCGAAGAAATGACTCTTGCACTAGGTGATATTTGTCTACATCGCACAACGATATTCAGGTGGTATAGAGAATTCCAAAGGGTAAATTTAACTGTGGAGGATGCTAAGAGGCCGGGAAGACCACGAACGTCAGTTACGGAGGAAAACGTTACTACTGTGAGGAAAATGCTTGGCGAGGACATGCGAGTGAACCACCAACAGATAGACGGTACTTCAGGCCTAAATGCACCAGCAATTCGTTCGATTCTGCATGATAATTTGCACGTGAAGAAACTTTGTTCCCTCTGGGTGCCGCATCGACTGACTGAAAATCAGATGACACGACGTGTGACTTGGTGCCGGAAGATGCTAAAAAAGTTTAATAATGGACAATCTCGGTATATGAACAACATCGTGACAGGTGATGAGACTTGGCTATACTATTACGATGTGCCGACCAAAGCTCAAAACAAAGTTTGGGTCCTTGATGACGGGGACACACCCGTAGTTATCAGAAAATCACGATCTGTAAAGAAGAAAATGACAGCTGTATTTTTCAAATCGAGTGGAATTGTGGAACGCGTCGTTTGGACACACAGAAGACAGTCACAGCTGAGTGGTATACTGAACAGTGCCTGCCTAAAGTTTTTGGATCTATTAAGAACCTGCGGCCAAAGTCGAGAATGGACACCTGGTTCCTCCATCACGATAATGCTTCAGCTCACCGCGCCAAAGCCTGCACCGGATATTTGACCACGACAGGATCGAAACTTCTCGAGCACCCTCCCTACAGTCCAGATCTTGCTTCCTGCGGCTTTGCACTGTTCCTGCATGTGAAAATGAAGCTGGAAGGGAGGCGGTTTTTCCAGTGATGAGGACCTTCTGTGGGCTTGGGACAAAACGAATGTGCTTTACTCCCTAGTGAAACTTGGTACAGCTGATTTAAAGATAGGTCTCGGAGGATGGAGATGTGTATTAAGTGTAGAGGAAATTACTTTGAAAAAATTAAATAAACAAAGCTGTATTGCAAAACTTTCCTAGTACCCTTTGTAGATATGTAAATTAGTGTTATCCCAGAGTTTAATTGACTTGAGTATTTAACAAGTGTTCATTTTCAACACCCTGCATTGAGGTCGAAGAACACCATCGATGTTATAGGTAGGACCGAAATTTGAACTCGATACCTTAAGATTAGAAGTTTAGTGGCGATCCACTAGACCACCACCGCCCTATATTGCTGTATAAATTACGAATTTATGCATTTTGGGATTTTTTAGAAATTTTATTTCAACTATAATAACTTGTATAATAAAAGAAGTGAATCAAATTGCATCTAGAGCCATAAAAAAGATGGTGGAAATAGAACACAATACAAAGTTTTTCCAAAAGATGGTGGTAGTAAATGAATCTACTTTCGTGTTAAAATAATCTTCGTGTGTTGCAAAATAAGAGGATACCAAAAGAAGTGAATCAAATTACATCTAGCGCCATAAAAAAGATGGTGGAATTAGAACACAATACAAAGTTTTTCCAAAAGATGGTGGTAGTAAATGAATCTACTTTCGTGTTAAAATAATCTTCGTGTGTTGCAAAATAAGAGGATACCAAAAGAAGTGAATCAAATTACATCTAGGGCCATAAAAAAGATGGTGGAATTAGAACATAATACAAAGTTTTTCCAAAAGATGGTGGTAGTAAATTAATCTAGTTTCGTGTTAAAATAATCTTCGTGTGTTGCAAAGTAAGAGGATACCAAAAGAAGTGAATCAAATTACATCTAGCGCCATAAAAAAGATGGTGGAATTAGAACACAATACAAAGTTTTTCCAAAAGATGGTGGTAGTAAATGAATCTAGTTTCGTGTTAAAATAATCTTCGTGTGTTGCAAAATAAGAGGATACCAAAAGAAGTGAATCATTTACGTATTTTAGGTAGAAAAAAAATATTTATCGCTGCAAATTTACTTTAAATTATTGGAATCTCTTACGTTGTGTAGGTTAGGTTTTTAAGGTTTCAGTTTTATTTTAACTTATTCTACAAACTAATTGGTAAAAGTGGGCTTAATCTAGTACGAAATATTCTACTTTAAGTTACAAAGTAACTGGTACAAAATACAAATTCACAACAGCACAGAATTATTTCGCAATCTACAGAAATAAATACAGTCGGTAAGGCGGGGGAAATTTGAAATTACCAGCGACACTTTATTCACACTATTTCTAAGCAATTTCATTAAATAAACACGAACACAGAGGAACATTGTAGACAAACAACGGACAAACATATACATACAGTGACAGATTTGCAGTGATAGACAGGCAGACAATTTCGTGCCAGTTGGGACAGATAGCGGGTAACGCGTACCTATTAATTGTATCATCGCTTGTCCCACGTTGTCCCGTTCCGCCTCTCTAAACTTATTTCTTTAGCATCTTGGCATTTCTTTCTCATAACATCACATTTAAAGTAAATTCTTATCGCGTGGAAGCGGTTCATTTCATTTCTTTACGCGTCACATACAAGCTTGAAAACGACATGATAGTCGAAACGTTAATGCAAGAACAGAAACGAAAAAAAATGAAACGAAAATACGAGCTTCAGACT
Source organism: Dermolepida albohirtum (assembly GCA_031893035.1). Taxonomy (NCBI): domain Eukaryota; kingdom Metazoa; phylum Arthropoda; class Insecta; order Coleoptera; family Scarabaeidae; genus Dermolepida; species Dermolepida albohirtum. Next base: position 892,913 of record JAVIWB010001110.1, read on the forward strand.
AAGAATTTACTTACTTTAGCTTTCGAGAAGATTTTGTTTAGGGGCAATGAAAAGAAGTGAAGTGAAAAAGAATATGGGCAAATAGTGACATGTGATAGAAGAGATAGACGACAGAAAGAGAAGAGAGTGAGATATAGAGGGACATTGAAAACAACACCACTATCTCTTTTTCGAAAGGCTTTAATTGCTACCAAGTTACAAACAACGAAGAGCAGCTCCATCAACTACCTATACACCTATACTTTTGCTTTGGACTTCTGTCCCATCTGACACACAACACGCACGCAAACACACTTTGCGCGTTTAATGTGCGATTTAAACGCGTATATACACAATGAGACAATTAGCAAATCGACATTGATTTTGTGGACAGCCTGTAGAAGAAATGTGCACTGTGACCGAGAACATTTTGGCACTTTTATTTGTTCAACGTGGTTGGGTTTGAATATACAAAATTGAGAAAGTTCATTTTAAACGTTAGTAACTAACAGAATTAACACATCTGTTATCGATTTCACTTAATAAGGAATAAAAACTATATACAAATGAGGATATACCGATATTAAATGTCTAATTTACACATTTTAAAGTCCTTTTGCGTTAGTTTGACATTTGAATTGAAGTTCATTGGGTTCTACTCTTATCACTACTTGTTTTGAAGTCTTAATTCATTCATTATATGGTTATAAAGTGTCCATTGTGGTAAGTGCGATAAGTATTTACTTGTGATTTAATATATATATATATATATATATAGGGTTTGTCTCAAAAGTAGTCGGACTAATTTTTTCACGACCAGGTGAAAGGGCGGAGGGAGATTTCAGCGGGTGGTTATGGTGGTGGTGGCCATCAGGAAAACTTAACGACCAGCGGCAGTTGACTCCGAGACTTTACGGAGTATAGATCTCACGCTACGTGAACCATTATCAAGTGCCCTCGTCGCGCTTAGTCGAACAATGCTACGCGATCAAATTCTGCGTCCAACTCGATAAATCCGCGAGTGAGACTCTTGACATGATCCGTATCCTTCACGGAACTGTTTCAAGAAGGAAAAGAGCAGGTTGTGGACGTTGAATACTCGTGGTGTTTTTCGACGACGTGGCAAATCTGTTGGATTCTGATCGCAGATTGAATATTCGGTTTCTAAAGGTTTAATCACACCGACAACGGTTGTGCATCGGATTGTCTTAGAAAATTTGGACATAAGGAAAATTCGTGCAAAGCTTGTGTCGAAGGTTTTGGCGGATGAACAAAAGGCCGGTCGAATGAGAATTTGAGAAGTTTTTAATCGTGTTCGTGATGAGTTAAATTTCTTAGACAATATTGTTACTGGGGACGAGTGAGGTAGCGCTCAAGTCAAAGTTGGCGCACCCCCACCTTATCTCGTCCCAAGAAAGCTCACATTAGCAAGACGAAAATGAAATCCATGTTGACTGTCTTTTTTGATTCTCGAGGGCTGATTCAAAGGGAGTTCGTGCCAGCCGGACGGATCGTAAATGCGATTTTCTATTTGAAAGTCTTTGGACGACTGAGAAAAAGAGTCTTTAGTATCCATCCAACCATCGCTAATTCGTAGAAACTCCACCATAACAATGCTCCGAGCAACACAGCGATCGTGGTTAGAGAGCACTTGGCTCAGTACAACGTGTCAACGCTGCCGTAGCTACCTTACTGCCCATATCCCGCCCAGCAGACGTCTTCCTCTTCCCCTGCCTCAAGACCACGCTGAAAGGACATTGCCATGGCTTGGCAGAGACAATACGACAGGCCGTGATGAGAGAATTGAACAGTCTTCCAATTTACGCATTTCAGGAGGCTTACCAACAGTGGCTGAACCACTGGGAGCGGTTTGCAGATGCTCAGGGGTGTTACTTTGAAGACCACTAAATCGATATATGATTCTTGGCAATAAATTTTGATTTGCCGAATTATTCCGATTACTTTTTGGATAAACTTTGTATTTAGTTGTTAAATTGTTTAAACGGTTATAAACTGTACGTCATGATAATAAATATTTAATACTGACCTAAATGAGACTCTAGTATATTACTGCTGAAGATGGCAATTTAGTTGTTAAACTGTATATTTAATTGTTAAAAGTACAATGGTTATAAACTGTCGTTATGATAATAAATATTTAATAGTGACCTAATTGAGACTCTTGTAAACTTGTACTGAAGATAGCAATTTAGTTGTTAAATTGTATATTTAATCGTTAAAAGTATAATTGTTATAATCTGTACGTTTTGACGATAAATAGGTCATTTGTGACTTGACTGAGACTCTTGTGTGCTACTCCCGATGATGGTAATTTAATTGTTAAAATGTATATTTAAGACTCAATGGGTAAACATTATTTCCAAGTGAATTCCGATAACTTTTTGATACTCCTCGTGTATTATCTGTCATTATAATCATGCCTACATAACAGTAGACGCTTGTACTTTAACTGTAACTTTTTTTTATTGTTTGGTGGTCCTATTGAAGTAATAGAAGCAAAAAACGTTTATTATAAACCGGAAGCAATATAATCCGAACAAAAGTAAAATTAGGATCAAGAAAATGCCTTCTAGATTTCGCAAGCGTTACTACGTGATTTCAACGAAATTAAGATATTCATCTGTTGTTGCTGCTTTTCTAAATATTGTTTCAAGTATCGGAAATAACATTACATACAAATAATTTTTATTTGTATTAGGGTTCGCTGAAACGTAATAGTTAAAAATACATTATTTAAAATATTTTCTTTTGTTTGGTAGTATAAATTGAACAAATAATTGAATGAAAACCCCCTACAGGCTGTCTACAAGTAGAGACATACACATTTATAAGAAAAAAATTCTAACAATACAGGTTTAATACATTGTGAGATATATTGTCATTTTCTCAAAGTAGGTAATATTGAATTGATAACATTTATACTATATCTATAAGTGTATTTCGCTATAACTATGTATATATACGTATACAAAAATTAAACATGTTATGAACTAAAAGCAGATTGTAAAAAGTAATTTTCCCATTGTGGTTTGTTTCGCAGTTCACAAAGTAAAAAAGAAAAAATTAATGCTCTCTCTCGTAGTGATGTAATGATGGCCATGTAATAATTAGCTTTAGGCGAGTGCCGGTGCCCGAGTAGAATTGCCTCCTGGATGCCGATGTGAAAAATGCGCCTTTAAATAGTTAATTTTGGTCCCCGTTTAACCCTTCTTGTTATTTATTTGGATGTTGATGACGAAACAAAACACCAAAGGAAAATAAATGGTTTTCATGGGTTTTTATGATTTTTTTTTAAATTCTTACAATATAAACTATTACGAAGGCAATATAGAACAAGTGTATATGTAAAATGTATTCATATATTCTGATACGATATATTTAAGGCAAGAAATAAATGACAAGCGACAGTTTATGACAGAATATAAATGCGAGGATGCACTTTAATTGCGTAAAGTGTGTGCTAAAGTGCTTCGAGTTGTATGTTTTCTGTTACTGATGATGACAATCTAGTAGTCGAAATACGCATTTAAGATTGAAAACGGCATTGTATTTAAAGGAGTCTTTGTTTTTTGTATATATCTTTATTTTAATTTCATTTAAGATGCCCCTTAATTTGTATTTTCCAAATGCAAATGTATTATATTAATTCTCAGAACGGAGGTCTTAATTAATATAAAAAGATTGTGTTATTTGTATAATTTTATTTAAGTAAAGGTGTTTTGCAAATGTAAATATAGACACTAATTCACAGAACGGCGGTTGTACTGAGGTTGTCGGATGTTGACTTTGTCTTTGTGCGGATTTTGTCGTGGTCACAGGTGTGACACTGTGATTATCTACTGATGATGACAACTTTGTTGTCTAAATATGTATACGAAATACGAAAATTATTGTGAAAAGGAGTTATATTAACCTTAATTGAAGGTAATTTTGATGGAGCCTGCGGTTGATTAACTTAATCACTAAAGGTTGATATATAACCCCTTCCCGCATTAGTTTGCGTGTTCTGTATACGTATTTCGACAACTAACTTGTCATCGTCAGCAGATAATTAAACAGTGTCGCACCTGGAAAACTACGGCAAAAATAACCGTACGAAAAAAAATTCCGCACACGATCTGTATGACTGAAAGCCAAAACGCACTTGCGTATTCGTTTCACATAATTTTTAAAAAAGATTGTGCTTTCGTCTTAGCCTAAGATAAAAGATAACAGAAAAAAGAAGGAGGGGAAAGGATAGACAAATACCTACAAGCGATTTATTGCACTCGCCCTTGTCTATCATTCAAGAAACCAAAGAGACATGAGTTATAGTTTGGACCCAAACCATAACCGCATGTAGGTATTTATCTGTTCTTTCCCCTCCTTCCTTTTTCTGTTATCTTTTATCTTAGTCTAAGACGAAAACACAATCTTTCTTAAAAATTATGTGAAACGAATATACAGTGTGTTTTGGCTTTCTACGATCGTGTGCGGAATTTGTTTTCGTACGGGTATTTTTACCGTAGTTTTCCAGGTGCGACACTGTTTAATTATCTGCTGCTGATGACAACTTATTTGTCGAAATACGTATACATAATACGAAAATTAATGTGGAAAGGGGTTATACATCAACCTTCAGTGATTAACCTTACTTGATTAATTTAATAAACCACAGCTTCCATCAAAATTTTCCTCCATAAATATCTCGTGGTATTTATTTAATTTTGAGTAGAGGCGAAGATTTATTTGTATTTTGCCTTAATGTTTTATCAATTTCCTAGAAAGGTTTTTATTATACAAAGAATATAAATGCATTTTATTGTCGGAATGCATTTATATTCGTTTTCTTACATTACAGGGTTTTCTCACAATATTGTAGTCTGCTTAATTTCCAAAAAGCGTAATGGTCGCTCATTTTATATTATATAATCCTTTAATTATATTTTAGTATAGTCCTTTTATGCATAGTTATTACATCTATTACGTACACTGTCTCCATTTATGATGTGCACTTATAAATAATGAACTAGGTGTGTGCAATTGTTAGCCACGTGCATGTAATAAAACGATTACCTGTTTATAGAGACGAAGGCGTGCGGACAATAGGATAACTTCTTTGTGTGTGGGGTGTGTAATAAAATCTGCGTTTATATAAATATACGAGAAATGGTAATCAGTAGAGAGTCACGTGCATTCTAAAATCTGAGATCATATCAGATCAATTAACAATTAGTTGTGTGATGCGTTCGATACTTGGCGCAGAAATCAATTTTTGCAAAGAGAGTAAATGGCGAGCATTTTGAAAATTATATATACTTTGATCTCTCTAAGCGTAGGACCATAGCCAGCACCTAGTTAATTTTTATTATTTAAGGACGAATAATTAGTGAGTGCACGAACAAATAAGATCCATAACAGAGACCATCTGTACTAAAATGAGATAAGTGCTTATGCACATAAATAAAGAGACAATATAAGGTACGAAATTGTATTTGAGTCGAAATGTTAATTTTGTTGTGTTTTCTTTAATATTTATATTTCATATAGATAGATCACATTGGGACATTTATTTTCTTTAATCATTGTTAGTTTAATGTTTTATATTGCAAGAAATATCCTACAGTGATTATGATCATGGTTGAACGTATAAATATTTTATGGAATTTTTACGGAATACAAATTAAAGGGGTATTATAATGTAGATCCTTTCTCATAATCCTAATCGCTTTGAGTAGGATTATTGATATATATATATATATATATATATATATATATATATATATATATATATATATATATATATATATATATATAGAAGCATCTTCATATTTATTAGTAAAGTCACGTGTTTATTATAAGTTAAATAACTATTATTAAACTTAGTTGATGTAACTATTACTCTCACTTCACGGTTAATATTTTCAAACAATATATTTTAATCTGTATTGGAACAGGTTATAATCATTAACTAAAATTAAAAAGTTGCAGTGACTTCTTATATATTACCTTCGCATTTATTTTAATCATTTTCCTAAAACAACAACAACAACAACGATAGAGATACATCGATGCCTACGTTTGTTAACGTTTAAATCTAAGGGCTATTTGACTCTTGTGTCTACAAGCTACTAATTTACATACGGTACATCACACATAACATTTAACATTGAATCACTTTATCATCTTACATATGTATAATGTGGACGTAACATAAGATAATAAACAAGATCAGAAATCAAACTGGCGATTCATTAATATTATGTTTTCGATAACTGTGAAAGAATTGTTAAAACTGAGTCCGTAAAATATGGTTGTGGTTGTAATTATTTTATCTAGTTTAGTGTAACTATAGCTATTAGCACATTTATTTATTGATGCGTGTAGTTTATATAACTGTTTGTATTATAAGAAAACTACTCCCTACCTTGTATAGGTAAAAAAAATAAATTTGTATCCAAATATATAGGGATGAATCACGTATAAACTTTGATTTGGCCTAATTTATAAACAAATATTGCTAGTATTACTTTTTAAAAACATTCGTCTCATTCTGCTGGATGTATTTGTACTATGACCTGATTACCACCGTTTAAGGATGTGTTACTGAAGCAATTCCAAGTTAAAAATGTCTAATGAACAAATGTCCAAAACTCTATCATAACTGTGCTACAAGCATTTGTAGTTTTAGATATCTCTACTAATGTAGATATAAATCGCTGCAAAAAGAATCTCAATGAAAATCATTTAAAAAGAAGTAGCTTTATTGAATTAGTTGTCCAAAATGTCGACCCAGTTACATTCATAGTCAAGTTGTTCTTAGAAAGCAAGAGATATCTCTGGTATTTCTGCTTCCTTTGCCACAATATCAATTGGATTTTTGAGATTGATGTGCCAGGAATGAACATGTATGTACATTAGTAGATACGAGTTGCAGGTTTTAGCAGCACCACAAGATAGATCAAAAAGAAAATATTGCTGTTCATCATCTATTTAATATCTGTTCAGAAGAGATTAAAGCTATTTGGATTCTGTTTAATGTCTGCTCAAATGATATTCAGGAGCTGTTAGCGCTGCTAATATTGCTTCTGTTAGGTTAGCGATGACATCAAGCACCACGATCTACAAATAAGTTTAATATGCAGAGTGTAAAATACCTGAACGATCTGCAAGTATTGGAAGAATTTATATAATTTCCCATGGCTTTTTAACTAACCCAGTAAATACAATTCACAGAATGAAACAACCTTAAGTAAATTAAAGCCTGTATGAAAAAATAGAAGTTTTACGTATCTTCTCTGCATAATTTTTGAAGAAAATGGACTAAAGGAGAAGATATGATCAAGACTAGTAGTGGGTAATGAACGTTACTTTGGATAGACGTCAATACTAATGTCAAAAATAATATAAACAAAAAACGAAGTGAAAATATATAGAATGACTTCTGAGCCAGTTGTGACTTGCTTTTCAATCGTGGCATATATCGAGGAATTGCAAACAGAAAGGTTTGTCACGTGGTAGCAAAAAAATATTGGGAAGAAGAAATGAAAATGGAATTGGAAGGTACTAACACATAATGAATGACGAAGAAGGTATGACAAACTATTTACATCAACGGCGATTCGGGGAAAGGAAGGAAATGAATAGTTTGACTGAGTAATGTATGTATGTAGTCTGATAAGGCGGCTAAAAAGACGCTGAAGAACGAGCCAGATGGAAGTAGTGAAATTGGCAAGCGAACAATGAAGATATATGGATGAGGTTATGAAAGACTTAAATGTTATAGGTATGACGGAATGGAAAGAGAAAGCAAAAGATCACGCCAGATGTGAAAGATGGTGAGTAATAATGGGATGTTGAAGAACAATAAATGGTGTGCAAAAATGGTAGAAAAAAATGTTTACAGATGAAAGAAAATTCAACGTGGATGCTCCTGATTGTATATTTTTCTACTATGTTAGCAAAGAAATTCTACATCTATTCCCTCCTTGGCATAACACTTGAGTAAATGTGTTGATTTGAAATAATCGAGTCGTAGATCGTAGATGGATGTATGTAGATCTGTTAGCAAAAGTTTTAACTATAATTACAAAAATTATAGCACCAAATAGATAAAAGATAATGCAAGAATTTGTACTATACAACGTGTAAAAGCGTGGCTTCCAAAATCGTACCATCGGTCCCCTTGTTGAATCAGCATTGTCTTTAGTCCTAAATTTGATAGAAAAATGTTCCTAATGAGTGTCAGATTTAATAAATAAATTTAAAAAAATTCATGAATAGCCCACGAATTATTTACACAAGTTATATGAGAATGCTTGAAGTTATACTGAACAGAGATGGACACATGCATTACTTGAAATAAGAAAATATTTTTCTTTGGCTTCTCTAACTCTATCCCTTAAAGTTAAACAGTGATCGATTAGCATTTTTGCATGTTTTCTATATTTTTTTTGGTGTCTGGATGATAGATAAGTAGTTGACGACTTTTATGAAACAAGTATCTAACAAACAGAGATGCATACTCTCGAACCTACAGTATACGAAAACTATTTGGGTTCACAAAAATTATGTCGTTACATTTAAAATAAATCCCTACAGTAATTAATTTAATCTGTTTTAACATATGTATGTTAAATTACAAAACATATGTTAAATTACATATGTTAAAACAGATTAAATTAATTACTGTAGGCATTTATTTTAAATGTAACGACATAATTTTTGTGAACCCAAATAGTTTTCGTATACTGTAGGTTCGAGAGTAAGCGTCTTTGTTTGTTATATACTTGTTTTTTTTAAGTAAAGATAGTAATATTAATATTTCTTTTAGAAATTTCTTATTAAACAAAGTTACCGCAGAAATGCATTTCCAGTTTTAATAGAATAAATAATACAATTCAATCCTATATTTGCATCCCAAAAGTTTATTGAAATGAAACGTTATTTAACGTTTCAGCACCATTTAAAAATTTCGTGCATGATTCGCCTCGTATATATTTAGAGACCAATTTTTATTTTTACTTTTAACACTAAATACCCAAAAAAGTTAACGGGGGTTTTTACATTTCAAGTAGTTTCGAATTTTTCGAAGTTCGGGAGGAGTTTTCTTTTAAAATTTTATTCTATAGTGACTTGCTTGCATTGTTTGATTATTTGTTTTTTTGAAAGGAAATCTAACTCATTTCTTTGATTATATATTTAATAAATATACACCAAATTTGATTAAGGTAAGGTATAATATATATCAAATGCAATTGATTAGAATTAATTCTATTACGAGTTTTTAATTGCTAGCTAGTTTGTTATGCATTTCGCGTAAGTTTGAATCAAATCAGAAGTAATTTATAGTGTATAGAAAGTTGAAAAATTACAGTTCTGTTACGTATATGATGAATATTTCTTTTGTTTCTTCCTTCGCATTTAACAGAAAATATTAATTCCTAACAAAACCTCAAAATTGTTTTTCATTTAGATATCGGCTGACTGATTTTTGCCAAATTGTGCATTCTGCTTCTGTTATATATTATATATATTATATGTCATTCTTTCCATATGGTGTAATTATTTATATTTGTATTGTTCACTTCTGATATTCGATAACATTTGTTGATGTTTAGCTGAATCTGATTATGGGCGCACCATTCGTCAATAATGCACAGATTTGTTTGAAGCTATCCTTAGGTGAATTAATACTGCTGAAGATTTTTAGATCGTCGGTATAAGCTAACACTCTGTAGTCAAGACGTTCCAGGAGATCGTTAACATATATATTGAACAAAAGGGGTTCCAAATGGGAACCCTGTGGGACTATAGAGGAAGTATCGAAGAGATTAGATGAGAACCCATTATAATGAACATAACCGGGACGATTTTGTAGATGAGAAAACAACAAATTAGTAATATTTGGAGGGAAGCCAAAAGATGTCAACTTGGAAACCAAAATGCCATGGTTTATAGTATCGTTTTAGATTGTCGGCATAAGCTAACACTCTGCAGTCAAGACGTTCCAAGAGATCGTTAACATAGATATTGAACAGAAGGGGTTCCAAACGGGAACCCTGTGGGACTCCAGAGGAAGTATCGAAGGGATTAGATGAGAACCCATTATAATGAACATAACCGGAACGATTTTTCAGATAGGAAGAAAACGACTTAGTAATATTTGGAACAAAGTCTAAAGACGTCAACATGGAAATCAAAATGTCATGGTTTATAGTATCGTTTTAGATTGTCAGCATAAGCTAACACTCTGCAGTCAAGACGTTCCAAGAAATCGTTAACATAGATATTGCACAAAAGGGGTTCCAAATGGGAAACCTGTGGGACTCCAGAGGAAGTATTGAAGAGATTAGATGAGAACCCATTGTAAGGAACATAACCGGAACGATTTTGCAGATAGGAAAAAACAAATTAGTAATATTTGGAACAAAGCCAAAAGATGTCAACTTGGAAATCAAAACGCCATGGTTTATAGTATCGAAAGCTTTGCTAAAGTCCGTGTATATGACAGCAACTTATAGACCTAATGGAAAAAATGAAAATAAATGAAGGGAAAACAAACTTCAAGCATTGCAGCAAAGTTGACAAAATACTGAGAAATCTGGGTTGTGGAAATTATATTATTGAAGAGATACAAGCATTCGGCTATGGAATTGCTAGAAAAAATGAAAGATTTCCCATAGATAAAATACAGAAAAGATTAGAGCATCTACGTTTACAGTTAGTAGTAGTTAATAAATTGAGAATATGCAAGATAACAATAATTCAATAGTAATGTATGTACGCTGCAGAAGCTATGACAGTTAAATGTGAACACAAACCAGCAAAATATAATTCCACCACGAAAAGATGTATCATAAATGGAAGTAAAACTTGGTGAAAGTATTGTGAATTTTATTTTTAAATTTTAGATGTAAATTATATTATTTTAGGATTATAAATTCGTCTATATCAGATATTTGCATTGGGCTAAATGCGACGACTCGAAAATGCATGGATTTATAATAGACAAACGAGATAGTAAAAAGGGTCTGGACACTCCAAAGATTGAAGGAAAGCTTTCGCTCCGAGTGTCTATAACAAGCATGACATTGATGGATAACGTGGAAGTACCAGAAGAAAACATTTTAAAAGACTTTCCATTCAATTATTAGCTGACAGAATTGAATTTAATTACTAATGAAATAATAAATGCTTTGTTATCGAAAGTGGATATTGCTCTTTCGATTCCCACTAAACGAACATCGAACACATTCTTTTTGCCTAGATCCGGGATAAGTTAAAGAAGGCGATGTCATCACTTATGGTCTGTAACACCATGAATTTCTTTCCAGATCCTTTCAAATGACATCGTTTTGGTTACGGCTTTTTATTTACTTTTTATCGTCATTTTTGGTTTGCTTCGATTCCCACTAAACGAACATCGAACACATTCTTTTTGCCTACAGCCGGGATAAGTTAAAGAAGACGATGTTCATCGCTTATGGTCCGTAATACCATGAATTTCTTTCCGGATCCTTTGACATTGTTTTGGTTATGCCTTTTTATTTACTTTTTATCTTCATTTTTGGTTTGCTTGTACTTTTAGTGCGTATATTACGTTATATAGAGAGGAATTTTTCATAATTACATTAACATATATTCATGTTCACTCCGATATGGGTTGCTTAAATATCTTCTGTTAAATGGAAAAAAGATTCTTTACAGATTAAACAGAATATTAACAGGATCACGAAAATTAGTTTTAAAACGTACTATAGCAGTAATAGTAGTCTGAGTATAAGAGTAAATATAAATGAAAATAAAATTTTAATATTTAGAGAAAACAAGACTTTGAAAAAATAGTAATTACATGTATGAATATATAATCTTTTATAATTTAATAATATTAATTTATTCTTTAATTTTTCATTTACTTTATTTTATATTTTTATTTTTTCTAACATGTATAAGTTCTTCTATTTTTAATATTCAAAATTTTTCACAATTTTGGAAAGGTTTATGTCTCAATAGAACTTGCGTTCATCGATATTATCTACGAGTAGAAAAATTAATTTTTTTTTAAATTTTAGGGGAAGAACAAAACTATATAAAGACTTTCTTTTAATATATTTTGATTTGTGACATTTCTAATTAAGTCTCTCTCAGTTTCTACTTAGCATACAGTATGGAAAATATCACAGAAATTTAGATTTCTCAAGATTGTTCTCATGCATGTATGTATATTTATATTTTTTTATGTTTCGGTTTTTTTTTAATAATTATAAACGACTACATTATTTGATCATCTAGAATATAGGCGAACATAATAGAATGGTAGACATAGAATTATTAGTATCACTATAAATATTCATGGAAAATAAACAGTGTTTTTCTAATATTATATACAGGGACTTTATTTTGTAAATAGAAAGTGCGTAAACACGGGCTACCTATGTTTAACATTTACATAAATTATTTATTGAAGTGTTGTCTTTATTTGGGTAAATAAAAATTCAAAGCGACGGGGAATGTGAATTAAATATAAGTCGATGTTCAAAAGTTAATTTGAATTAGACACGTATTGCGAAGATAAATATTTTAATTCTAGGCTGGTTATGCTTCTTCATTTTCCTTATAGTCCAATTTAGAAGAGTTTATACAACAATTCAATGAATAAGTTATTGTATTTTTGCTACGTACGCTACATGCGAACAGAATATATTGACTTTATGCTTTGGAACTGTGATGTCACGGAGCTCAAATGAATAATCTCAATCAAAAAACATTTATCTTTTTTTTAATTCCAAGACATATTACCTACAGAAAATGCTTTGTTCGCATCTTATAGAATCCGACGCTTCCACCAAATTAAAATTCAGCTAAAAATTTGAGTATTCTTGGACACCAAGCTTCGAGAATATCATCAAACAAATATAATAATAAAATATATAGTTAATAAATCGTCTTGGTATATATTAAATAAAATTCTTCACGATAAAGGAAAAAGTATGAAGACCATGATGATCTAATGCCACATTAGTAGGATTTAAAGACAGAAAATGCTTGATTCAAATGAGAACACACCTCTACCAAATAATAAATTTTTTTAAATATATGTAACAATACATATGTAGTTAATAAAAGGTTTGAGAACATATCAAACAAAATTCTTTACGAGAAAAGAAAAAGCACGGAAGTCGTGATAATTTAATGCCACGTTAATAGGATTTAAAGTCGTATCACTTACAGAAAATGCTTCATTCGAATAGTAATTTTATTTTATAGAATCCAGCGCCTCCACCAAAAAGTAAATTTTATTAAAATTTAGCTAGAAGCTTTAGTATTCTTAGAAACCAAACTTCGACGATTTCTTTCGTTCAAGTCAAAACTTAAGTGTTCTTGGAAACCAAGTTTCGAGATTATCATCAAACAAATATAATAACAATATATAAATAATAAAACGCGTCGGAATATATAAAATCAAATTCTTCCCGAGAAAGGAAAAAGTATGAAGACCATGATAATTTAATGCCACGCTAATAGGATTTGAAGTCATGTCACGTACAGAAAATGCTTCGTTCAGATAGGATATTTTATAGAATCCGGCGCCTCCACCAAAAAATAAATTTTATTAAAATTTAACTAAAAACTGGAGTATTTTTGGAAATCCAAAAACATTTGAGATATTTATACAGCCTCATTAGTGTTTGTAAATATGAAAGGTGATTTTGCTAGATTAGGAATGGATAATGTTGATTTTTCTGGCTGGCCTCGTTCAGGAAGGCGAATTTGTTGATAATGCTTTACGCGCAATAGAGAGACGCGAATTCTTATTTAACGATCGAAGAATTATCTGCTAAGTTTGATGCACTCTGATTGTTCATTCGGGAACATTTGGAACAGACTAGTAAAGTTAATAGAGAAGATGTTTGGGTCCCACGCACTCTGTCAGAAGAAAACAAAGCTAATCATTCAATCATGTAATTTGTTATTGCAGTCATATAATGCAGAAGTATTTCTTGATTACGCGCCGATTGGAAATAGGATATGATTTCTTCATGACAATCCCAAACGTAAAAGATAGTCATTATCTTTTCCAAAATCCAAATCCAAATCCTGCTAACTATCCTAAAGCCAGACTTACATTTTAAAGAGGCACTATTACCTGTTCGGTGAAATAGTCTGGACGTAATTCAATCCGAAGCACTATAACCAGTACAACTGCAGACGATTATTATGAACAATTAGATCGGCTAAACCAAGCTTTGATAGAAAAGTATCAAGTTCTTTCATGACAAAGCAAGACTATAGGAATCAGATCTTGAATTTTAAAGCGTTATGGCTTCATGTAGATAAGGTAGAGGTAGTTGCATGATTGAGGTTGTAGACGATTCTTTGGTCTGCGTATGTTATTGTCTGTCTAAGCTAGAAGATACACTTTGTATGCAAAATAAGTTAGCTGAGCATGTTTGCTATATAGCGGATATAGAAGAAAAAGCTGGTTTTGAAGAGACTACATATTAAAACTATCTATATCTTGCTGTGAAGAAGCTAGGTTGCAGAAAAGATTCTAGTTTTAAGAAGCGAATTAATTAGGATATCCATCGTACTTAACTCAGTTCACATTCAGATGCTCCAAAGCATAATTGTATTAAGCTATTTTGTTAAATCTTTTTCTGTTTATATTTTTTTGTTAAAGCAAATATAGAGGTGTGTAGCTACGAAAGTTTCTAGCGCGTTACCCTGTACATACTATCGTGTCGCGATACATTTACAAATGAAGAAATTAGTTACAAATTCAAACCCTTTGATATACTGAAAGGGGATTATACCGGGGTTTTTGGTAACTTTCTTCTGGTCGGAGAGGAGGGCGTCTTGTCTGAGTCGGGTTCTGTAACGAGAAAGAATATTTTAAGCTTGAAATCTAAAAGTGTATTAAAAAAAAAGAAAACAAGAAGAGATAAGAAAGACGAGCTGCAAAGGGTTCTACGTTATTGGTACTAACCAACATGTAATGCCGCTATAGCTGCATCCGATGGCTTCCTGCTGATCGAATTTGGAGGCGGCGGTTCATCCAAAAGATCGCACATCCTTAAGTCCGTAGCGTGTTCCACCAATAATTCGACGACGTCTCCCGTTCTGTCCATAATAGCGCAGACCTCTTCAAACGAACGGTCTATCAAAGACACGCCGCCCCATTCTAATACCTTATCGCCCTGCTGCAGACCCACTTTTTCCGCCGGACCGTTCGGAACGGTCCAGACTACGTAAGAATAGAGACGGCCGTCTGCAGATGGCTTTCCACCCACCACTCTCATTCCGAATCCGCGAGCTGAAAAGACGATGTCTTTATATGAATTACATAAGTTCTTTGATAGAAATCATATAAGATTTAATGTTACAGTAATATGTAAGTACAGAACTAATTTTGTATGGAGAGAGGTGCGCCTCATCAGAGTCTGTACTGTCTTCTAGGTTCGGAGGGACTATCGGGCTTGATTTCTTCCGCCGCAGGGAAAACCTACATCGACGTTGTATTACGTTAGCTCGATATATGACAAACCATAGAAATTTTCGCTACTTAGGTTATGTTTTGGCTATTTTATAATTTTCAAATAATTTTATACCATACATGTACATGCATACCGTGCATTCATTTTATCTCGCTACGAAAACTGTACCACATTATATTCGGGTCTAGCTGCCGAATACGGATCAGAATGTAAAGTGGTGGGGCGCGAGTCATTTGAATCACGACTATAACTGACTACTGATCGTACTAGCTGCAGCCCCACCACTAATTTGACTGTAGGTGTATCGATATCGTATTAACGGTCATTCGTGGTTTGCATTTGGGAGAGTGTGTTACGGTAAGACCTTTAAATTTAAATATTTTTTTAATTATATTTCTTTGATAATGTATACTATACATTGGAAGAAAAAATTCAAATGATAACATGAGCTTTGAAAGGTAATGCTTTACGGCGTATCCAGCGCCTTTTCTCTGAAAAGTATGTAGATCGTCCCTTTCCTGCATTAACAACAATATCATTAGTAGTTAAAAAGTTTAAATCAGAAGGTTGCATTTTGGGATGTAAATGTCATAAAATATGGAGAATAAATAACGATAAAGAAATGCAGGAAGTCATGGTGTGCAATGGTCGAAGAAAATTCCAATATTACTATATCTAAAATATCAGAAGAGATAGGTATTAGCGTGGGTAAAGTTCATAAGATATTAAAGAAAAATAAACACACATCTTATAAATACCAAACTCATCAGGAAATTTTTCATGCTGATCAACACCGCATAATGGAATTTTGTGAAACTGTAATAGAACGTGTAAATGCGAATGAACACTTCATTGAGACTATCGTGTTTACCGATGAATCCACGTTTCCGTTGCACGGTAAACATAATCCGTCGAATCTTCGATATTGGTCTATTGAAAACGAGTATCGACAATTGAATACGGGGACACGGTATCCTGAAAAATTGAATGTTTGGGCTGGTATTTATGGGAATAACATTATTGGTCCATTCTTTATCGAAGGAAATTTAAATGGGGAAATATATTTGAATCTTCTTCGAAATGACATTGTCCCTGCTTTGAGAACTATTAATCCCAATCTAGAGAACGTATGGTTCCAGCATGATGGTTGTCCGGCCCATGGAACTAGAATTGTGAATGAATATTTAAGTAATATATTCCCCCAAAGAGTTATATCTAATAGTGGTAAAATTCGCTGACCACCAAGGTCACCAGACCTAGCCCCTAATGACTTTTTTTATGGGGTTACATAAAATCAAAGTTATATGGGCATCAAGACGAAAGGGCTAATAATTTGGAAGAATTACGGGTTAATATCGAACATCAATTCCAAATTATTAATCCTCTTGTACTGGCCAATGTTCGAAATGAATTTTATAATAGATTGGGGTACTGTTTAGCGCAAGCAGGAGGGACATTTGAGAATTTAATTAATTGAATTTATTTTCTGTATTTAAAAAGTATTTTATAAGTTTTGGCAAGTTATATTTATTTTCTGTTTAAAGAGTATTTTTTAAGTTCCGAGAAGTTATTTTATTTTTTAGCTTCTTTAATAGTTTTTTTTAATTTTTAAATGTTTTATTAGAAAACGTCTTTTAGTTCAATGCGAAACTTATTGTAAAAATACTTAATTGGTTAAGTCCTCGTAAAAAGCGGTTCAAATTAGAATTTATCTATAACCATATTGTGTTCGATTTTTAACAAACAATTTTTATAATTACATCAAAACTGATACCGCTATATCATTTATTATATATTGTTTTTTTTCATCATATTTTACGTTAGCATTAATTTAAGGACAAATTACAACTACACATTTCTACAAGCCATTACTACAGGTGATCAATACTAATCCATCAACGATAGAAATAATCGCGTCTTTTATGTAAAATTAACCTCTTCGTCTATTATATCACGGTACATAATGTTCCTTCCACATTACTAACTTCTAGCGAAAGTATATGCAGAGCGAGACGAGGAAAATTCACGCGAACCGAGCGAGATTAATTCTGACATGTTTCACGTTGCCTAAGATCCTCACCGAATATGACTGATTATCGCCAACCTACTAGAATGCACCCCGCTCAAACGATAAGGATAATTATTCAAACACATTTTTGGCTTCCTCACAGAGGATCTCTTCTTTCGTTGGTCGATTAACGCCTCCACGTAGAATGCTCGCACACGCACATACAAACACTTTACCACTTACTATTCCATATCGTATTGATCGGGCGAAGTCTGGTTTTATTATGTAACAAGAATACGAACCTGTTGCGGGATAATAAAACCTGTTGAGTAACTCTAACGAACACTAATTTACACCTACAGGTAAGTTTCTGAGCTGCAGAAAAGGTCTTGCGTGGGGGACTGGTAGATGGTTTGATAATGAACATTAGTAATCTATTATATGCGTGTAATATAGAGCTGTTATCATCGTAGATTTGTTTCGATGCTGATATTGGAAAAAATTTCTAAATAACAGTCCTTTACTATAGCGAATAAGACTTATAAATGAAAAGTAAATTCGTGAAATAGAAATGCAAAAATAAATATTCGTATGCTTTCGATCGACCTTACATATAACAGTTGTTAAAAGGAATCATTCAAATGCTAATAACACCCTGTCTACTACATATGTTTCAGAGAATTACTCATCGTCAGGTAGACTTGTGTTATTAGCGAACTATCTATTACACGCTCTGGGACATTTGTTCTCGAACAGCGGATAGACGCGTTCTCGCTTTGTAGTTCAATACATTTTTGTGTTGGACGAGAAAGGGAGGCAATGATTATTCATATAACAGTTATTGAATAATTTTTTTTTGATTCGATTATGGGTATTGGATACTTTAAATGCTGAGTATACTTTGATCCAAACTTCTTGTACATTTAAAATATTCGTAGTCTGAATTAGTTAATCAAATATTAGTTATAAAATGTGATAACTCTAGTTTAGTAGACAGCTCTAATTTACTTGCTAGTAATTGCTCATTGTTTAAATTTTATTTTCATAAATTCGATAGCTGCAATTTAGTTAATTAAGGGCCTTTTAACAAATAGTTTATGATTCATAATATTGCCTTTATATATTTGTTAACTCTAACTTAATCAAGAGCTCGTTAGACGGTTAGCCATAGTTGTTCATTTTTGCTAGTCGACAATTAATTAGTATACCGCCACCTAATTAAAATAGTTTTTTTTCCTTTCGTATAATATTTCTGTTTTACACAGACCATAGCCAACTGTACGCCATAAAGTCAATTATTTAATGTAATTTAATTTAATGTAATGTGATTTATTGTTTTGTTTTTTTGTTGTTGGGAAGTGCCCATTAAGTGGCATATAATGGGTGTTTTTTTAAGAGCTTGGGAACTTTAAATGATAATACAAGAGAGAAGTATTGTTGGAATGAAATTTTTTTTATCATAATCTGGTAGTTAATTTCATGCCATTTATTTTTAAAATATGATTTCCGACATACGTTCGCCGCGGCTACGAGTTACATGGTCCATTCGATCAGTCAAATTTTTGACTATTTTTTCCAATCAATCTGGCCTATGGCGTCAATGGTGGCTTGAATATTGGCTTACAATACTTCAAGTGTTGCTGGTTTGTCAGCATAAACCAATAACTTAACATAACCCCATAAAAAGTAATCCAGAGGCGCTAAATCGCACGAACGAGGGTGTCAGTATGCAGGACCACTTCTGGAAATAAAGTTGTCACCAAATTGATTTTGTAATAAATCGATTGCTAAGCGCGCTGTACGGCAAGTTGCGTCATCTTGTTGGAATCAAATGTCGTCGTTGTTTAGCTGATTAATTTTTGGAAACAAAAATTCAGTCAGCATGGCTCAATAGCTCTCGCCATTCACCTTAACGGCAGCTCCTTCCTCATTTCGAAAGAAATAAGGACCGATGATGAAACCGCACCAAACAGTCAATTTTAATGGATGTAATGGTGATTCGTTAACGGCTTGAGGATTGTCTTCGCTCCGAATACGGTAATTTTGCTTATTGACATAGCCATTTAACCAGAAATGAGCTTCAACACTAAAGACAATTCTTTGACAAAATGCTCATCTTCGGCCAGTTTGGTGGTGCGATGGTCGTTTGGCTTCAATTCTTGCACGAGCTAGCTGTATTTTATAGGCACGTAAGCCAAGATCCTTACGTAAAATTTTCCACGCAGTCGAAGGACAAGGCCAACAGGTTGAGAACGACGACGAATCGACATTTCGGCGTCTTCTTCAATACTTCGCGCTACAGCAGCAATATTCTCTTCGGTACGCACATTTCTTCGTCTTGTTGATGGTTTTGAATCGAGAAGAGTAAAATTAATTAATTAAAACTACCAATAATTGCACGAATTGCTTGCTCACTAGGCCGATTATGTTAATCGTAAAATGGACGAAGTGCTCTATGAGCTTCGCGAACAGATTTATTTCTTTCAAAGTGAATTTCCACAATTTGGAAGCGTTGTTCTGGCGTTAAACGATTCACGATGACTTCCCAAATCTTACTGAACAGAAATGTCAACACATTTCGACATTACCGGCTGTCAAACCATAGTTATTGATATCGATAGTTCTCATGCAGCTTATAAAACACCTATTGTATCAAATAATATTTTGGTACGATTAATGTAAACCAACTTTACACGTGTAGGTAGTGGTAGTAATTAGAGTTTTAAACTGTAATTTGGACGTTTCCCTTTTTTAAAATACCTATCTAATAACGGGTGAGGCAGAATAACGAGCGATTTTAAAAAGCTGTAAAAAACAAGAAAAACAATATTTAGGAATAAATTCATTATTTTCTCAAAGAACATAAAAGAGCATTAATTATTTTATTTTTTAAAAATAACTCCGGAAAAATGACATCCGTTCAGGCGTACACATTCTTCCAATCGTGTTTTGAAACTATTCATTACATTTTGCAGCATTGCTAGGGGAATGTTTTCCACTTCCTGTCGGATCCGTTCTTTCAGGGCTTAAATTGTTTGTGGTGGGTTATCTAGAAACACTTTACTTTTTAAGAATCCCCACAAGAAAAAGTCGCACGGTGTGAGGTCCGGTGAACGGGAAGGCCTGGTGATGTCCCCATTTCGAGAAATCACATGATTTGGAAATGATCTGTTAACAATATTCATGTATACTCTGGCTGTATGGGAGGTTGCTCCGTCTTGTTGAAAAAATGTTTCCTCGTTAACTTCGTAGCGTGCAAGCTGTGGTTCAAAAAAGTTTTCCAACATGTCAGAGTATCTTTGTGAGGTTACTGTCACAGCATTGCAACGAGCATTTTCAAAAAAGTAAGGCCCTATGATCCCCGATGAAGACATAGCGCACCACACAGTAACTTTTGTGGAGTGAAGGGGTCTTGATGTATTTGTCTAGGATTTACGTCACTCCAGTATCTAAAGTTCTGCTTATTGACGTAACCGGACAAATGGAAATGGGCGTCGTAATTCATCCATAAATTGTTTACAATATCCTCATGTTGATTAATTAAATCTGAAAATTCTTCACAGAATCGTTGTCGACTCACATAATCCCTGCCTTTAAGGGCCTGTACGATTTGGATTTTGTATGGATGAAGGTGGAGATCCTTGTGTAATATTCGTCCGACAGTTCGGTTTGAAATCCCAAGTGTAGTGTTATGCCGGCGATGTGAACGACGCGGCCTTCGCCCAATAGCAGTTCTTACACGGTCGATATTCTCGGACGTACGCACCGATTTTGGCCGACCAGGTTTCTTTTTTGTCGTTGACGAAGTTTCCTCAAAGTTCCTAACCCATTTTTTAATGGCACATGCAGACGGCACTGGTTGATTGCGATTAATGTTAAAATGATTTCGAAAGACACGACGCGCGCGTATGTAGGAATTATCATTTTCATAAAACGCCTTAACAGCGTACGCATGCTGTTGAGGGGTCCAACGCTCCATTGTTACTAAATGCTAATATTAAGGAAACATGGCCGATAGCGTCCCCACCACCTCCGAATGACGCGGCGCGAATCGCGGGCTTTTGAAAATCGCTCGTTATTCTGCCCCACCCTGTATATATCTTCCTTTAAACACCATGTATTGCAAGATATTAGAACAAACACAATAAACTTGTAATAGTATAATAATAAATACATAATATATTTTACTTTTTTTTGCTTCAGTATTGGCTTAGGGCTTTCAGGGTAACAATACTGTGTTGTCCTATTGGATATTATTAATAGGGAACCCCCGCTTTCCCAGCTTATTTTTTGAGCTACTTTTAAAACTCTGGAGGTCGAACAAAGGGCTCGTTTAATGCGAGAATACGGGCGTTTATTTATTGTCTTATTAAGCATAGGATGACGTTACAACTTTTACTTGGTGATTTGTTCCTTTGTCACATAGTATATTACCATCATGTCAACAACATAGATCATGCTTCGTGCTACTTGTTTTCGTAACATGTTCTAGAGTAGTATTAAAAGAAAACACTGTCGATAATCCTATAAACCGATACTTTCAGAGTTCAAATAGGAAATGTATTATTACTAAAGTATACTGTGCATGATAAAGTAAAGTATATAATAAATTACTTCTATGTTCAATTTCTTCTCGAAGAAGCACATATTTTTCATCCATGCACTGTACGGTAAGCATTGGTAGTTGAAATTACAGTGCTGAAGTCGATACGGTTGGCGTGACTAGAATAGTTTCGAAGTGAGTTAGAGGCGCATATTCGGAAAGGTCGCTTCCTTATTCCAAGATAAAACGCGAACTGGTCATTTTGCGGTAACGAAAACGCGTCGGGACGAAAGAACAAAAATGAATAGCCGATAATGTCTTTATAAGTTTTCATGAAAGAACCATTATTCCAACCTTTTAAACTGAAATCTAGAGATAGCAAATGGCGTTACAGACCAATAAATTCAACTATTAAGCTTGATATGTATTATTTCAGACTAATGTCTTTTCAACGTTCTGACATAAATCTTCGTGAGTAATCTTTAAGTTTCCCATTCGCGTTTTCACGTTTTTGTCCCCACTCTTAAAAGCTTTTAAATCACTTCGTTTAGTTTACGTGTGAATAAATAAGATGGAATTATGTGAATCGTTACAAGTTCAATTACTTATGACTAGATACCATAAACTTGTTACAATTGATTAGTGTTTTTTCAGAAAACGAAGCGATAACAATATGATGCGACTTCACGTACGAATTTTCATTTCACATCCGATATTTTTTATTAGATGTTATGCAAC
Organism: Dermolepida albohirtum; assembly: GCA_031893035.1. NCBI lineage: Eukaryota > Metazoa > Arthropoda > Insecta > Coleoptera > Scarabaeidae > Dermolepida > Dermolepida albohirtum. Next base: position 915,678 of record JAVIWB010001110.1, read on the forward strand.
ATAAGTAATAATGAAGAAATACTATTTATTAATCTACTATATTGACATTTACATATTTATATGCAGTACGAACCCCGTCCTTATGGTCAGGAGCACATACTCGGACATGTTCACAAGAAAAAAGTACGGATATCTTTTCGCCACATAGAATTTTTTCCTCGATCGAGTAGGTTGTAGCAGTCGTAGTTGCTTATTACTTGTAGAAAATGGAACCCAATTGATTTTATTGGGTTGGCAACTAAGTACTTTCGGTTTTTACTGTTAGAGAGCGTTGCTTCATTTTTTGTATAACGTATGTTAGTGTTGTACTTTACCGTTTGTCGCGTGATACTAGTCACATTGACGTAACTTCAGAAGCAAGTAGAGCGTGATTTTTATTAAAGCTATTAGTTGTGGGTTAATTTTAAATGGAGTGCAGAAACGAACATTTTCGACATATTTTACTATTTTATTTCCGTAAAGGAAAGAAAGCTGCCGCGGCTCACAAAAAGATATGTGAAGTTTATGGTGCTAATTGCTTAACAGAGCGCACGTGTTAGAATTGGTATAAAAAATTCCGTTCTGGAGATTTTTCCCTCAAAGATGAGCAACGTTCTGGTCGGCCTACTGAAGTTGATGATGACCAAATCAAAGTGATAATTGAAGAGGATCGTCATATAACTGTTCGAGAGGTTGCGGAGAGGCTTCATGTATCGCACACAACAATTGAAAAACATTTAAAATGTCTTGAGCTAGTTAAGAAGCTTGATATTTGGGTACCTCACGAATTGAGAGAAATTCATTTAATACAAAGAATCAACTTTTGCGATATGCACCTTAGACGAAATGAAACCGACCCTTTCTTAAAAAGAATCATCACTGGTGATGAAAAATGGGTCCTGTACAGTAACATATGTAGTTCGAAAACGATCATGGAGCAAACACGATGAACCAGCTCAAACCACATCGAAAGCTGAATTGTATCCAAAAAAGATCATGCTGTCAGTTTGGTGGGATTACAAAGGTGTTGTGTTTTTTTAGCTACTTCCAAGGAACCAAACGATCAATTCTGATGTTTACTGTCAACAATTAATAAAACTGGGTGAAGCATTCAAAGAAAAACGGCCAGAACTGTCAAATCGGAAAGGTGTAGTTTTCCACCAAGATAATGCAAGGCCTCACACATTTTTGGCAACTCGTGGGAAACTATTGGAGCTTGGCTGGGAAGTGATACCACATCCCCCATACAGCCCTGATCTAGCACCATTTGATTACCATTTATTTCGAAGTTTGCAGAATTCTTTGAATGGTAAAACTTTCATAAATGACGATGACCTTCACTCGCACCTGGTTCAGTTTTTTGCTGATAAGGACCAGAAATTTTATGAGCGCGGAATCATGCAGCTGAAAGAAAGATGGCAAAAGGTCATTGAGCAAAATGGAAAATATATAATTGATTAAAAACTATTCTTTGTTTAAAAAAAAAGTGTTCTATTTTATACTACAAAACCGAAAGTACTTAATTGTCAACCCAATATTTCATTTCCGATTTCGTTTTGTTTTGTTTTTGTCCCGTTCGTTTGAACGAGATATGGAGATAATGTTTTTTAATCTTTCACTGTATCGTAAAGCGATGCGGTAACTCATACCGACAATAAATTCGTCAATAATATCATAGCTTGTTTGATGAGAGTTGATAATTCGAAACGCGTAGTGAACAAGGTATTATTAACATCAGAACTTATTATCATACGATCACCTATGGCAGAAAAGTAAAGTAAGCTTTCGTCTATGTATGCATCGTGATAACTTAGTTACCCATTAGTCAAGACGAATATCCACTTCGTTGTTTCGTTCGTTCGAATGAGAAATGGAGGTGTAATGTTGTTCATTTTTTGCTGGACAGGGAAACAATACGATGACCCACATTGAGAATAAATTTATTAATGAACTCATAGTTTATCTGATGAGAGTTGATAACTCGAAACGCGTCGTAAACAAGGTAGTATTAACGTTATAATTTGTTCTCATACGATCGTTTTGTTTTATTCAACATTATACTTACTTTGTATTTTGAATACTAATTTTTTAATCAATTGAGGTTAATATACTGCTTTTATATAATCCTTTTCGTATTCCGTATACGTATTTCGACAACTAAGTTGTCATCATCAATAGATAATTAAACAGCGCCGCACCTGGAAAACTACGGCTAAAGCCGCACAGAAATAAAGTCCGTACTAGATTTATACCGTCGAAAGGCACTGTGTTTAGCTTCCGGGTTGATTAATTTAATCTACCATTAATCTTTTTCTTCTTTTGCTACATTTGTGAGTGATTACTTCTTGTTAATTTACTGCTTTCATATTTCATTATGCATATTTTTTCTCTTCGATAAAAAATCTTGGCCACAGCGTCAGGGGCTGTCGTGAGTTATCCAGTTTCATATTTATTGTAAAGGAATGCTAATAATTTGTATGAGTAAGTTTGTATTTGTCACAAGGTGGTTTCCGTGGGTTTTCAGATAATGAAATAAAAAGCTTTAATGTTTTATGGGTTGAGGGAGTTTCTGATAGTGGTTCCTTGTTAGTCTTTGGGTGCCTAAAATCTTACACCATAATCGAAATGATTTACCTTTTCTTTTTAAAAGCATAATACTTCCCACGTCTAAATTTCTCAATACGAAATTAATTGCAAGCTTATGCAATAAAAAGATATTTCATTTCTTATAGAAATTCGGGCTTCCTATACAATCACCATATTGGTGGTGTTCGAAATTCCAATTTATTAATCCTCTTTCGATTGAGTGCCATACTGATTCTTCAATTACATTTATTAGATATACCTCGTATATTTCTTTCCATTAGACTTTTTAATTGCACCTCGTAACTTTCATACACAACCCACGTTCAATCACCATATGTTGGCGGTGCTAGAATCCGCGAATTCCCCATGAGTTATTCAGGAGCTATTAAAAATGTTCAGACGCAACGTCTCGTTATCGATATAAGCTCTCCTGCCACTAGACTCAGAATCTTCCACCATCTGTTACCCGCAATATGTTGGGTCTGGGAAAAAGTTCGTGGCGTTTTTTCAGTAAAATTCAACTGGTCCCCGCATGGCGCGTGGACGAATTCATTTAAACCGAATATGCTCCATTATTATCGACAATGTTTCGCCATTTTTTTGGTAGATCCATGATCCCATCGGTGAAAAACTTCTGTGGTTTCTGGTCGAAAAACTGAATCAAGTAGTTTTCACAGGCTTCTTTTGAAACCAACTTAATTCCATTGAGAGAGTTCTGCAGAGATCGAAACAGATGATAGTCAGAGGGTGCCATATCCGGACTGTAAGGTGGGTGCATCAAAACTTCCCAACCAAACTCTCTCAATTTTTGACGGGTCATCAAAGAAGTGTGTGGTCGGGCGTTGTCATGATGGAAGACAACACCTTTCCTATTAATCAATTCGGGCCGTTTTCTTTCAATCGCCTGGCGTAATCTCTCTAGTTGTGCACAGTAGAGTTGAGAATCAATCGTCTGACCAGTTGGAAGTAGCTCGTAGTGGACGATTCCCCTCCAGTCCCACCATACACACAGCATCACTTTTTTTGGCGTCAATGTTGGCTTAGCGAACGCTTGTGACGGCTCACCATCCTTTATCCACGATCTTTTACGCTTCCGATTATCGTACGTAATCCATTTTTCATCTCCGGTTATTAAACGTTTCAGAAACGGCTCGATTTCATTCTGTTTCAGCAGCGCATCGCAGATGTTAATTCGGTCCATCATGTTTTTCACGCTCAACTCATGAGGAACCCATACGTCAAGCTTTTTTTTGTAACCAGGTTTGTGTAAATGGTTCAAAACAGTTTTGTGGTCAATGCCTAGCTCCATGCCAATATCGACACTGCTGATATGCTTATCTTGTTGGACTTTTTCAAGAATTTCATCAGATTTTTCAGTGATTGGACGACCGGAGCGTGACTCATCTTTCACATTGAAATTTCCAGAACGAAAGCGAGCGAACCATTTCCGCGCAACAGATTTCGATAAAGTACCTTCACCGTACACAGCACAAATTTTATCACAAGCCTGCGCAGCGTTCTTCCCCTTATCATAATAATATTGCAGAATATAGCGAAATTTCTCATTATTCTTCTCCATTTTCAAGTGCGAATAACTTTCCAACCACTGCACCGATTACAATGTTTCTACGCTCAAACTAACGTTCGGAAGGTCATCTAAAAAACGAGCCGTCGGTGGTGTCGCTGTGACTTGTTGTTCTTTAGTTATCGGCAACCAATGCCATCTATCGGGAAAAACGCCACGAACTTTTTCCCAGACCCAATATTTCCCCATATTCTGTCCCTCTCGCATTAACATAAATCCCATTTGTCGGAGAAGTTATGTCGAATGTTACAATTCATTTAAATCTTGTGCGCCTTTTTTGTTTTCAACTATTTTTTATGCTGTTTAAGTTAGGTGTCTAGCGTGACAGAATCATTGTTTAACAATTCATACCTAAAATAAAAAAAATATAAACAAGATACAAAAAAATAATAAAATGCAAACGAAAATAGGAAATTGCAATAATCTAATAGAAGACAATGAAACTTATTTAATGAAAAAATTAACTTATCTAAACTATTGTAACTTATTAATATAAATATAACAATTAGAATTGAATATATAAGCTACTACTGCTGGCCTATCATTGGCCTAATAGTTCACGTCGACAATATGACGTTTACCAGGTATATCGGAGAGTCATTACCGGTTTTTTCATAAAAAACTACGTAATTTTCAAGAAAATAGCAAAATGTATTTATTCAAAGTATTGGCCATTTGATTTTACACATCTTGCCCATCTTTCAGGCAATTTATGGACGCCATCCCAAAAAAACTGTTTGTCCTTTGAGCAAAACCATTCATCGAGCCATTTTCTAACTTCTTCGAAATTGGCGAACTGCTGCTTTGCAAGCGCGTGTCACATTGATGAGAAATTGTGATAGTCGGACGGGGCAAAGTCTGGAGAGTACGATGGGTGCGATATTATACTCCATCTAAGTGCTTTCAACGCTTCCTTGATCGGTTTTGCTGTATGTTATCGTGTTGTAAAAACACTTTACCGTGCCTTTGGGCCCATTCTGAACGTTTTCCTATCAATGAATGGTTGAAATTGTTAATATGTTATCGGCAGCGACCAGTATTAACTGTTTCACCAGGTTTCAACTGTTCGTAATACACCACGCGACTCTGGTCTCACCAAAGACAGAGAATTGTCTTGCGACCAAAATGATTTGGCCTTAGAACCGATGGGCCGGCACCACCAGGTGATAACCATGATTTTTGGCGCTTAGGGTTTTCGTAATAAATCCACTTTTCATCACCTGCCACTATTCGATGCAGAAATTACTTCCGATCATACCTTTGAAGCAGCATTTCATGGACGACTTTTCGATTTTCCATTTGCCTGTCATCGAATTAATGTGGCACCTATTTTCCCATTTTTTGTGTTTTTTTCATTGATCGTAATCGATCGCTAATCATTTTTTGGGCCACATTTAACGCTTCTGCCAATTGTTTCTGAGTTTGAGTTGGATCTTCATCCAATAACTCCTGCAGTTTCGCATCTTCAAACTTTTCCGGTCTACCAGAACGTTCTTCGTCTTGCACATCAAAATTACCACTTTTGAATTGTCTAAACCACGTCTCATATATTCATATGGTTGGAGCATGCTCATAATAAGTTTCTACCAGCAAACGATGACTTTCAGTGGTTTTTTTCTTTTGATTAAATAAGAAAAGCAATGCGTGCTGCAAATGCACTTTTTCAGGCAGAAAACTCGACATTTTCAAAGAGGTATAAATTTATGACAGTGTTACTTTCGCAAAATATAACATGTGTAGCTTTGAAGCAAGATGTCAGTAGAATAAAATGACATCAAATCATAATATTGCATACTTAAGCCTAGCGACATCTGTTAGAAAAACCGATAATAACTTTCCGGTACACCTGGCAAATAAAACTTTACAAAAAAATTTTATTTTCTTTGAGAGTTTTACCGCGAATCTAGGTGCGACACTGTGAGCACTTATCTGCTGCTTATTTATGACAATTTAGTTGTCGAAATACGTATACAGAGTGCAAGCATTGATGTGGCAAGAGATTTTTATTTTCCTTTCTTCTTTAATTCTAACCACAGTTTCCATTACAATTTATTTCCAGAACAACTCAAAATAAATGCAACGGATAATACAATCCAGACAACTGGGATGACTAGCTCATGTTAACGAATCGTTTTAGTTATGAAAATTGCATGCCGACACAGTATATTTAGAAGTAGAAAATGTAAAACTAAAAATAATGAATTTTTACAATGACAAAAAGAGACGAATCCAAGCATTCAATAGAAAGCCTGAACTAATCTTGGCACATACAGAAAACTGTTATGAATCCCTGCACGATGCCGCACTACTTCTGTAATTGGGTACATATTAGTGTCTAAATTCGTTTCTCGCACCATTTGACGCGAACTACATGGAACGAAGGGAAAATATCGCCCTGATAACACAACCGCCATCCTCTCCTGTATCATACAACATATAAATTTTACCCTCGTGCTTTTCGACATCTTTCATTTAGGAGTCATTCAATCGCGCTCGTCTGACCTCACCTCGATATCGTACAGTCTGTCAATGGCTCACATAAAAAAAAAGATGAAAAAAATATGAAATGATGAAAGAGAAAATCTATTCTTCCTCTCCCCCTCTCTCCGCCGCTCTAAACTCGATCCGTCCTTTCATTCTGCACGCTCTCCGGGTTTAATAATTCACCGGTTGGACTTCATAACATGGAGTCCGGGAGCGGCGGGAGACGGAATGCGGACTGGAATCGGGTATGAAAGCGTCTAGGAATTTCAACGGTCTCGGTTCGTGCTGGCGCGATGGAAATGCATGCACGTAGACCATTTGGATACCGACAACACAGATAGCGACGCCCTTTGCTCCGGCCAGCGCTTCGTCTCCATTAGGGGGAATCGATGAGGACTTTTCGATGATATAATGACTCTTTTTAAGGGTAAAAGGTGGAATACAATGAATGAGGAAGAACAAAATACGTATTTAAAGAAATTGGAAAAATTTTTAAATAATTAAAATGTGCATTTATGTATGTATGTACAGTCGGTGGCAAGAGTACGAGGATAGTTTGACAAGTAGTGAGAATGACACATAGGTGGCGCTCTAATTGGTAAAACAAATGCACCGTAATTTAGGTAGCCTATTTATATGTCTACATTCCGATATTTAGATAAATCGGTTGATTAGTTTATTTTTGACAGCTGATTGAAAAAGAAGAAACACGTCGTTTTGTTAAAATGGAAAAAGCAGAGTATCACGCGGTGATTAAATACTTCGTAATTAAGGGTATGAAAGTTACCGAAATAAAAGATGAGTTACGAGAAACATTAGGTGAATCTGCTCCATCATACGCCACAATAAGTAGATGGGTAAATGAATTTAAACGTGGTAGAACACGCTGTATTGATGAAGCGCGCTCTGGAGCACCCAAAATCGTGACTTCTAAGGAAATGATTATAAAAATCCATAATATTATTACGCAAGATCGACAACTCAAGGTTAGAGAGATAGCAGACATGGTAAACATTTCAACAGAACGCGTACACCACATTTTAACGAAAGAATTGGGCCTTTCCAAGCTTTCGGCAAAATGAGTGCCTCGATTGCTTACGACTGCTCAAAAGTTCACTCGTTTGCGCATTTCCAATGAGTGTTTGGACTTTTATAAGCGGAATCTGGTTGATTTTTGTAGGCGATTTGTTACTTACGATGAAACTTCGATACACTACAGCACACCCGAAACTAAACAACACCTCCACAGAAAGCGAAAAACCATTTTATCGGCAAATAAGGTGATAGCATCAATTTTTTTGGGATTCATAGGGCATTTGGCTCATTGATTACCTTCAGACGAAGACAACGCTTCCTCGCGTACCAGCACAGTTGCGATGTCCAAAATCCACGAGTTGCATTTTCAATTAGTACCGCATGCGCCTTATTCGCCGCATCTAGCCCCTTCCGACTTCCACCTTCTTCCAAAATTGAAAACCGCACTAGGTGGAAAGAAATTTTCGTCTAACGACGAATTATCTTCGTAAATGAGTATTTTGCAAGTCTTCTGGAATCACATTTTAGAGATGGCATAAGGGCATTGGAGCACCGTTGGAATAAATGTATTGCTCTTTTAGGAGAATACATTGAAAAATAAAAATTATTTTGTATTTAAAAAATTCAAATATAAATTTGAAAACGGTTTTTTTGTCAATATTGGAGTTCCACAGAGCACCATAATGGGATCGATATTATTTTTATTATATATTAATTATTTAAGCCATTGCATTTAAAACAAGTTTTTCAAGTTTTTGGGGTCAGCTATTATTAATATAGCTTTAGAATGTGTTCGGCTTGCGGTATCCAAATTATTGTACGTAAAAAGCTCATCCTTCTGTTATTCTTTTGACAGAATTATGTTGCTTAGAAACTCTCTATAAAAGTGCGTTTGTTATATCAGTAATAATTCCATATATTGAGTCTTTAAGTTCTGCGGATATAATTCACAAATTTATGCAAGATGCCACAGAGCAAAGTCAATAAAGCTGGTACGTAGACTACTGCACTGAAACTCAGTTTCGGTTTAGTAGTTGAGCCCTGAAGATGTCCCATATAAATGGGTAGGAAACGTCGGCAGATATACAAGTGACGCGGTTCCAGTCCGGAAGCGCAGAAGTAGATGTCAATAAAGCATTTGTTTTTTGACAGCAACTTGCAATTTGCCCTGTCCAGGCAAATTTCCACACCTGTACCCAATCGAAAGCGGAGTAACTATTTTAAAACAAAACATTGAACACATTTGGCCCCAATAATCAAAATTTTGGAAGCATATTGAGAATGCCGTAATCAAAGCAAAGGGCGGCTTAACAAAATATTCATTCATATTACTGAAAAAAATATATTTATCTTTATATTATAATGGTAATAAACATTTGTACACCGGAAGTCATTATTTTGTTTTATTTCTTATAAAAAATTGAACCAAAATAATTAAATTTATATGGTTGCATGATGCTGTAGACAAAATAAGAAACGCTACTTGTAGAGAAGTACTAGGAACTACACCAATACTGACCATGTTAGAGGAAGGATAGTTAAGACGGTTGGAACATTGTGTTAAGAACTTACGAATATAAAATAGTGAAGCGAGTGTATGAGGCGAAAACAACAATAAAAAAAGTTAAAAGCTCAGCGACGAATTGAGAAATAAGTTGTATTAGAATTAAATTAATTAGATGATACAAGATATAAACTGGTGAAGAGAAGGGTGCAAACTAATCCGATTCTCTCTCCACCTTACATTCGAAAGAATAATAAGCTCTTTTGGTTTAAATAAGCAAGTATTACACCATATAAAAGGAAGTCTCGTAAACGTCTTATAAACACTAATGTTAACATTTTATATAAAGATTTTCAATGAAGACATCATAAAGCAATATGATCAGCCAATTAATTTTCCATCTCGAATGTCGCAATTCATTTGTCGTCTCTTCAGATGCGAAAAACTAGTTTTAATTGCAACAAAATACGAACATGTGGTAAATGCATCTCAAGTAACTTGTTTGCTTGATAGATTATATAACTTCAACCCGAGTAATAAGAAACCATAGTTATTGCAGTAGTTTTAGATGCGCGTGGTGTACGTGTAAAAACTTATTTTGTTCAATAATATACAAGTAAATATAAAATAGTGTAATAATTAGCGAGAAAATTTGGGTTAAAAATTAAAGAAGAATTCATGGATCGGAAAATGTATAAAATCAAAATTTATGGAGTTGAAATAATTAATATTTATTTCTAAAATAATTCACGTGTTTTAAAAATCTGGATTGGAATTTAATTTACAAGAGAGAGTTTCTAGAAAATGCAAAAAGAAACTGAAATTTTGTGAATATTTAGAACTATTCTTTTCTGTTGAAAAACACGTTAAGGGGGGGTGAAAACTTCTTTCGAAGCTAGAACGCTTCTCGATTTTAAAAATAGACAAAATACTAATGTTATATTTGAGGAATGGGGCCAATGAAATACTAATTCATGGCGATCGTAGACTTGTACGCAGATCTTTAACCTTCATGGAAATACATTTTCTTCTTTACCAAATGAGGCCGTTTATCTATGATTTTGTGAGTGTTTGGAACTATTTTTTTTCTGTTGAAAAACACGTTAAGGGAGGTGAAAACTTCTTCCAAAGCTAGAACGATTTTCGATTTCAAAAATATTAGGTGCGCAACTAAGTTCTCGCTGTTTTTCAAGAGATGGTTACAGCAGTAAGTGCTGGTCGATTGTGACATAACCAAAACGTCATGAACCAAGCTTAGACATATGGTAAACAAACCGCTTTGACACATTAGTGATTTTGTTTTTGCGTCATATACTTTTGGTTGTGTGAAAATGTCTGATTTTGTGCCAAATAATCGTCATTTGCAGGAAGTGTTGTTTTTCTTCTTTCATTCGAAGAAAACAGCGGCTGAAGCGCATCGAGAACTCCAAAAAGTTTACGGAGATGCTGCTCTAAGTGAAACAACGTGCCGTGATTGGTTCCGTCGCTTCAAAGATGGTAATTTCGATGTTGACGACCGTTCGCGTGAAGGAAGATCAATAACCTTCGAAGACGCTGAATTGGAGGCATTGCTCGATGAGGATCCGTGCCAAACGCAAAAAGAGCTTGCTTCAATATTAGGAGTTATCCGCCAAGCCATTTCCCAGCGATTGCATGCGTTGGGAATGATTCAAAAACAAGGAACTTGGGTTCCTTATGATTAGAAGCCAAGAGACGTTGAAAAACACGTTAAGTGGGGGTGAAAACTTCTTTCAAAGTCGATTTTCGATTTCAAAAATAGACAAAATGTTGATTTTATGTTTGAAGAATGGGGCCAATGAAATACTAATTCAAATTCTAATTCATAAATTTTAGCCATGGCGATCGCAGACTTGTAAGCAGATCTGTTACATTCATAAAAATACACTTCCTTCTTTACCAAATGAGGCCGTTTATCTATGATTTTGTGACTGTTCGGAACTTCTTTGTCGAAGAATACGTTAAGAGAGTGAAAATTCCTCTCAAAGTTAGAATGATTTTCGAAATTTAAAAATAGGCACATCCACGCTAGATAAAAGGCTCATTTTTCTATGCTCACCTTATAGGTTTTACCAGCTTTATCGTTCCAGTAGAATTGAATATTTCAGTTTCAGTAATTTTGGGTTATTTCCATCATTTTTGGATGTACGTGATCATCGTTTCAATCTCTAATTCTTCTACGTATATGTTTCTTAATCTGGAAGATAATGCCTATTGCACTCTAAAACCGTGGGAAAGTAACTCTTATCGCTTTTGCGTCTCAGTTCTTTTTTGACGTATCGTGCTTGTATTAGCCAATCTGGCTATCCCGCGACCAGCATAGGCAACGCGTCGTTTATATCAATAAATAGCGTATTTGACGTATCTATTGAGTTGGCAACTAAATACTTTCGGTTTTGTAGTATAAAATAAAACACTTTTTTTTAAACAAAGAATAGTTTTTAATCAATTATATATGTATTTTCCATTTTGCTCAATAACCTTTTGCCATCTTTCTTTCAGCTGCATGATTCCGCGCTCATAAAATTTCTGGTCCTTATCAGCAAAAAACTGAACCAAGTGCGAGTGAAGGTCATCGTCATTTGCGAAAGTTTTACCATTCAAAGAATTCTGCAAACTTCGAAATAAATGGTAATCAGATGGTGCTAGATCAGGGCTGTATGGGGGATGTGGCATCACTTCCCAGCCAAGCTCCAATAGTTTCCCACGATTTGCCAAAGATGTGTGAGGCCTTGCATTATCTTGGTGGAAAACTACACCTTTCCGATTTGACAATTCTGGCCGTTTTGCTTTGATTGCTTCATCCAGTTTTATTAATTGTTGACAGTAAACATCAGAATTGATCGTTTGGTTCCTTGGAAGCAGCTCAAAAAACACAACACATTTGTAATCCCACCAAACTGACAGCATAATCTTTTTTGGATGCAATTCAGCTTTCGATGTAGTTTGAGCTGGTTTATCGTGTTTGCTCCATGATCGTTTTCAAACTATGTTACTGTACAGGACCCATTTTTCATCACCAGTGATGATTCTTTTTAAGAAAGGGTCGATTTCATTTCGTCTAAGGTGCATATCGCAAAAGTTGATTCTTTGTGTTAAATAAATTTCTTTCAATTCGTGAGGTACCCAAATATCAAGCTTCTAAACTAGCCCAAGACATTTTAAATGTTTTTCAATTGTTGTGTGCGATACATGTAGCCTCTCCGCAACCTCTCGAACAGTTATATGATGATCCTCTTCAATTATGACTTTGATTCGGTCATCATCAACTTCAGTAGGCCGACCAGAACGTTGCTCATCTTTGAGGGAAAAATCTCCAGAACGGAATTTTTTATACCAATTCTGATACGTGCGCTCTGTTAAGCAATTAGCACCATAAACTTCACATATCTTTTTGTGAGCCGCAGCAGCTTTCTTTCTTTTACGGAAATAAAATAGCAAAATATGTCGAAAATGTTTGTCTCTGCACTCCATTTAAAATTAACCCACAACTAATAGCTTCAATAAAAATCACGCACTACTTGCTTCTGAAGTTACGTCAATGTGACTAGTATCACGCGACAAACGGTAAAGCACAGCACTAACATACGTTATACAAAAAATAAAGCAACGCTCTCTATCAGCAAAAACCGAAAGTACTTAGTTGCCAACCCAATATATTCAAGCGTTTAAGTTACGTAAGTTTCGAAAGGTTGAATATTGTAACAAATATTATAATTTTCTGTTTTTAGTAGTTGCAAAATCAACACAGTATATCGGACCATAAAGGAGTATGATGAATCTGGTACATATGTCACATATGATGAAGCAATTAAACAGTCTGTGCGGGAAATAGTGCATGCTTTTTTCTTCAGGAATGAACTACCTACTTTGCAAAAAGCTCTGATGGAAATAAAGAAACGTCCAATCTCCTAGTAAATTGCATTATGGAACCAGATATTAAATGAAACCCACGGTAAATTTTTAATTGTATATAATTATGCGCCTTTACAATGCGAAATTGAATTAATTTTAACCGCTTCCTACATCGTATATGTCACGTACAATTTTTGAAAGAGTTCCTGGTTTCCGTGCGAGATTCGAATCTGGAATCTCAAGCTAACAACGGCATTTATTTCTTCCCTTGGGCTACGGAGAACGTCATTATTATTAATAATAATAAATAACCTATAAAAATCATAGAACCTCTGGAGGTACCCCAATAAAATGTCTGGAAAAAATAGTTGTAAGTAGAAAAAGCGTAAGATACACCATGACAAAAGGGATCAAATCTTACAAACAAACAAGAAACTCCGTCATAGTGAAGTATAAAAATCGGATATGTTTGAAACCACAAAGAGAGTTAGACAGGGCTTCATTTAGACTCCCATACTCTTTTCAGTAGTGCTACGTATAAGGGGAGGTGGTCGTTTTAACACTATTCAAAAAGCCCGGTGCAAGTTAAACTTTTTCCTTCTCACATATGTCTCGTGTATGTCATCTGTAAAATCTCCTTGTGAAATAGAATCTTACCCGAAACGTCAATTACTAAGGAAAGAAAATGCTTTTAAATTAAGCGATGGTGTTTCAAATGTATATTCTCCATCGATCACGATTATATTTGGCCGATCGAAATTTTTAAATCCAATCACCCTTCATTATCGATACGACCAGAAACATTTTTAACCGAATCGAAATTGATTACTCGTTCAATTCGTACGTACTTTCGTTTGCACTTCCATTATTTAAAAGCCCGAAACGAAATGATTAAATAGATTCGTATAGTGCGCGAACACAGAGGAAAAATAAAGAATGACACTAACAAAGGTCGAACCTGATTCATGGCCTACACGTTTCCACATCTCGGTTGCTTTGCCCGCTCAATTATACACGAGATCAAAAGTTTAAAACCCAAAAATAAACGGCGCCTAAACAAAGTAACCGGTTAAATTCGCAAATAGGAAGAGCTCTCAATTTCGTGCTGTTTCTTTCCCGTTCCTCTACCGGTGTGCGTTTCTATATGCGCGCTTTGTTTTCTCGACGCCTACGACGCTAATTTTTATTAATGTTTGCAGCGTTTTCATTTTCCGTTTACGTAGGCAAAGCCGTGGTTCGTGTTAGAAGCGAATTAAGAGTAACTTTTTTTATTATTTACTGCTTTATTTTAGAAACAAGTGTTTAATCATAATGGTTAAAAAACAGTTTAATTACTACTGAAGATGACAATTTAGTTGTCGAAATATGTATCTTAGTAGAGTAAAAATATTAATGTGGTAAAGGATTTTGTTTAATCTTTAATAATAATTTGCACTCAATATGGATTTAGTTGACACAACTAACTAGGAAAAAAATAGCCAAAATTGCATTGAAACGTTAACGTATATCGCAAATAAAAGAAAGAAATTATGTAAAAATACCTCAAAACTAACTAAAGTTAACTGGAACAGTTTGGAATGACGAAGTCGAGAACAAAACTGGAAAGGTCGTAGAGATATAGAAACAGCTATCCTGCCAGTACTTGGAGCTTTTGAAATATCATTTATCGTATCTTTTAATTCGAAGATTATATACAAGGATCCTCTAGGTCGGAAACACTGAACAAACGTTTGAAAGCGAAACGAACGTTCGAAAGCTACGCATCTTCAAATCGTGACCAAGACAGACAAAATTTGGCTTGCAAATGTATACTTTTACCGGGTGATTCGTCTTTTTTTTTATATTATTTTTCATATTAAATTAATCAATTTTGTATGTAGTTTAATATAGTCTCTCTTCTTTTCAATACAGAAGCGTCATCGTTTCGGTAGCTTCCGTATTCCTTGGCAAAAGAAATCTTGTGACTGCAGTGGACCCGCTCTCGCATAACTTCAATAATTTCTTCATTGGGACGAAACTTTTTGTCCCCTAGTAATTCTTCTAAGGGTTCAAACACGTGAAAGTTATAGGGGGCTAGGTCGGAACTATAGGAGAGATGTTGGAAAATAGTCCACATTAGTTCTCGCATCGAAGCCGTCAAATGACCAGTTACATGAGGGCGCGAATAATCCTGCAGGAAACATACAGATCGTTGCCCTCTTTTACGCTGGTTGCGAATGGCTGTTTTACTAGATCCTTCAGTACATTGGAGTAATATACGGCGTTTATGGTTCTCTGTTTTGCTAAGAAATAAATGTATAAAACGCCTCACATATCCCAAAAGAATATAGTCGTAATTTTTTCTACTGAAAAAGTAGTTTTTACCTTCTGTGGATTGGGTGATGAAAGATGTCGCCACTGCATCGATGCTCTTTTGCTTTCTGGACTAAAATGGCGTTCAGAAGTTTCATTAATTGTGACAATAGACTGTAGAAAAGCATCATCCTTTCCTTTGTATTATACTAACAAGGTGTGAGCCATCTGCAAACATGTTTGCTTGTATTCATCCGTTAGCTTTCGCGGAATCCGACGTGCGCATATTTTTGGTAACGAAATTGCTTTTTGAGGCAACTATCCACACTACCAACACTAATATTGAGTCTAGAAGTAATACTCTGCACTGTATTTCGACGATCCGTTTGAATAAGTTTGTTAATTCGTTCAGCCATTTCGTTTGTTGCCGCTGTTTTTGGACGTTGAGAATGTGGTTCATTGTCGGTACATTCTCCGCCATCTTTAAAAGATTTATTCGATTTATAAATAGTTATGTTTGCTATGTTTCACTATTATACTGTCTTTTAAGCCTTTTTAAAATTTCTGACAGTTTTCCTTTATAGGAAATTTAATAATAATGCTATTTCACGTTTGGGTACACTTGGGTACTCCACTCATGTATGTAACATAACTAATTACTTCACGTTGGTTGATGAACAACTGAAAAAAAGTAGTACTTGTTCCTATGCATCAGACAGTAATACCAACTTTGGCCGTTGTTTCTTTTGTTTGGCGCTAAATCAAACTCAAATTTAAATCTAAACACTCGTCGTAAAATCAACAACTGTTAAAAACAACAAGCGTAAACCCAACAATTGTAGATCGCCCCAAAACTCTGCGCTATCATTAGATTTATTGGTATCAAATTTCAACAAAAGTTTTGATTTATTCTTCGCATACGGAATCTTTAAATGATCAATTCTTTTTTTTTTTATAAAACAGATTTCCTACTGTCGAAAGTCGAAATCTTCCACCCCTAGTTTACATAAAGCATTCTCCCGTATCGAAAACGGTCGAAGAAATTTAAGCGACACATCAAGGTCTATTGTCTGAGCACACAAACAAAAAACAGGTAAAAGTAGAAAGGTCAAAACCAGGGAAAAGGAAAAAATCGTCCGAGTAAATGTAGAAAATGTTTCTTCCCTGTAGGACATCGGCGGCAAACGGAATCGGGGTATAATGGAATAGATAGAGCCAAGTTCTCACCGGGGACGCTGGTCGAAGGGACGTTGGAATTGGGCGATGCCCTTCTGCACTGAAAATTATTGCTTGACGTATTTATTTCAAAACATGTAAGTCCTATTCATGTGGTAAAATGACGAATTGTTATTGTTGGATGTAAAAGTAATTTCCATGCTTTAGCAAGGTCGCGGTAAATAAATTACTAACTGAACTGTAAAAACTTATCGCATCGAAAAAGGAATATCTTACAAAGATATAGGGTTGTTGTTCTAAAGATGCGTCTGTTTAATATTTTTCGTTATTTTACTCCTCCAGAAAATGGTTTTAAATAATCTGGTACGTAGACTTCCGCGGTCGTAGTTCCTACTATCTGCTTCTGGGCTTCCCAACTGGAACCGCGTCACTGGTATAACTGCCGATGTTTCGTACCCGCTCGTATGGGACATCTTTAGGGCTCAACTACTGCTGCTGTCAGTTTCAGTGCGACAGACAGTAGGTCAACCTTTTCTATAGATTACATTCCAAATATCGCGTCGCGTCCCAAAACATTTGATTTAATCACCAGTGCTTACTGAACAAATTAACAGCGAAATACGTTAGCGCAAATTTAAAATCTAAACGCAACTCCGCAACGGCTCAGAAAGTATTATCCAGTGTGAGAATTACATGGCGAAAGGAAGATTTCAAATTTTGGTATAATAGAAGAGACAATTTTAAACTTCATTCCAAAAACCTACACGCAGAAATATCTTACGAATTACAGGCACTAGATTTTGATACGTTAGATGACAGCGTCTGGTAAAAAGTAACGGATAAGATCCACATACAACGCCAACGACAAAGTATTTCGAAGATTCATATCTTTTACCGCCAAATAAACTTGCATGTAAAGGGTGTTTCAAATTTCGCGGTTTTTTTAAAGAATAAATAAAACACATAATTTGCATTCACTTTCAAAAACCTTTTATTGGTAAATGAAGTATCAGTTATGACATTTATATACGAAAAATAATATCTGCCAAATGGTCTCCCATTGCAGCTCCACAGACGTCCACTCTTTTGTTAAAATTTTCAATGACATTTTGACATAATTGAGGCTCTATCTCACCAATGACATGAACAATTTCATCTTTCAAAGCAGAAATTGATTGTGGATTGTTTTATAAACCTCACTTTTCACATAACCCCAAAGAAAATAGTCTAACGGTGTCAAATCACATGATCTTGGTAGCCAATTAACATCACCGTTTCTTGAGATTACACGTCCAGGAAATTTTTCTCTCAATAAAACAATTGATTCATGTGCAAAGTGAGGTGTAGCGCCATTCTGTTGAAACCACATATCCTCTAGATCAATATTCATTAATTCAGGCCACAAAGATTCGGTTATCATCCGACGATATCGATCACCATTGACAGTTACAGCTTTACCAGGAGCATTTTCAAAGAAGTAAGGTCCAATTACACCACATGACCGTAATGCCCACCAAACAGTAACTCGTTTAGGATGCATAGGTTCCTCATGAATAATTCGTGGATTTTCCTCACCCCAGATACGGCAATTTTGTTTATTAACATAGCCACCAAGTTCAAAATGTGCCTCATCGGAAAACATTATTTTTTGAGAAAAATCAGCTGGTTGTTCATTTATGAAATTGACAAATGAACGACGTTTTAAATGATCTAATGGCTTCAGTTCCTGTGTTATTTGAACTTTATATGTCTTCACAGCTAAATCCTTGTGTAAAATACGCCATGTTGTTGATCCACTAAGTCCAAGTTGTGAACGTCGTCTAATGAACAGTTCAGGATCTTCAGCAACACTTTCACGAACCAAACCAATATTTTCTTGTGAACGATCACTACGACTGTATTTTTCACTTTTTTGATCTTCCACGGAACCGGTCTCTTGAAATTTTTTAATAATTCGACCAATAGTGCTTTCAGATGGACGATGATGTAAACCATAAAATTCACGTAATTTTCTAAAAGCTCTTTTCACAGAACGTTGATTTACATAAAATAATTCGACAATTTTAACGCGTTGTTGTACCGTATACGAAGCCATTTATATAAATGTCATACATCACACTTTTTAAATGCCCACATACCCAGACAAATTCAGTGTGCCACCTTTATTTTATTTATTCTTAAAAAAACGTGCAATTTGAAACATCCTTTATTTATATTTTACCTCTACCTCTTCCTTGAAATCGGATTTAATTATTGCTATTCATTCTCCTATAAAAAGGAGATTGTAACCTGTATTGTATTTGGATAATGTCCTAACAGACGAAACTAGTCGCAGTAAATATACAATATAATACAGTGTGAAATTTAAACCAAGTGCTTTATATATTCATCAGTGTAATGGAACTTCACAAAGTAACGATCTCAACAATCAACCACTAAAGTCATCATAATTACAAAAAACGTTTTAAAAAAATCGCATAACTTTTAATTAAATTTTTTTCGCAATTCTTTACTTTTTAATTTAATTTTTCATTGCACAATTCGCAGTTTACTTTCATGAAATTTCCATTCGAGCTACTTAAAATAACTTTTATTTATTATTAGAAATTCCTCGACATTGATGGGCAAATACATAAATCTTCGAGAGATCTCCAGTACTTGTATGTATGTATATATATACAATGTTAGTCCTCCAGCGCGTTCAATCACTTTTGACAAATCATCCGTTATAACTTAAACTCGACGTAACGACGTAAAGGAGCATTCCGAAGGCAGGAACCCTTATTCCTTAAAGTAAACGCAACCCTTTCACTTTCTATTTACGCAATCCCTTCGCTACCCGTCCCCCTCTCGGAAGTACGCACAACCCAGTTTTAGTATCGATTCGTGGCTGTATATTAATCATCTCATTATTGCGTCCGAAATTTTCTTTTCTACACTCGCCGGCTAAATATAGGCGGCCGCATTCGGGAATTGTTTCTCCGACAGAATCCGAGGAAATCTTTGAGAAGGGTCCATCTAATTCCGTGTCGGTTGCACCAGGGAATCCAGGTAAGTTATTCGAGCCAATTCATCGACCCGTCATCGTATTCTTCCACTGTCGATGGCTGTCCTGTTCTTAAATAAGAAGATATGCTCCGTCTCTGTCTCCTTTTATCGATGGACGGTGAGTCTCTTTGAAATGTTAAACTCTCTCGAGGTGAATTAATAGATTGAGTTACCGTGCTTCGGTATAATTTTCGGAGGTAAGAGAAAGAATTATTATCGGACGGGAGTCGGTGCGACTTTACGTTCAAGAGAGGGGGCAAAGTATTTTTCGAGAGCCCTTCGATTTTATTAAAGGTCTGAGATGCGGTGCGAAAATAATGAATTTTCGGAAAATGAAAATAAATTTTGATTAAATTTTCCACTCGCCGAATTTCATTAGAGAAACTGAAAAGTGATTTCTAATTTTTTTAAAGGAATGCTGTCGAAAATTGTAATAAAAGGTAAAACGATGAAAAATTCTAATTTTAACCGTTTTTTACATCGTATATACGAAGGTGGTCCTATAAGTACCCGGCCTGGCCTAGAGATAGCGGTAGTTGTTTGAAAAATATCACTGTATTGGAAAGTACACAATCTATAAAGCTCATGTTTCAAGTTTGTTGTTTAGTATTTGTTTGGCAGACATCAATAGTGAACGTTTTCAGTGAATTTTTAAAAATGGAGAAAATCGTTACATGATACAATACTTTTATTTGAAAGATGTCAGCACAACCGATATAACTCCTTCGTTTACAATAGTGGAATATTGGGTAGCAGAGTTTAAACGAGGCCATACGAGCTGCCAAGGCAAGCATCGCAGTGGTTGACCAAATGAGGTTACGACTCCAGCAATGGTGACGAAAATCCACAAAGCGGTACTGGATGATGGTTGACCGAAAGTGCGTGGGCTAGCAGACATTGTAGGCGTTTCAAAAAGTGTAGTACATCGCATATTATCTAAAAATTTGGACATGAGAAAGCTGTGTGCAAGATGGGTGCTGCGTTTGCTCACACTCGAGCAAAACTAGCGTCGTGAAGATGTTTCAATTGAGTGTTAAGCGAAGTTTCACAGCAACAAAGCAGAGTTTTTGCGTCGTTTCATAATCATGGCTGAAATATGGGTCCATCACTTCACACTCGAGCCAAAAGAACAATCTAAGCAAAGGACTCAAAAGGGAAAACTTGCTTCAAAGGAGGCGAAGACTGTTTCATCTGCAGGCAAGGTCGTGGCATCGGTTTTTTTTTTTGCAATGCGCGTGGAATAATTTTCATTGACTATCTTGAAAAAGGAAAAACTATCAAGCAAAATCAGCCGCATTTGGCTAAGAAGAAGGTGTTGTTTCATCAAGACAATGCGCCAGCTCACAAATCCGTTATTGCAGTGGCCAAAATTAATGAATTAAAATTTGAATTGCATTCGTCAGATTTAGCCCCCTCGGATTATTTTCTGTTCCCAAACTTGAAAAAATGGCTCAGTGGTAAACATTTTCCAACGATGAAGAAGCGATATCGGCAGTTAATGGCCATTTTGAGTAGCAAGAGAGTTCTGATTCTAAAAAGAGTGTCGAATTTGTTGTACATCGCTGGGAAAAGTGTACAGATTTTTCAACGATGAAGAAGTGATGTCGGCAGTTAATGGCTATTTTGAGGAGCAAGGAAGTTCTTATTATAAAATGCTATCGAACATACTGAACATCGCTAGGAAAAGTGTATAGAGCTGAAAGGAAATTATGTTGAAAAATAAATATATTTCTTTCCAAAACTTTTGTGTTTTCTTTGTTGGGTAGGGTACTTCTGGAACCACCTTCGTTTACCGTGTCTTATGAGATTTCTACAGACTAAGGATGCGTTACTGAAGCAATTCCAAGTTAAAAATGTCTAACGAACGGATGCTCAAAATTTTATCATACTTGAGCTACAAGTAGTTTTAGACAACTCTACTAAGGCAGGTATTATGTACAGCTGCAAAAAATTCTTAATGAAAATCATTTAAAAAGAGGTCACTTTATTGAATAATTGTTCAAAATGTCCATCTGGTTGCTGTCTGCAGCCCAGCTCTTCTTCGAATTGAAGAGGTAGCTCTGTTAACAGTCTCAAATAGTTTCTGCGGCACTTATAATTCTATCAAGTTGTTCTCTGTTTTCAAGTTGTTTTGCGTAAAACAAATCTTTCTTTCCAACCAAAAATAATCTAGAGGATTGAAGTCTGGTAACCTTGGTGGCCAAGCAAGCCTTTTCCTGAATCTTCTCCAATCCACCGGTTCGTAAAATTTCGATTCAGAAAATCCGTTATTTCTCCATGAAGCTTCTTGTTCTTTTTATATTATTCTGACTTAAGGATCATGTTTTACTCCTATTCAGCGCCTCAAGCTTAACATTCCTGTTGAATACACAGTCCTCTGTATTTCGACTAATAAACCAATCTTCAAATATCATTTAGGAAATATAAAAATCAATTAATAATTATCGTAGGTGTTTACTATCTCTATCTCTAAATACAATAGTTATATCGAAAGAAATCACTCTGTTGTAAGGAACATGTTTCCATTTAGGTGTGAAAAGGCCCCGCTAATGAAAACATAAATCGAAATATGTTGGGAAAATAGATGGTGGGAACGATAAAGGCCGTTCTCTGTCAAAGCGAACATTAACTCGGAGCACGACATGATAGATGGCGCTAGCGGCGCGTGTCCAATATTATATTACAACGAGAGCGTTTTGGAGTGAAGGAGGCGTGGGAGAGGATGAGTTTTTCTTTTAAGTTGCGGAAGAGGCGACGACGCCTCGTGGTTTCTAAATAATACCCGCAAATAATGGAAAAATATTGGACGTGTATACATGTTAGCTTTTCTTCTTAGAGTTTTATAGGAAAAAATATCACAATAAAAGCGAAGATTAACTTCGTATTCTGAATGGATAGTAGAGACGTCTTCGTGAACCCACTATTGTTGCTGTTAATTACATTATGTATTAAGTATCGAGTGAAATATAATTAATATAGTCTACGATAATAGAGACACCGTCATTTTTTTTCGTTTTCGGTAATCGCAAAGTGAATAACACCAAGCAGTTTTCATATTTGATAACTGGCATGGTAGGGTAATAATTCACAAAATATGTACAGGATCAGGTGATAAAATTAGCCCAGGTCTTAGTTATGATGAATAATGCATTTTAAATATATATTATTGAACACCCCCTATATATTTTTTAAGTACTTCAGACTGCTGGCTTGTAATATACATATTGTTAGGTTATTTTAATAATAACGAGACATGTTGTGAGAAAAATTACTTTAAAAACTGGAATATGAAGCATACAAAATTATAAGTATTGAAGTTTAAGAACACTATGTGTATAAATTGAAATTTTAAACAAATCTGAATTTCGTATATGTTGAATAAATATGTCAGTACAAGGGTGGTCCCATAAGTATCCGACCTGACCTAGAGATGGCGGTAATAATTTGAAAAATATCATTGTATTAAAAAGCGAACAATCTATAAAGCATTTGTTTTAAGTTTGAAGACGCCACGTTGTTTAGCATTTGTTTGGCAGCCATCACTAGTAAACGTTTTCAGTTAATTTGTAAAAATGGAGAAAATTGGTCATCGTTACGTGATACAATATTTTTATTTGAAAGACCTCAACCCAATCGATATAAAAGCTGAACTGGATTCTACTCTGGGTGAGTCCGCTCCTTCGTTTACAACAGTGAAATATTGGGTAGCAGAGTGTAAACGAGGCCGTACGAGTTGCCAAGACGAGCATCGCAATGGTCGACCAAATGAGGTGACGACTCCAGAAATTGTGAAGAAAATCCACAAAGCGGTACTGGATGATCGTCGACTGAAAGTGCGCGAGCTAGCAGATATAGTAGGCATTTGAAAAAGTGCGGTACATCGCATATTATCTGAAAATTTGGATGTGTGAAAGCTGTGTGCAAGATGGGTGCCGCGTTTGCTCATACTCGAGCAGAAACAATGTCGTGACAATGTTTCAATCGAGTGTTTAGCGAAGTTTCACAGCAACAAAGCAGAATTTTTTGGCCCGTTTCATGAACATGGGTGAAACATGGGTCCATCACTTCATACCCGAGACAAAACAACAATCAAAACAATGGGCTCAAAAGGAAGAACCGGCTCCAAAGAAGGTGAAAACCGTTTCATCTGCAGGCAAGGTTATTGAATCGGTTTTTTGGAATGCGCATGGAATAATTTTCATTGACTATC
Source organism: Dermolepida albohirtum (assembly GCA_031893035.1). NCBI lineage: Eukaryota > Metazoa > Arthropoda > Insecta > Coleoptera > Scarabaeidae > Dermolepida > Dermolepida albohirtum. Next base: position 939,450 of record JAVIWB010001110.1, read on the forward strand.
TTGAAAAAGAAGAAACTATCAACAACGAGTATTATGCGAACTTATTGCAACGTTTGGCGAAGAAATCAAGCAAAAACGGTCGCATTTGATTAAGGAGAAAGGGTTTCATCAAGATAATGCACCAGCTCACAAATTCGTTATTGCAAAGGCCAAAATTAATGAATTAAAGTTTGAATTGCTACCTCATGCACCCTATTCGCCAGATTTGGCCCCTTCGGATTATTTTCTGTTCCCAAAGTTCAAAAAATGGCTCAGTGATCAAAGATTTTCCAACGATGAAGAAGTGCTGTCGGCAGTTAATGGCTATTTTGAGGAGCAAGACAGTTCCTATTATAAAAAGGGTATCGAACTTATTGAACATCGCTAGGAAAAGTGTATAGAGCTGAAAGGAGATTATGTTGAAAAATAAATATATTTCTTTCCAAAATTTTTGCGTTTTCTTTGTTGGGTTGGGTACTTCTGGGATCGCCCTCGTACATTACCTTGTTACAAGTGTTTACATTTTTCGTGTTAAATTAACTGTACTTATTCTTAATTTTAGTAATATGTCCTGTAATTGGATTGTTATTTGTTGGACAATAAAGATTATTGTTATTATTATATGTTTTTTTCTTCGATGTTAAGTTCATAATTGCCCTAGATAAATTATTGTATTAAAAATAAAATATAAAGAGATCATAGTAATGAAACTACATAATGATACGAAAGTGATTACTAAAGATTTTTGCCTGTTGTGCTTTAATGTTGTTCACAGTTTATCTACATGCATTGCAGTTCGATAAGAGCTGTATTGTTATTTAAGGTGCGAATGGACTATGTCAATACCTACATCGATAATGGGGAAAAACGTCTATTTGAAAATTTGTGTTAAAAAATCCAAACGACATTTTCCCAATACATTTTAACACTTTTACCCGATCACAGTAAATTTTTCAAAATACGAACGAAAGGGACCGGAAAAAACCGGATCCTTTCCTCCCTCCAAACAAAGGCATCTAAATCACCACGCCCACTTATTTTTCCCCCTTTCTTTAATTTATTTACTTCTTTCTTTTCGGGGCCGACCTCTCGAAAAAGGACTCCTTTTGCATTTTAGAGGAACATTATTTAAATCGGAGCGGAGTGAATTTGATTCGGGTGAATTCTTCGACCCAATAGACTTCATTACCGGCCGAAATCGCCGGAATTCCATTCTAGGAACACATATATCTACACACATCCTCCCTTACACAGACGGCATTTACATATTGATGTGTCAGAGTAAAATAGTGCACGGAAGCACTATTCGATAAAATTCCATTTGCATGTTTACACTTTGTTTTGATCCGAATTGAATTAATTTTTTGTTATAATAATAATAATAACTATAACGATAACAATCTTTAATTGTCCAACAAATAAGCAATTAGAGAACAAAAAAATTTTAAAAATACAGTGCAAAAGTACAAACAAAACGTAAGTAATTACGAAGGTACCACATAAAAGAAAAGAAAAATGAATATGAAAACAGATCAATAAATATTAAGTCTGCAACTGAACTACTTATTAAAACTAAAGCTAATAGAATGCACTTCCAAATAAGGGATCGGCATTTCGACTCGTATGCAAAAGAGGAGTTTTATATATTATAAAACATTCGTTCATGCTTTAGGAGCCAGAAAGGTGTCATCGACTTGAATCTCGAGGAAAACGAAAGTTCATCTGAGATTAAATCGCATCTAGAAAGAAGTCTTTAACCTCAGTTTGTCCATCCGAACCGAAGATAATTTAACAAAATATGCAAAAGGGGGGTTTCATATAAAACGTTCGTTCTTGCTTTAGGAGCCAGAAAGGTATCATCGATTTGAACCTCGAGGAAAACGAAAGTTCATCTGATATAAAATCGACGGTGAGTCACTTGTATTATTGACGACTTTTATTAAAAATTTAGCACTAAATAACCACGCCTAGCTGAGAGCGATTGGAAATCAAAGTGATGAAGCAAACTTATAGAGTCAACTCCACAAAGAGGATATTCACCGCTAGTTTTAAAAGCAAGATATTTCAAAAATCTCTTCTGGACTCTCTCAAGTTCCAGATGTAAGTACACATAGTGTGGGTACCAAATAATGACGGCATAATCAATAACATTGATTAAATATTTGTATATCAAGTTGCGGACGTGCACCATCAGGCGGATGATAACTATGTGTGTACCAAACGATTGATGCATTGTTATTTATTATTTTATTTTAAAACACGAATAAGTAATCAAGATTTATTTGGTTTCGAATTACATATTGTGGTTTTCAAAATTAATTTTTTTAATTATTTAAGTCATACGAGTAGGTCGATGATGGCCATGATTATGATTAGTGGATGCTTGTGTTAATTTGATTTACTTTAACAAATGTTAGTCAAAGAAAGATTCTTTGAATATAATCATTACAATGGAAATTTTGATTTAATAAATTTTTGAAAACTAATTTTTCGTTTTTAGACCAAGTTGAGTCCAAATTTTTTTTAAGAATTATTAGATACAATTTTGAACTTTAAACTTGTAAGTAAGTAAAATACGAATCTTATTGTTTATTCAAATGTCTTAGAAAGATTACATAATTTTCTTAGTATACATTATCGCTCATAAGTATTTGGTCACTAGTATTTAACCCGCAAATTGAAACAAAAATCATAATTGTAATACTAATATCTTTTTATTATTTACGTATATGAAAATTATATATTTTTACATCTAAAATAAATTGTCGTATAATATATTTATCTAAATTTTAGATTCGTTTATATGACCTCCTTTATTTTTAATCACTGCAGCACACAATCGAGGCATTCTTTCGATTAATTTACGTAATGTCTCAGGTTTCATTTTACACCATGTCTCTTGCAGGTTCTTCCACATATTAACAGCAGATGTGGAGGCCGATTTTCTCACCTCTCGGTCAAGTTCTTCCCACAGCAACTCGATGGGATTTAAATCGGGACTCTGGGGAGGCCATGCCATAACTTTTATGGTTCCCTCGTTCTCCAATTTCTGCAAATATTCCCGGCATAGTTTGGAAGTGTGTTTCGGGTCATTATCTTGTTGCATGATAAACTTCTGACCCGAAATTTTAATACCAGAGGGGATTGCGTTTTCCTCTACTTTACCTTACTTACGCTTATACTGTTCTTTTTAGTATATCTTCAATTTTTACGAGATCGCCCACATTTGACCAAACAACTCCATATCATGACAGAACCTCTACCGTGTTTAACAGTAGGGGCTATGCATTCTCCCCAGGCACGCTCACCCACAGACCTCCTCGCGAAAACACGTCTTCGTGAACCGAAAATCTCGAATTTGGATTCATCGATCCACAATACTTTATTCCAGTCTTCTATGGTCCAATTGAACTTCTTCGAAACACACGATGTTATCACTATGAGCACCTCACAAAAACTAACTGCAATTTTGCCAAAATATCCAAGCGTAAATACTTAATAGTTTACAATAACACCCTACCTTAAAATAAAATGATAGCAATCGAAAATTTCCAAGGATTGAGAGATCTAATCTAATAAAGTGTAATTATTCTACCTGGAGTTTTATTAGGGTATTATCGTTCATTGTGAATAATAGGGTAATCGCATAATTATTTTTGAATAAGCTTTTATAGCTTTTAATATTTACTATGAAACTATTTCTTACTACAGAAATAAATTTTATAATTACAACTTTTCTATAGAAACTGGAATGAAACAAGGGTGACCAAATACTTATGAGCGATAGTGTATACATTTTATTATCTTACTATATATATGCATATATTTCTGGTTCTTTGTTCTATATATTTTAAAGATTATCAATTTATTTTCGTAAATATTGCTATTTAATCATGTTAAATTTAATAAATTACAGATAGATAGATTTATTGGATTTTGTATGGTACTAAATGAACATTAAACACGTTAACAAAAAATACATACATTACAAATAGTAAAAATTTCATTATATAAAAATTCAAAAAGGTAAAATTTAAAAAGTCTAAAAAAAATTTAACAAATTAAAATATAACTTTAAATTCGTCAATTGACTACACGCAATGGCTCAGCATAACCTCCGCCAGTCCCCCCTTGAAAGCCCTAAGTAGTTTAGCCGTTATAATAAATAGCTTTATTTATTTGAACATTGCGAATAACTAAATTCTAGATCTACTTGATTCAATCACCACAGTTCAGCATTTAAAAAGTTTATAGAAGAATTCATAAAAAGAGTCTTAAAATTAAAAATATGCTGTTTGAGAATCTTGTAATATAAATTTTATTCTCAAATTTTCTTTATAATTTCTCAAGAAGAACGACGGTAAGTAAAAGGGCGTAATTATATATAAATTACACTTAAATACGTGCTTTTCATGTGAATAGATGAGACATTACATTTACTGTTAATACATTGTTTTTATTTATTTTGATTTATTGCAGAAATATACTAAAAAATTCCTGCCTTTGGTAAGATTCGAACTTACACTTTCCGTTGTCCGCACGGATGTTTTAATAACTAAGCTACACAGGACTATAAGTTTGAATCTATTAAATACGCCATAAATTATCTTCTAAGATGTTATGGATATGTTACCATGCAAGCATTTGTTAATGCAAAATAACATTTGAACACCAGTGTTGAGATCTCTAAAAGAAAGGAGATAGAAAAATAGGACGAAGAAGGAAAAGGCAAAACATTTCTGTAAAAACCCTTATTAATTTCTCAGAAAATAATCCTATTATTTCCATGTTACTTTTACGATTATTCCGCGCTTGACCAAGACGAAAAAAGTATATTGAATATGGAGCAGTAGCCTGTACATAATACACGTTACCTAATACATAAAAATTTCAGTTTGTTTAAATCGCATTACTCGCCGACAACGTAAACCGCCGGACCGAAGTCCGGGATACAATTCCGGGAGCGATAAAAGCATCCCGGAACATAAAGATAGGCGGACATGTATGAGTATAATATTAGAGTATGTACGAGAGAGTACGAATTCGTGCCGGGGGTGGAAAATATAAAGCGTAATATATGAAGGGGAATAAAATTCGGCGGAAAATGTTTGCGATGGTATGTGGAGGAACCGACAAAAAAAAACCTTCGCTCGTAGAATATGAAGTTAATTAAATGTTATTTTTTGAATCGTAAATGGTGAACGGTGAGGCTATATTATACATAGATACACACGCATATACACGAATACATAATCTCCAACACACACACACACACACACGTACAAACACGCATACACGCATACGCCCACGCACATACGCGGATAGTTTGACAAGTAGTGAGAATGACACATAGGTGGCACTCTAATTGGTAAAACAAATGCACTGTAATTTAGGCTGCCTATTTATATGTTTACATTCCGATATTTAGATAAATCGGTTGATTAGTTTATTTTTGACAGCTGATTGAAAAAGAAGCAACACGTCGTTTTGTTAAAATGGAAAAAGCAGAGTATCGTGCGGTGATTAAATACTTCGTAATTAAGGGTATGAAAGCTACCGAAATAAAAAATGAGTTACGGGAAACATTCGGTGAATCTGCTCGATCATCCGCCACAACAAATAGATGGGTAAATGAATTTGAACATGGTTGAACAAGCTGTATTGATGAAGTCCCCTCTGGAGCACCCAAAGTCGTGACTTCTAAGGAAATGATTATATAAATCCGTAATATTATTATGCAAGATCGACGACTCAAAGTGAGAGAAATAGCAGACATGGTAAACATTTCAATAGAACGCATACACCACATTTTAACGAAAGAATTGGGCCTTTCCAAGCTTTCGGCAAGATGGGTGTCGCGATTGCTTACGACTGATCAAATTTTCACTCGTTTGCGCATTTCCAATGAGTGTTTGGACCTTTATAAGCGGAATCCGGTTGATTTTTGTAGGCGATTCGCTACTTGCGATGAAACCTTGATACACTACAGTACACCCGAAACTAAACAACAGTCGAAGCAATGGTTAGACGTGGTTCTGCACCTCCAAAGAAAGCGAAAGCCACTTTGTCGGCAAACAAGGTGATGACATCAATTTTTTGGGATTCAAAGGGCATTTTGCTCATTGATTACCTTCAGAAAGGTGCCACAATAAACGGACAATATTATGCAGAACTTCTACAAAAATTAAATGTTGAGATTCGTGCTAAACGGCCAGGAATGGCAAAGAAAAAGATTCTGTTTCACCAAGACAACGCTCCCTCGTATACCGACACAATTGCGATGTCCAAAATCCACGAGTTGCATTTCCAATTAGTACCGCATGAGCCTTATTCGCCGGATCTAGCCCCTTCCGACTTCCACCTTTTTTCCAAAATTGAAAACGGCACTAGGTGGAAAGAAATTTTCGTGTAACGACGAGCTTATCATCTTCGTAAATGAGTATTTTGCAAGCCTTCCGGAATCGCATTTTAGAGATGGCATAAGGGCATTGGAGCACCGTTGGAATAAATGTATTGCTCTTTTAGGAGAATATATTGGAAAATAAAAATTATTTTGTATTTAAAAAATTCGTTTTTCTTTTCCATTCTCACTACTTGTCAAACTATCCTCGTATATATTATCAATTGCCTCACGTTAGCTGCTAAAATATCATGATTTATATTTATGTATGTATTTAATTTGAATGTTTTTAAATATTAATGAAATGCAATATATTTAATGCTAAATTATCAAAAATATTTATACGATTTAATATGATTTATCAATCAAACATATGAAAATTAACTTGGATACATTAATGAATTTTATGTTTTTGAAATGAATTGAGTCTTTAAAACAATAATATAAATTAAAATATGAAATTATTATAGATACTTTGTTTAAACTAGTCCTTATTCTCAAACTTTGTTTTATATATAATGCCAGGGTTTTTATAAAATTCTGAAAAAGTTAGAGTTTGTTTTGAGACAATAATCACCTTATATTGAATATCTGAAGAAAATCAAATTTGTTCAAAATACAATATACCTTTCATGATGCGTAATTTGTGACTAATAAATGTATAGTTCTTTATGATTCACTTCTTTAAATAAATAAAAATAATTTTTCAATTAAATAAAATAACTTTTTACGTTAACTTTAATCAAATTTAATCATAAAATAATAAATAAATTTAATAATGAAATTATAAATTCAAACAAATAAATTACTATAACAAAAACGAAACTATCGACTTATTAATTTGTTATATTTATATATATTCGAGGGTGGTCCCAGCAGTACCCAACCCAACAAAGAAAACACATTTTGGGAAGACATATGTTTATTTCTCAACATAATCTCATTCCTATACGCTTTTCCCAGCGATGTACAACAAATTCGATACCCTTTTTAGAATCATAACTCTCTTACTACTCAAAAGGGCCATTAACACCATATCACTTCGTCATTGTTGAGAAATCTTTGACCACTAAGCCATTTTTTTAAGTTTGGGAACAGAAAATAATCCGAGGAGGCTAAATTTGGCGAATAGGGTGCATGAAGTAGCAATTCAAACCTTAATTCATTAATTTTGACCATTGCGATAACGAATTTGTGAGCTGGTGCATTGTTTTGATGAAACAACACTCTCTTCTTAGCCAAATGTGCCGGTTTTTTGGTTGATTTCTTCCCTAAAACGTTGCAAAAAGTTCGCATAATACTCGCCACTGATAGTTTTTCCTTTTTCAAAATAGTCAACGAAAATTATTCCACGCGCTTCCCAAAAAAACCGATGCCATGACCTTGTCTGCAGATGAAACGGTCTTCGCCTTCTTTAGAGTCGGTTCTCCCTTTTTGTCCATCGTTTTGATCGTTCTTTTGGCTCGGGTGTGAAGTGATGGCCCCACGTTTTATCCATGGTTATGAACGGCGCAAAAATTCTACTTTGTTACTGTGAAACTTCGCTAAACACTCAATTGAAACATCTTCAAGACACAGTTTTTGCTCGAGTGTGAGCAAACGCGGCACCCATCTTGCACGCAGCTTTCTCATGTCCAAATTTTCCTTTTTGAAATGCCTACTATATCTACTAGCTCGCGCACTTTCAGTCGACGATCGTCCAGTACCGCTTTGTGGATTTTCTTCACCATTTCTGGAGTCGTCACCTCATTTGATCGACCATTGCGATGCTCGTCTTGGCGCTCGTAGGGCCTCGTTTAAACTCTGCTACCTAGTATTTCACTGTTGTAAACGAAGGAGCAGACTCACCCAGAGTAGAATCCATGTCTGCTTTTATATCGGTTAGGCTGAGGTCTTTCAAATAAAAGTATCACGTAACGATGACCAATTTTCTCCATTTTTACAAATTCACTGAAAACGTTCACTATTGATAGCTGCCAAACAAATACTAAACAACGTGGCGTCTTTAAACTTGAAACATGTGCTTTATAGATTGTGTACTTTCTAATGCAGTGATATTTTTCAAACAACTACTGCCATCTCTAGGTCAGGCCGGGTACTTATGGGATCACCCTCGTATAATAGTGTTCGAGTTCGTATGTTTTATGACTTAATACAAATAAATATTATAGATAGTGTAAATACCTTTACTATACAATATTAAAATTACTCTAACCTTGTCATAATTATGTATAAATATATAAATTAGTTTCACGATGGGAAATTTAATGAAAAGTATATTATTTTCTGCTACTCCATCGTTAGTTAAATACACAGAAATTAATTAAAAATTTCTGTTTTTACTCTAACCTTATACGTTTATAATACAAACAAAAAAAATAACAATTGCTTCTTCAATTTCCTATGTCCAGATTTTCAAAATCAAATTTTCTCGCAATATTCAATACTTCTTTTAGCACCAATCATATGTATTGTATTATATTTGTACATACATACGTATTTAATTTTTGTTTCATATCAACTAAAATACACACAAGAAATATTATTTCTTATAGAAACTGAACTTATTAATCTACAACAAGAATGAAATTTTTTTCATTGTTGAAATTCATATAAAATTCTTCAGAGCTGCATCGTACATATACAAGGAATTACCATGGTCTGACAGCGCGACTCGTCATATCAATTCCCATAAGAAGGCCTTCCTCATCCTTGTGGGAGTATCGGTGTAATCAATTTCTCATTGGGATTCTTCCTCTCGATCCTTGTGGGAAATTAATATAGGTTTTTTTAGATCCCCACTGCCCCAGAGAGCACTACTGTCTGAGTTCCCAATCTTAGATAATTATAAAGGCTGTACGTATTTAAGGGGAAGTGAAATAATGAGAATTGATTGACTTACTGTTACTACTGTTATAATATAGTGTTGGTAGTATTGTAATGGCCACATAATATATAAAATATACAAGGATAGTTTGACAAGTAGTGAGAATGACATATAGGTGGCGCACTAATTCGTAAAACAAATACACTGTAATTTATTTATGTGTTTACATTCCGATTTTTAGATAAATCGGTTGATTAGTTTATTTTTGACAGCTGATTGAAAAAGAAGCAACATGTCGTTTTGTTAAAATGGAAAAAGCAGAGTATCGTGCGGTGATTAAATACTTCGTAATTAAGGGTATGAAAGCTACCGAAATAAGAGATGAGTTACGGGAAACATTAGGTTCTGCTTCATCATCCGCCACAACAAGTAGATGGGTAAATGAATTTAAACCCAAAATCGTGACTTCTAAGGAAATGATTATAAAAATCCATAATATTATTATGCAAGATCGACGACTCAAAGTGAGAGAGATAGCATACATGGTAAACATTTCAACAGAATGCGTACATCACATTTTAACGAAAGAATTGGGCCTTTCCAAGCTTTCGGCAAGATGGGTGCCGGAATTGCTTACGACTGATCAAAAGTTCACTCGTTTGCGCATTTTCTATGAGTGTTTGGACCGTTATAAGCGGAATCCGGTTGATTTTTGTAGGCGATTTGTTACTTGCGATGAAACTTGTTTACATACAGTACATCCGAAACTAAACAACAGTCGAAACAATGGTTAGAACGTGGTTCTGCCCCTCCAAAGAAAGCGAAAACCATTTTATCAACAAACAAGGTGATGGCATCAATTTTTTGGGATTCAAAGGGCATTTTGCTCATTGATTACTTTCAGAAAGGTGCCACAATAAACGGACAATATTATGCAGAATTTCTGCAAAAGTTAAATGTTGAGATTCGTGCTAAACGGCCAGGAATGGCAAAGAAAAAGATTCTGTTCACCAAGACAACGCTCCCTCGCATACTAGCACAGCTGCGATGTCCAAAATCCACGAGTTGCATTTCCAATTAGTACCGCATGCGCCTTATTCGCCGGATCTAGCCCCCATTTCAAAATTGAAAACGGTACTAGGTGGAAAGAAATTTTCGTCTAACGACGGGCTTATCATCTTCGTAAATGAGTATTTTGCAAGCCTTCCGGAATCGTATTTTAGAGATGGCATAAAGGCATTGGAGCACCGTTGGAATAAATGTATTGTTCTTTTAGGAGAATATATTGAAAAATAAAAATTATTTTGTATTTAAAACATTCGTTGTTCTTTTCCATTCTCACTACTTGTCAAACTACCCTCGTACATTGTTTAGTATTATCAGGTCCACCGAAAAGTTCTAAAAGAAAACAATAGATTTTTCATACCTTGAATAAATTTTACTGACCTTGATATGTCAGACAAGCACTGCTTCAATTTTTCGCCTCTAGAGATAAGGCATTCTTTAAAAATGGGATATACAAATTGACATTACGCTGGCAAGAAGTTTGGTATAGTTTTAAAGAAGAATGACTCGAAAAATACAAGAAAGTAGTTTAAGTCGTTTTGTAGATAGGTAACACCTTTAAAATGAAATGAAGATATGAACCAATCAACTGTTCGCGTTTTGTTTAGCTATAATTATATTGCTAATGTTCAGCTATACGTTCCTTTCACTCGAAAATCCAATAATAACATTCGTAACCGGCAAAGAATAAATCGTTTTCATCGTAATGAAACATTCGACAGCAAAACGTGAATTTCATTTTATTTATATGTGAACAATTGAATGGTAATTCAATAATGTCATTGTTAATATTTCTCTTTATGTTGTAAAATAGTTATTTTGGTGGACGATTTAATTAATTTCGCGGTATATCTGCTTTTGATCTAAAACGGATGCGAACCGGAATAAAAACAGATTTCAGTACAGCAGACAGTTTATGCATATAGTGCTTTAAATATTTGTGTAATTATACGTCAGCATCCATCAATATTTAGTTTGGAAAATTAATAGGTACAGTTCATTTATTTGAAAACAGAATTATGTTCATTGGAAGTGTATAGTTTGAGTTAATATCTTTTAGACGATGTACAGAGTTCGTCAGTGAAGTGGGAAAATTGAAAACTACTGTATCTACATAAGTTTTTATTTTAACATTAACGTTTTTTATAGTTTGCGGTTAAGCTAGACTTGCCATTTTATTTTTTAAAAACAGCCTTTGGCAGATGGGCACCATTACGATTTACGCACTTTTATTCGAAAATTTCCAATTACTCGCCGTAAAGTTTTCGGTGTGATATGTGCAACTTCTTCTTGAATTTTTAGTTTTAGTTCCGCTAATGTTTGCAGTCGCTTAACGTACACGTTGCTCTTGAGCCAACCCCAAAGAAAAATGTCACATGCGGGCAACTCTGGCGGTCTAGTCGGCCAAATGGAGTCTCCATTTTCGGATATGATATGGTTCGGAAAGAGTTCCCGTAAAGCAGCAATACACGCACAAGCAGTATGATTGGTAGTACCATCTTCCTGGAACCACGTAATCTCTGGAAATAGAACCAATTCTTGCCTCAGAAATGTCGTGACCATGTTTGCGAACCAACAGCAGTGTTGGTTGTAGCATTTTCTCGTTTGTCTTCAAAAAAGAATGGTCCAACAATGCCAGATGATGAAAGGGCACACCGTACTGTCACCTTAGGACTATGCAAAGGTTTCTCATCTAAGTGAAGCGAGCTTTCAGCGCTCTAATATCGGCTACTTTGTTTATTTACACAGCCGTTTAGATGATAATGGATTTCGTCTGACATAAACATATGGTGGATTAAATTTTCGTCACCATCTAAGCACTGCAACATTTCTTGACAAAAATTCATGCGGGAAACCAAATCAACTTCTTGTAATTCTTGAACAAGTTGAATTTTATGAGGGTTAAAACTTACGTCTTTAAGCAAAATTCGACGTATCGAAGGTTCACTAATATTCAGTGATACTGCGTGTTTTTTCGCAGAACATTTTAAACTACTTGTTATGACATTTCGAACTCTATAAATGTTTTCTGGCGTTCTAACACTTCTTGCTGCTCCTTTATGTTTTAAATTTGAAGTAGACCCAGAGACTTCGAACTTTTGAACCCATACATTAATTGAGTGAATAGACAGTACCCGTCGATGATGTGGAATATTGAACTGAGTGCAAAATAACCTTCTCGCAGTTGTTGTTTTATAAAACGCATTTACACAGAAAACACGATGAGCACCTGACCACTGCTCCATGTTTGCCAAATGACGTTAAATGGCTGACAATTTATCATTAACTTCAGCGTCTTCAACTAAACGTTCCTAAATTTTCCCGCATCACTGACGAACCCTGTATGTATAGTGGTTTCGAAGCACGTATAGGAGTTCTACAGGGCACTATTTTATGCCCAACGTCATTCATCTTATTTAGTAATAACCTTTGTTTGGGCGATTTTGATAAAATTCTCAAGTGCTATGATCGTTTTCGTAGATAAGAACGAGTTGACTTATAAACTTAAAAAAATTGTCAAAAAACAATTTATAAATACACCAAAAATTTATGTGGTACTGCAAAAAGCATTAAATTTCATATGCAGTATGTAACTGATGCTACTAAGAACTTTTTGTCTGCTATAGCGTATAGAAGTAGCGAAAAAATCCGCCTCTATCTATCCCGTATATTTCCGAACGACAGACGTGGCAATATTACTAATAACCGGAGAATTATTTAGAAAATAGAGCTTACTTCTGTAGGCTTTATCTGTAGGATCTCTTCTCAATATAATTCTTCTTTGGGCCGAGGCGGCTGGTCCCGAATCTACGTCGTGTATGACGATGCGTATGGCCTCGGCGTCGATGGATGCCTGACGTCTAGGTGCCGGTTCTAGGTCCTCGAGAGCAGGCGTCGCCGTCGGTCTCGGCGTCGTACGCAGGGCGGCTATATCCGGCCTGCAAGAGAGCGATCATTTAAGAGGACGTCGAAAAGTTGTATGAAGAGGGAAAAGGCGGACAATCGGATAGATAAGAATGCAGATTAATAATGGATAGGTATGCGAGAAATCTATCGTTCATTTCGGTGGCGCGTCGACAGAGACCTCTATTATTACGCGCTGGAATTCCGATAATGCGGTGGTAATTTTCTCCGTGCGGCCGCCCGGTCTCCACTATTAAATATCTACCACAATTAACATCGACGGATGCGTACGAAACATCGAATGCTCCGAATATTACACCGTTATTTTACGAGAGGCACGTGTTTGCTTAATGGAAACGGTAGATTGATTAGATGTGCGTATTGATTCTGCGTACGTGGCGTGTAGCTTTCAGTTTTCGGTGCGTAGTGTAAAAATGGAGTTCCGCTCTTGGATAATTTTCCGAAGAATTTTTTTGTAGATTTCGTTTTTTTTTTTGTTCAAAGTCATTAATAACAAAATATTTTTAAAATTTTTGGTGTTTCAAATTGCGCGTTTTTTTAAGAATAAATAAAATATAGATGAAGCACTGAATTTGTCTGGGTATGCGGGCATTTAAAAAGTGTGATGTATGACATTTATAAAAATGGCTTCGTGCACGGTACAACAACGCGTTCAAATTGTTGAATTATTTTATGAAAATCAGCATTCTGCGAAAAGAGGTTTTAGAAAATTACGTGAATTTTATGGTTTACATAATCGTCCATCTGAAAGCACTATTGGTCGAATTATTAAACAATTTCAAGAGATCGGTTCCGTGGAATCAAAAAAGCGAAAAATGCAGTCATAGGGGTCGTTCACAAGAAAATATTGATTTGGTTCGTAAAAGTGTTGCTGAAGATCCTGACATGTCCATTAGACGAAGTTCACATCAACTTGGACTTAGTGAATCAATAGCATGACGTATTTTACATAAGGATTTAGCACTGAGGGCATATAAGGTTCAAATAACACAGGAACTGAAGCCTTTAGATCATTTAAAACGTCATTCATTTGTCAATTTCATCAATGAACATCCAGCTGATTTTTCTCAAAAAATAATGTTTTCCGATGAAGCCCATTTTGAAATTGGTGGTTATGCTAATAAATAAAATTGCCGTATCTGGGGTGAGGAAAATCCACGAATTATTCATGAGAAACCTATGCATCCTAGACGAGTTACTGTTTGGTGTGTATTATGGTCAGATAGTGTAATTGGACCTTACTTCCTTGAAAATGCTGCTGGTGAAGCTGTAACTGTCATGGTGATCGATATCGTCGGATGATAACCGAATTTTTGTGGCCTAAATTAATGAATATTGATCTAGAAGACATGTGGTTTCAACAGGATGGCGCTACACCTCACTTTGCACACGAATCAATTGATTTATTGAGAGAAAAATTTCCTGGACGTGTAATCTCAAGAAACGGTGATTTTAATTGGTCACCAAGATCATTTGATTTGACACAGTTAGACTATTTTCTTTCGGGTTACATGAAAAGTCAGGTTTATAAAAGCAATCCATAATCAATTCCTGCTTCTGAAGATGAAATTATTCGTGCCATTGGTGAGATAGAGCCTCAATTATGTCAAAATGTCATTGAAAATTTTAACAAATGAGTGGACGTCTGGGGAGCTGCAACAGGAGGCCATTTGGCAGATATTATTTTTCGCATATAAATGTCATAACTGATACTTCAATTATCAATAAAAGGTTTTTGAAAGTGAATGCAAATTATGTGTTTTATTTATTCTTTAAAAAAACCACGAAATTTGAAACACCCTTTATTTTTATTAATTACTATTAAACATACAAGTGTCACAAGAATATTGCCATTCAAGTTTACAAAAAAGAAATTATTTTGGTCTGTTTAACGTTGATATTTATAGAGTCTTGCAATAATAGTACATAATAATAATCATCAAGCATCTGTTGATCAAGAACATGGCTACGACGGTCGTTTCGACTTAAATTAAAACTCATTAGGTAGGCTCTGTTTTCGTTCAACAGATATTATAATCCGTGGCTATATAGGGTAACTTTTATAATAAGTAAATAATTGGTATAAGATGATTGAGACGTCATCGAAGCGTCGATTCCTTCAAGAACTTCTGTCCGACATCGCGGAGGGCCCGAGAATATATTACTCATACTTACAACCGCAAGAACCTTCGTTTGAACATACTATATATATATATATATATATATATATATATATATATATATATATATATATGTTATTTATTAAATCGTGTTATCAGAATAGTTATCTTATTAATTGCAGACACGCTCAGACCTCCGACTGTAAAGTTTTGTTTATGGTACATACTAAGTACAGACCCTCCTACATGAATTCGGCAGATATATTTTCGTGTACATCGTAAACCCTTTTGTGGTACCTACTGTACATACATATGTATATAATATTATAAATTATGTGACGAGATGAAATATGTTTATGAATAATTAGTTTGGAATTAATGAGCCTCACATTAGTCTGCTAATTTATTATATATATATAAATAAATTGAGGTGTTGAAAATTATGTAAGTAAATAAATGATTATCAATTTTGAAATAATAAAACATATATGTTTTAATTATCATATAATTCTTAATTATACTTTCTTTATTAATAATCGTGCTCAAAATTACTTTTATATCTCAGAATCATGAATTCCTGCTTCGTTCCAGTATGATATTTCTTTCAATGCCACATAAAAAGCAAAGTATAATCTTACATTTAGATCTACCTCAAATAAACATGCTATTTTTACAGCAATTAAGATTCGTTTTGAATTATAGACACTTTTTTTTAAAGGACGTTATCATAGCTTCGATTGTGTTGATCGAATGACGAATATTAGTTACGTTATGGAATCTATCGTTGATTGAGAAATTTTCTGACAATTCCTGTTGTTTTCATAATATATGTGGATTTATTACTAGAATTTGAACGTGATGGAGTGTTCGTTTTATCGTAATACTTATTACTGACATCACAATCGATACTGTTGTTATTGCTTGGTTCCATAATCTCTTTTAATTTGATTACAGTGGTGCATAATTTACTATTTCTCCTTGCTCTTTTTGTGTAATGTTTGTATCATTTGGTGTCACAATGTTACATTATGTAAATTTTCTTTTGTTTTTTATCAATAGGTGTAATCTTTTGACCTCTTACTAGGTTATTAGTTTACCTGTATGTATTGTTCTGTCCTAATACAGTTCGTAATCATTATTTTCAAGGATAGTTTCTGAGGTGTTTTACATTATCAATATCATTATTACAATTATTACCATTATAAAATAAATAAACTTCCCACAACGTACATCTATCGAACGTGCGTCTCTTCCGTACCTGAATTTAAAAAGCGTATCGTATGTGTAGAGGTGAGGTGGAAAATTGGGTCAATCGATGATAAAATAGTGTATTGTATCGCTACAGATGCGGTCGTGCATCAACATTAAACAGGGAACAATATGTTCGATTCGCTTTCGTCATGCAATAGTATCATTTACGATTGTCGCGAAATGAAAAGGA
Organism: Dermolepida albohirtum; assembly: GCA_031893035.1. Lineage (NCBI taxonomy): Eukaryota > Metazoa > Arthropoda > Insecta > Coleoptera > Scarabaeidae > Dermolepida > Dermolepida albohirtum. Next base: position 956,207 of record JAVIWB010001110.1, read on the forward strand.
AACGAAGTTAGCGAAAACGACATGAATTTAAAATAATGAATCTTCGAAATCGTCGCAAGTCCTACGAAGTTAGGACGACATCTACATGCATAATAGAACGGTGTTAAATTGCTACGGGAATTTTATGGACGTGAGTAGTTACGGACTGTAGTGCTTTTGTACATAAAATATGATTGATATTGGAAAGTGGTGTTTTACTGGCATTGTGCTATGATAACTTCGAATTAATTAGGTTAATTGGGATATTAAGGTGTTATGCTTCACGCATAATTAAGAATTTTTTAATCGCGTTTCTAAATTGTTTTTTTCCAATACGGATCGATTTTAAAAGCTGTTTGAAAATTTTAATTTACGACAACTCCGATATTACAGTTGCTTTATTAAAATTTAAATACGAGGTCTGATCAAAAAATAACCGTTATTTTCAATTTTTTCAAAAAGTATTTATTTATTCATCAATAACTATCTTGTCTCCTTCAAAGTAATCACCCTTAGATATAATACACTTATGCCAGCGTTTTTTCCAATCCTCGAAACACTTCTGAAACGCGCTTTTTGGTATCGCCAACAGCTCCTGTTTCGATTTTTCTTTTATCTCCTCAGTCGTAGCCAAACGCTTTCCTTTCATCGGTGTCTTCAGTTTTGGGAAGAGGGAAAAGTCGCAGGGAGCCAAATCCGGTGAATGCGGTGGTTGAGGCATGATAACGGTTTTGTTTTTGGCCAAAAACTCACGCACAAGTATCGATGTGTAAGCTGGTGCGTTATCATGATGCAAAATCCATGATTGTTTTTTCCACAATTCTGTGCGTTTCTGACGAATTGCTTCGCGCAAACGGCGCATAACTTCAAGGTAGTATTCCTTATTGACCGTACGACCTTGTGGCAAGAATTCATGATGCACCACGCCATTGCAGTCCAAGAAAACAGTGAGCAAAACCTTTACATTTGACCGAACTTGACGTGCCTTCCTTAAACCGGTTATGCCACAATTGAACTTGTGTTCTGCTCATAGTAGGCTCGCCAAACGCCACAGTCAACATTTCAAATGTCTTTGCGCATTTAATTTCATTTTTTACACAAAACTTAATACAGTTTCTTTGATTCATTTTTTCGAATAGTAAAAAATCGAAGAGCACACCAAAACACGACCAACCTTTTTATCTGTCAAAAACAGACTGACAATCCAAAATGGCTGATATTGCCAACATATATAACAGACATGTGTACCAACATAACAGGAAAAAAATGCGAAAATCGAACATACGTAACTCACGAAATTTGAAAATAACGGTTATTTTTTGATCAGACCTCGTAAGTCAGTAATGGACAGGGAACGCTTATGTTAAATTATTTTACTTCAATGAATAAATTACAATGTTCTCTGGACTAAATTATGAGCCTTTCAAAATAAACAACAAACGCTGTTCTTTTAACAATGATAAAGGCAATCCCAGTTTGCTGAGGACGTCAGATTATCTGATTGCACTTTTTGGTAGTAATTTTGAGCTTTTATTTGACAATTAGCTGTGTGTATATGAACACGTCTCTGTTTGAAAAATTATTATTTTCTGCTATTCCATCATTAATTAAATTCACACAAATCAACGGCAGGTAGAGGTTTGAGTCCTTCTCCGGCGCGGAAATTTTTAATTGAGAACTTAATTCATATGTTTATATATAATTATTAACATCACGTCTCTGTTTGTTTGGTTAAAAGATACACTGTCGAATGTCGGTTAAGAAGATATAAGTGCTTTTACTTCTGTCTGATATATGAACGTAAGTACTCTCACTGTTTTATATATTTAATTATTACACGTAGTTAGTCTAAGTACAAACTTTATAAAGCATAAATAATCAGTTACGAATAGGTGGCCCTGCAAAATATATCTTAGAAGTTTTATATTCAGCAAACTAATGTTTTAGTTAAATGGGAAAATGTAAATATTTCATTGCCGCTTTGAAAATTTCATGTATGGTTAGAAGGTAATTGGAAGGTTAAATATTTCTAGTAGATGAGATAAACAGCTCTTCTAAGGCGGGTATATTCAGACATTTAATTCAAATATACGTGTGTCAGAGAACGTTTTATATTAATGAAATAAACCGTAAAAATTAATAAAAAATGCCAGTGTTAGATTGTATTTAGTTATAAGAATTACGTCTTTAATAATAATTTGACGTTAAACAAATATATATATATATATATATATATATATATATATAGTATATATATATATATATTATATTAATAATAATCTTTACTGCCCAACAGTTACACAGACCATTTACAGAACATAATTCACTTAAGAATAAAATTGAAATTGAAACAAAAATAGGTGAAGTTAATGTAATAAAAAGAAAAATAAGAGTCCAATTAACAAAAAAAATATATAGACACTTATAATAATGTAATCCAAGTCATACAAAAAAAAACTGAACGAACAATAATAAATTCAAATTAACGAAAGGGATCCTCGTATAATATTGGGTTGGCAAGTAAGAACTTTCGGTTTTTACTGATAGAGAGCGTTGCTTTATTTTTTGTATTACGTATGTTAGTGCTGTACTTTACCGTTTGTCGCGTGATACTAGTCACATTGACGTAACTTCAGAAGCAAGTAGTGCGTGATTTTTATTAAAGCTATTAGTTGTGGGTTAATTTTAAATGGAGTGCAGAAACGAACATTTTCGACATATTTTATTATTTTATTTCCGTAAAGGAAAGAAAGCTGCTGCGGCTCACAAAAAGATATGTGCAGTTTATAGTGCTAATTGCTTAACAGAGCGCACGTGTCAGAATTGATATAAAAAATTCCGTTCTGGAGAATTTCCCTCAAAGATGATCAACGTTCTGGTCGGCCTACTGAAGTTGATGATGACCAAATCAAAGTTATAATTGAAGAGGATCGTCATATAACTGTTCGAGAGGTTGCAGAGAGGCTACATGTATCGCACACAACAATTGAAAAACATTTAAAATGTCTTGGGCTAGAAACTTGATATTTGGGTACTTCACGAATTGAAAGAAATTCATTTAACACAAAGAATCAACTTTTACGATATGCACCTTAGACGAAATGAAAACGACCCTTTCTTAAAAAGAATCATCACTTGTGATGAAAAATGGGCCCTGTACAGTAACATAGTTCGAAAACGATCATGGAGCAAACACGATAAACCAGCTCAAACCACATCGAAAGCTGAATAGCATCCAAAAAAGATCATGCTGTCAGTTTGGTGGGATTACAAAGGTGTTGTGTTTTTTGAGCTGCTTCCAAGGAACCAAACGATCAATTCTGATATTTACTGTCAACAATTAATAAAACTGGATGAAGCAATCAAAGAAAAACGGCCAGAATTGTCAAATCGGAAAGGTGTAGTTTTCCATCAAGATAATGCAAGGCCTCACACATCTTTGGCAACTCGTGGGAAACTATTGGAGCTTGGCTGGGAAGTGATGCCACATCCCCCATACAGCCCTGATCTAGCACCATCTGATTACCATTTATTTCGAAGTTTGCAGAATTCTTTGAATGGTAAAACTTTCACAAATGACGATGACCTTCACTCGCACCTGGTTCAGTTTTTTGCTGATAAGGACCAGAAATTTTATGAGCGCGGAATCATGCAGCTGAAAGAAAGATGGCAAAAGGTCATTGAGCAAAATGGAAAATATATAATTGATTAAAAACTATTCTTTGTTTAAAAAAAGGTGTTTTATTTTATACTACAAAACCGAGAGTACTTAGTTGCCAACCCAATACATTGGCATTTCTAGCCATATGTACTAATGGAGCCTTGTAGAGAACATTGGTTCTTGCCCTAGCTATTGAGAAGGTTGCCGATGATCTAGTGTCAAAACTAGGCACGAGGAAATCAACCTGGGCACAGAAGAATCAATAAAATTATTTATTAATTTATAAAGAAAACCGCCACTAGCTTTGTACCTGCGTATAGCAAGAGAATCAAAATTGTGCATGGCAAGCAGACCCTCATACGTCGAACTAAAGGCAGGATAATGACCATCAATCCTGTAGGATAAATATTCGAGGAAGCTCTTTTGAACACGCTCCAGGAGTACCTACTGGTAATGGTAAAGCGGGTACCAAGCAACTGAAGCATATTCCAATCAGGACCGGACAAGAGAACCATAGAGAACCTTCAAAGTGTACAAACTACTAAAACCCCTGCAAGAACGAATAAGGAACCCAAGACATCTGGAAGACGATGAAGTTATACTACTTATATGCTTCGAAAAGCTAAGATGCGAGTCGAACAATATATATAGATTATAGATAAATTAATATTTTAAATATATTAAATTGTCTAAAAAAAATGTCATGCTATATCTTTATAGTCGGTCGATATTTTACTAGAATCCTGTACATAGCTTTTTCGTTCGCGATACACAGCAGGCCCTGTCCAGGGATACTCACATGCAAGTAGACCTACATATTGTTCGGTACCCAGTTGTATACCTATCTCTATATATTTTACTTTCACAACTTTCTTACAGATTTTATATTAATTATTTTTCGTTTTTAATATACATTGCTTTTAATCATTTAATGTTGATATATAACCCATTTCCACATTCATTTTTGTATTCTGTATACGTATTTCGACAACTAAGTTGTCATCATCAGTATATAATCAAACAGTGTTACACCTGAAAAACTACGGAAAAAATTTGCACGAAACCAATTCCGTTACTTATTAATTTTTAGTCTATTCAAAGCTTAAATATCTTTTATTTAATTTACTTAAATAAAATGAAAACTCTTGTGCTTTTCTTTTCTAACATTTTCCTTTAGCTTTTCGCATATCTTGAACCTCTTATGCTCATCATAATTTAATTCGTTTCTATTTTTTTTTAATTATTGGGACGTTATATAACTCATCGATGTCACTAAACTTGCACAACTAACCGTCGAAAATAGTTAGACGCGTCAACGTGGATCATTTGCGTTTATAATACCGCGGCATTGGAAATAATTTGGCTTCGCAACGTGGGGCAATTTGCCTCACACACATAGCGTAACGATACTTTGGCACACGAACGTGGGGCCACTTTTTGCTTAGCCATATCATAACTTTCCACAATATGAACATTGAAAATCAGCTAATTATTACTTTTAATAATAAAGGTTTTGCATTTTATACACACACACACACACACACACACACACACACACAAATATATATATATATATATATATATATATATATATATATATATATATATATATATAGCAAGAAGCGATGCGTGTCTAGACGCTCGTTTTCACTAAAAAAGTAGAGGAATCCGGTAATAGATGTTTCAATGCTGTGACTGGCATGCTCCGAAGGGAAAAAATAAACAGACCGTGGCTAGCTCAGATTTGTGGTATTTTGTGTATGAGTTCCCTCACTCGTTGATTCGCCCCTTATTCAATTCGCCCTTATCCAATCCACACTGCTGGAAGACGCTACCCATTTAGAATTTGTGGTCGTTTACATATTTCCATACTCTTTTTTCTTATTCTTGTGTGTAGATAGCTATTTTTAGTGGGAGCCTACGTTGACATTAACTGAACACTTCGTCACCACTAGACGTAATGGAATAAAATATCAAGAATAACACTAAGTAATAGTTCGAATAGATTAGAAATTAATTTTTATATTAGCTTCTATCGTTATTGTTTATAAGCACCTTCGATAGAATATTAGTTCTAGAAGTAAAATTTGTAATTTGTAGTTTTACATGTTTTTTTCGGCCACATTTATCTGATGAGAAAACATAAACGGAAATCCTTTATTTACTCTTCAACAATTCTGTATTTTTTTGAGAGTTCGAGAACTTAAAATGGTAAAACAAGACAGAAGTATTGTTGGAATGGACGAAAATGGACGAAGTGCTCTATGAACTTCGCGAACATATTTATTTTTTTCAAATAAATTTCCACAATTTGGAATCGTTGTTCTGGCGTTAAACGATTCATGATGACTTGCCAAACCTTACTGAACAGAAATGTCAACACGGTTTGACATTATCAGCTGTCAAACCCTAGTTATCGATATCGACAGTTTTCATGCAGCCTAAAAAACACCCATTACATTCGTAATCTTAATAAATTTCCAGCTTAAAATTCAATTAGGTTTTATTAAGTAATCGACATTGTGAATAAATAAGAATTCGTAAAAATCTTTTGAAGAGTACTTAAATTCACCGACCACTTAAAGTATTGCCAAATTAATAAAATAATAATACCCACTTCCGTATGTATCTTTTCATTTGAAAAATATTAACCCAAAAAATAATATCACAAAAGGAAAACGTGAAAATAGGTTACATTTCACTCAGCCGACTGAGTTTATTTTGAAATAAAAACGGCACATCGTTATTAGTAGGTGCACTCGTAACGCAAACGAGCACAATTATTCTAAATTAACGTAAAGTTTCATGCACCCAGGACGACTCGGTCGTCTGTCATTAGCTGTGTTTCACGATTGGTAATAAAACGCTGCAGTGTCCCGTATAACTTTACTCTCTCATTGTTTTTACGATTTCGGGCCAATTGCAGTTCGAGAAACGTCTCGCGAAGGAGCTAAACGAAGAAATGCTTAAAAGATAAAAGTTAGTGTCCTTTTGGACAAAGTTTGAGTTTTCTCTTTTATTTTTTTTGTCAATTCTCGGACGAGGATAGCTAGGGATACAGAGAGGAGCGCGTCCGAGAAAAGTTCGTCTTGCAAACTGGGTTAGTAAGTTCAAGTGGATCAGTGACAAGTTCAAATTTGATATACAACTTTGACGTTTAGTTTTTAAAGTGTTCGAGGGTCGAATTTAGTTTGTCGTAATCAGCGGCGTTAAAATGTGTAATTTTAAGACACTTTAAAAATTTTCAAATTGAAATAATTACTAAGTCTTAAGAAGACTAACAAGTCTGTGCTTTTTGGCAGTTTATTTCTAATATTATTCCTTGTCGTTTCTGAGAAGGAATAATGTTAGAAATGAACTACAAAAAGTTGTTTCGCATGCTCATTTCTTATTTTATGAACAGCACTGTATTTTTTGGGAATAATTTAATTCAACCATTTCCTTGTCGTAAGTCAAAAAAAACACCGTTAGATCAAACAACAGTCTGCAACGGACCTGGATGTATATTATCAGAATGTTTGTCGATCGAATACTAACATACTTTTGTTTTCTGATATTTATTCGCTGGTAATAACTATAATATTGTTATATTAACTGAAACGTGGGCTAATGAAAAATTACGTAATTCTAAACTATTTACTAACAAATTTGTAATGTTTAGGTGTGACAGAGTTAGCCTGGATGGAGGTGTTTCTATTGCCATTTCTTCAACATATCAATATGGTGTGGTTAAAATTGATGTTGATGTTGATTTGTTCCAATATAATACAGATTTACTTTGTGTTTCGTTGGTATTATTTTATTAATATTTTACAAACGTCACTGTATAAGTAATTGCAATTTTTGGGAATAATTTAAATCAACAATTCTCTTATCGTAAATCAAAAACACACCATTTGGATCTAGTAACAGTCTGCAACGGACCTGGATGTATATTATCAGAATGTTCGCCGATTGAATGCTAAGATATTTTTATTTTTTTGTATTTATTAGCTAGTAATGATTATGATATTATATTAATTAATTATTTGAAAAGCTTTTGTTAAAAAGATTAAAACCTATTATCGAAGGAAGACATCTCATTCCGGATCATCAATTTGGTTTCCGGAAACTCATTCTACGATTGAACAGATTCATCGTATTACTAATATAATTGAAAAATCATTAGAAGAAAAAAAAGTTTGCTCAACAATATTTTTGGATGCCGCTCAACTATTCGATAAAGTTTGGTACGAAGGATTGATTCACAAGTTTAGATTACTTCTTCCTATTCAGTATTCAAAAATTCTTGAATCACATATTGGGTCTGGGAAAAAGTTCGTGGCTTTTTTTCAGTAAAATTCAACTGGTCCCCGCATGGCGCGTGGACGAATTCATTTAAACCGAATATGCTCCATTATTATCGACAATGTTTCGCCATTTTTTTGGTAGATCCATGATCCCATCGGTGAAAAACTTCTGTGGTTTCTGGTCGAAAAACTGAATCAAGTAGTTTTCACAGGCTTCTTTTGAAACCAACTTAATTCCATTGAGAGAGTTCTGCAGAGATCGAAACAGATGATAGTCAGAGGGTGCCATATCCGGACTGTAAGGTGGGTGCATCAAAACTTCCCAACCAAACTCTCTCAATTTTTGACGGGTCATCAAAGAAGTGTGTGGTCGGGCGTTGTCATGATGGAAGACAACACCTTTCCTATTAATCAATTCGGGCCGTTTTCTTTCAATCGCCTGGCGTAATCTCTCTAGTTGTGCACAGTAGAGTTGAGAATCAATCGTCTGACCAGTTGGAAGTAGCTCGTAGTGGACGATTCCCCTCCAGTCCCACCATACACACAGCATCACTTTTTTTGGCGTCAATGTTGGCTTAGCGAACGCTTGTGACGGCTCACCATCCTTTATCCACGATCTTTTACGCTTCCGATTATCGTACGTAATCCATTTTTCATCTCCGGTTATTAAATGTTTCAGAAACGGCTCGATTTCATTCCGTTTCAGCAGCGCATCGCAGATGTTAATTCGGTCAATCATGTTTTTCACGCTCAACTCATGAGGAACCCATACGTCAAGCTTTTTTTTGTAATCAGCTTTGTGTAAATGGTTCAAAACAGTTTTGTGGTCAATGCCTAGCTCCATGCCAATATCGACACTGCTGATATGCTTATCTTGTTGGACTTTTTCAAGAATTTCATCAGATTTTTCAGTGATTGGACGACCGGAGCGTGACTCATCTTTCACATTGAAATTTCCAGAACGAAAGCGAGCGAACCATTTCCGCGCAACAGATTTCGATAAAGTACCTTCACCGTACACAGCACAAATTTTATCACAAGCCTGCGCAGCGTTCTTCCCCTTATCATAATAATATTGCAGAATATAGCGAAATTTCTCAATATTCTTCTCCATTTTCAAGTGCGAATAACTTTCCAACCACTGCACCGATTACAATGCTTCTACGCTCAAACTAACGTTCGGAAGGTCATCTAAAAAACGAGCCCTCGGTGGTGTCGCTGTGACTTGTTGTTCTTTAGTTATCGGCAACCAATGCCATCTATCGGGAAAAACGCCACGAACTTTTTCCCAGACCCAATATATCAGAAAGGAGTGCCACAGGGCAGTGTATTGGGATCAATTCTATATCTTCCGAACAACATGTAGTTGACACATTTGCCGACTGTATCGTAATCAAGGCTATTGGTAATAACAATACTAAGTCAACAGAAAAGCAGCAAATTGTTATAGCTGAAGTATAAAATTGGACAAGGAAATGACGGATAAAACTTAATGAGGCGAAGTCAGTGCATGCTGACTTTACCAATAAAAGAATTGAGCACAGGCCAGTTTATATTAACCAACAAATTATTACGTATGAAAATACAGCTAAATATCTGGGCATGACTCTATATACCAGACTTAGATGGAAGCCGCATGTAAAGAAAAACAAGAACTTTGGCTAAAATACAGAAAGATGGTTAATGAGGCGGTATTCAACCTTATCAGTCTACAACAAACTCCTGCTTTATCAAAAAGTCCTTAAACCAGTTGGGACTTATGATATTCAACTTTGAGGTTGTGCCAATAAAAGCAATAAAAATATCATAAAAAGATTACAGAACAAAGTACTTCAAGACATTGTCGATGCACCCTGATACATACGGAATGACAATTTACATAAGAATTTGGATGTACAAACTGTCGATAGCGTCATCAAAAAGTATGCTCAAAGTCGTGAACAACGACTTCAGTAGCACGTAAATCCCGAAGCCCTTCAGCTGCTGGATAATGCGGATATGAAAAGGAGATTTAAAAGAACTAAACCGTTTGAGTTAGCTTAATGAGTGCAAAAGCAAAGTGTGGAAGTGAGACTATTTAACAAACTAGACTATTTAAACACTTTGGACACTGATGAGTATACTTGCACCACGCCAATCGTCGTGGAGCAAGCGTCTGTCTATATACGCTCCAGAAATGAGATAGACGCGTTCTCGCTTTGTCGTTCAATACATTTTTGTATTGGACGAGAGTGGGAGGCAATGATTATTCGTTATTTTTCTGTATCGAAAAGATACGATCAACTCTGCGAAGGAATCGTCCATTAATAACACAAGTCTGCCTGACGATAAGTGTGATTCTCTGAAACATATGTAGTAGATAGGATGTTATTAATATTTAAATGATTGCTTTTAACATTCTATAATAATATAACAACTCTATCCAAAAACAATTTGATTGCTTTATTCACTTAAGTCGTTACATCATCAATTCATGAATTTGTTTGTAATACCACTGATTGTAGAACCTTCCGATGTGATAATTACCCCTGTCCTACTATCATTGAAATTACAAATTTATAGTTTTAATTTATTGTCCTGCTTCAAAACCATAAATTCTGGTACCGAGACACCAGCACAAAACAGAAATGGAGCCATTTATATACTCCACTTTCTCGCTATACCTTTAAGTAAAACGCCGTGATAAATGCGCATACAAAAATCGCATTCATACATTACTTTCATGTTAGCAAGCGCTTTCCCGTGCATTCTATATTTGTACACGTAAAACGTATTTTCCGAGTACGCAAAAGTCTTTTAACGTATCGGAACTTCAGTTTCAAACAGATTTAAATTACGCGATCGTCAGGGACGATACCAATAACAGCGAGTTATGGACGTGCATATACATACCTGCTTGTACTCTCACCAATAAAGTTCTGTCTCTGTCAGTAACGGCAGAGAAAGGAAACCGATTTACACATCAAGAGGGCCTCATGTAAATTTCTTAAAAGGATCCATGTAGTACAACGGACGCACAAAATTGATGGCGTGGAAGTACATACACACACACGAACATTTTACGGGAGTTTAGGAGCATTTTGTCATTCTTATAGTCAATGCACGATGTGAACAAACTTCTTTGAATATCGCACAGTGCTGTAATGGGAAGGGAAGGTTCCATAAAATAAACGCGCAATATTTAACGACCTGAAAAGGCAGAAGAAACTCCTTCGCAGGTTTATTTTGAAAACTATAGTTAAAGCGTATTGTCTAATTTTATAAATAAGTTTTTATAATACATACGTGGGTTATCATTTAAGTTTAGTATTTATAAAACTGGAACAAAACAGTAGATAGGTTTTAAAGACTTCGTTGTTTTTCGAAGTATTCTCCATGAAGATTATTGTACTTTTGCATACGCTTGAACCAACTCTGGAAGCAGTTGTTCCTTTCTTTTAAAAAATGCAAAAGACAATGTCGAGGACAACAAAAAATCGAGAATTTACGAAATTAAATGTCTAGATTGCAGTAAACAATACATCGGCAAAACAAAACGATCAATAGAAATGAGAAATATAGAACATATTGCGCACATAAAATTCAAACGGCCAGAAAAATCCGGTTTAGCAAAACATGTGTTGGAAAGTAATCATAGTGTAACCGTGGATTGTTTGCATTTGGTAAAAAATGTGTGTAATTATTGCGTATGAAGAAAAAAGACCATGTATTTAACACTGACTTGGGTTCTATCCATAACTCATCTCTCTTTGACCTCTTATACAATAGACAAGGGAGGACGCAACAAACGCATGTGGGTACTTTTCTTGCATTTGGGTTCGTTTAAGACTAGAACACAATCTTTTTTAAAAATTATATGAAACGAATATACAGTGTACGTTCTGGCCGTCAATGGTACAGATCGTGTACGGAATTTGTTTCGTGCGGGTTATTGCCGTAGTTTTCCAGGCGAGACACTCTTTAATTATCTGCTGATGATGACAACTTAGTTGTCGAAATACGTATACAGAATATGAAAATTAATGTGGAAAGGAGTTATATATCAACCTTAAGTGATTAAATTCTTGGACTTTAAGATTTCTTTTAATTTTATTAAATTTCTCAAATCTTTGGCGTATATTACATATTTTGTGACAACTAAAATAATCATCCTGTATAGTATGTTGAAGGGTGCTTAGACTGTAAAAAAGCATTTCAGGTGGTACTAACTTTGAATTTGTACTGCCGAAAATGAACAGGGAGAAAAGTATAAATACAAATTTCTCATTTGCATCTGAAAAAAAAAACACTTTCACAAAAGCTAACACACCTACGTCACCTCTACAGCAAAACCGTCATTTATCAAAAAAGGTAAAGTTTATTCCCGAAATGTACACGTCGTAAAATGTTAAAGCTGAAATTTTTTGGACAACGCACGTATTCTATAATAACTTTCACGACTCGGCTCGTAAATACGCCGCCCCGTTGTGTTCATCAGGAACTAATGTGACGTCCCTTTAAGGTGAATATTGCGTGCGCGGTCACATCTAGTTTCGGAGATTCAATTAATATTAATTTACGTTCGTTCGGGCTGTCACCGTTGGAAATCACCCACCGCATTTGTTCTTACACTTTTACGTGGTGTCATAGCATAATTACATAGCTTTTCCACAAAAAGACACTCATGTGTAGGTTTTATAATATTTAATAGTAATAATAATAATAAAACACCTGCTCAATCGTCGTTTTGGACATGATTTCGTCTGCGTTTAAATACAAAGATATTAATATAAATAGTAATAAATAGTAATATTCTTTCTCGCAGAGGTACAAAACATTTACCGTTTTATGATATACAGTGTGTATCAGCCAAATGGAATAAATTCGATAATAATTAAATGGAAGGGTGTTCGAAAAATCGCTCGGACACGTCGATTGGGATTTTTAGTTGCGTATTTTCTTAAATAAAAAGTTGATATACAGGGTGTGTCACGTAAAAGTGGTCAATACCAACTTTCTTATTTTAAATACAATACTCTGTGAAATATTAAATTTTTGGATTCTTTAGAAAATTCCAGATATATTTCATGTACAATGTCCTATACCTATCTTCGACTGTTTCGGAAATATTAAATGTTTTCAGATTAATTTGAAAAATTTTTGATAATGTAAAAAATAACAAGAAAAACATTAATGTCACTGTAGGAGATGTTCAAAATGTTCGCCGCAAACGTCGCAACATCTCAGGTCAACCATTCACCGTATTTACCGGATTCGGCCCCTTGTGATTTCTATTTATTCTCCAAACTACATTTGCCGATGAAAGGACAGTGGTATACCGACGTCGAAGCCATTAAAAAGGCGTCGACAGCGATATTGAATGACATCTTTAAAGATGAACTTTGTTCGACACAGTAATTGACCATGCAAAACATTGTATTGAAGCCGAAAGCGACTATTTTGAATAAAATAAATGATTTTGACCGAAATAGTAAGCTTTTGTTTTTATTTTAAAAAAGTTGAGCTTCCTCTACGACAGACTGTGCAGGATTTTAATCTTTACAAATAAAAGAATTGCGCTAACAAAGTTAAACATCTAACCCGAACAACGCACAAACTATTCAAGCCCGAATAACGTAAAGATTCTTTTGGACGGTTCTGTATACGTCTGCCCCAGATTTCGCCCACACGGACGCTCGCACTTACCCTTTGTAAATCACATGCACAACCACTTACTCACGCCGCCCAAATCTTAAGTGACACAGATTAAATCAGGTCCGCTGTTGCCCTCGCCCTGGCGGCGCTTTGATATCTAGATTGGGGTAGTTTATCCACCCGCTACAGAGCAATCTTTTAACGTTCTCGGTCGCCACTAGAAATGAATTATGTACCCGAACAATTTAGTTTCGTGTTTAGACGGATAAACATGCGGACGAAACTGAAATGGATGGCGTCCTCTTAGCTGTGAATTTAAAATAAAGCATCCTGGGGATATTTCCTTTTTATTTAGTCCGTAGTTGGGATTTACTGGACTGGTTAGTATGTAGTTTGGCTCTGAGGCGAAGTTTATGGCTGTTTTCTAAATGCGCTAATTCTGGGGATTACACTATCGGTTTTCGAATGTGGAAAGTGGAATTGCATTCATTCTTGGTTTAAAGTACCGACGTAATGCTCTCGCGTTGGGTTATAATACGAAAATATACGGAAATACTCCACATAGGTGCATACGCTAGTGGTCATGGGAATTCAGACAACACATATTCAAACCAAAATTTTTTTTTCACTTCTCCAGAAAAACTTAATCGGGTTGAATCACTTCTTGGGATTGTGTTATACACGTTCAATTTTCTATTAAAAAAATTCCGTTTTTTCTTTTTGAACAAATGGCGTGAAACGTTAGTTTAAAAATGTCGGTGGCAGCTTCTACTTAAACAACGGAAATGCATACGTTATAATTCTAGAAAAGGATGGGTATACGATGCTACCATTAAACACAAAAAAAGAGGGTCCGACGAACCAAAAGATTTAAAATAAGAATGGTAAAATAAACTTGGAAATAAATTATGCAAAATTAGCAGGAATAACAGAAAGTCTGAGAATATTCCTTGCGAGACAAAACTAAATCAAATAGAAAAACCACGCAGTTCTAACCTGGAATCCGAAAACAATCTGTAGATAACGAACGTGAAAGACTACAAAGCAAATTGTTCCACATTTATTTTCTCGGTACTGGACGAAAGCTGTAACCAATTCTATTACACAGGCGTACACCTTACAACTTTTCAAAGGTTATCATTTATTCGTATAAGATCCAATTTAAAGTGCTCATTCCAGGTCGGCTTGAATAAATATGTTCTTATTGTTACTGTTGTGTATGGAGAATCCTGTATTTTAAATCTCGTAAGTAAAGATTAAAATAAACGCATATTTTCCTTTCCCATTTTGTGATTTCAATAAATGATTTCGGAAATACCAATGGGACACATAAATTACTAAAATTACATTTTAAAATGATTTAATGTACTCTTCTTTTTTATTAGAAATACGGTACTAAATGTCTGGAGGTGTTTCATTTCCCATTGATCATCGAGATATAACGAAAAGACGAAAAGAAAAAAACCTTATGGCATCTAAAACCGGGAAAAGTTTCTAATAATAACACGAGGGTGGACGTCTATTTATAGACCATAATCTTCTTACTTTTCCTTCCTGGCAACCTCGTCGATATTCTTCACTCGACGTTGGAGATATCACTGTCTTCCTTTTCCCTTATATTTTTGTTTTGTTCTTCCAATTACATTAGTACCTCCTTATTCAACACTATATATATACATTGGCCGGGCCAAGTATACGGTGGCATAATATCGGAAATAACCGCGATTTTTCTCTCCACGTTATAAGCTGGAAAAATGTAATTTATCAGATGTCAGTTTTCATCTTTCGATCATCACCGACATCACTGACAGAGAAAAGAATATACATATCTATTCCCGCGTGTGCGGGAGTTTTTCCCTTCCGTCCTGTCAAGGTACTAGCTGTCGGTCGTACCTTCTTCCCTAACTCGTCTTGTCGTAAAAAACATGGAGTGCTTTTTCTTTTTCGCATGATTTACTGATACAGGATAACATCTACAGCTTCCGATCGTCATTATTTATATATTAGATTTGGATTATAGGCCGTTTGAGTGTTAGTTTTATGTATATAACTACCAAATGAATTTATTTAATGTACTTAAGGTGTACTATTTAATGTTGTTCATGATTCAGAACGTATTTATCCTTAAATTGACTGTCCCAGATTCATTTTAAAAGCGATGTATATATAATATTAATCAGATCTTTTAAAATTTTGCTTTTCCAGTCCATTATCCGTTTATCTTCCAGATCTTCCTCCACTGTTTCTCCGACACTCTCCTGGACCGTCTCCGTCTCTTTTTGCTATTGGTTCTTTCCACCTATCTTTGGCCAGTCATTCTTCGCTTAGTCCCTCCAAATAACCTGCCTCTCATGTTGTCTCTATTAACTTTATCTATACGTCGTGACGGACCGCCGCTTGTGCCGGAGGACCCTCATCATCCTGCTTTATATATTAATATTCAATATTCCTCCCAACCCTCTTCTACTCAGTTTCCAGTCTCCTATAAAACTTCACTACAATTTCCGTAAAGCCAACCTCAACAATCTCTACAATGTCTTGGTTAGACTGATTAGTCTTTCCTTGACGATTTCAAAGATGTTAACCTAGCATTAAAAGTCTTTTATACTGCTATTTATAAGACATTCGACAGATCTTTCCTAAGTTTAAATCCTCTGCTGCATCACCCACCCTTCGTGGTTTACTAGGTATATTATAACAAATTTGAAACTAAAACAGTACTACCCCATTCTTCAAGCTTTTCAAGAGCCCAAAGGCTGAGAAGGTGACTATTGAAAAGGTCGGCCGCTTTCAATTCTTGAACGAGTCGAATTTTGTATACTTTGGAACCAAGATCCTTACGTAAAACCAAGCTGTCGAGATCTACGTGGACTTGATTCTTCGCGGTCATCGCGTACCTTCTCAGCTACCATCGCTTTATTTTCTTCACTACGGGCTGGACGTGGTCTATTTGGTCGCATATTATCCAATAGCGAAAACTGAGTTTCAAATTTTTCGATGGTGTAACGAATTGTGTGTTCGCTGGGCGGATTACGCAGACCATAAGTTGCTCCAAGTGTACGAAGCACATTTCGCGTAAGACGCTGATTTTCCAAATACACCTGAATAATTTTTAGACGCCGTGCCGGGCTGAGTTTACTCATAATAAAATTTCACACAATACGTAACCAAAATAGCTCGAAAATTTGACACGACTCGCGCTTTACCTGGCGAAAATCGCTACTGAAAAAGGTACATTATAATGAATCAGCCATTATAACAGTTCAAGTAAGAGGATAGTTGGACAAGTAGTGAGAATGACACATAGGCGGCGCTCTAATTGGTGAAACAAATGCATTGTAATTTAGGTTGCCTATTTATATGTATACATTCCGATATTTAGATAAATCGGTTGATTAGTTTATTTTTGACACCTGATTGAAAAAGAAGCAACACGTCGTTTTCTTAAAATGTAAAACGCAGAATATCGTGCGGTGATTAAATACTTCATAATTAAGGGTATGAAGGCTACCGAAATAAGAGATGAGTTACGGGAAACATTAGGTGAATCTGCTCCATCATCCGCCAGAATAAGTAGATGGGTAAATGAACTTAAACGTGATAGCACAAGCTGTGTTGATGAAGCGCGCTCTGGAGCACCAAAAATCGTGACTTCTAAGGAAATGATTATAAAAATCTATAATATTATTACGCAAGATCGACGACTCAAAGTGAGAGAGATAGCAGACATGGTAAACAGAATGCGTACACCACATTTTAACGAAAGAATTGGGTCTTTCCAAGCTGTAGGCAAGATGGGTGCCGCGATTGCCTACGACTGATCAAAAGTTCACTCGTTTGCGCATTTCCAATGAGTGTTTGGACCTTTATAAGCGGAATCCGGTTGATTTTTGTAGGCGATTCGCTACTTGCGATGAAACCTTGATACACTACAGTACACCCGAAACTAAACAACACTCGAAACAATGGTTAGAACGTGGTTCTGCACCACCAAAGAAAGCGAAAATCACTTTATCGGCAAACAAGGTGATGGCATCAATTTTTTTTGGTTCAAAGGGCATTTTGCTCATTGATTACCTTCAGAAAGGTGCCACAATAAACGGACAATATTATGCAGAACTTTTACAAAAATTAAATGTTAAGATTCGTGCTAAACGGCCAGGAATGGCAAAGAAAGAGATTCTGTTTCACCAAGACAACGCTCCCTCGCATACCGGCACAGTTGCGATGTCCAAAACCCACGAGTTGCATTTCTAATTAGTACCGCATGCGCCTTATTCGCCGGATCTAGCCCCTTCCGACTTCCACCTTTTTCCAAAATTGAAAACGGCACTAGGTGGAAAGATATTTTCGTCTAACGACGAGCTTATCATCTTCGTAAATGAGTATTTTGCAAGCCTTCCGGAATCGCATTTTAGAGATGGCATAAGGGCATTGGAGCACCGTTGGAAAAAATATATTGCTCTTTTAGGAGAATTTATTGAAAAATAAAAATTATTTTGTATTTAAAAAATTCGTTTTTTTTTCCATTCTCACTACTTGTCAAACTACCCTCGTACATATTTTTATGAATTTTCTCTTTGTATACACCAAAAGTATATTTTTTTCTAATTACAACTCTGAAGCATGTACATTTTTCCAATTTCTACCGTATTTTTATTTACAATATTTTATTATATATATATATATAATTATGTACACAAACTAATATTAAACATTTATTTATCTACTTGCAGTCCAATATATAAATATTTTTTTTCTTCCAAACAAAAAACTTTTAACTTATATTTGCTTATGTATTCTACATCATCTCATAATAGTACATTTTGTACAGCAAACGAAACAGTTACCAATTACTCTTGTATCGTAATTAATATTTGAAGAAGTAGATTTTTAGTGTCAAAAATGAACTATAATTTTCTTACGTAAATTCAGTCTACCACAAATGGGGAAAGGATAATGTCCTTCGTTCAGATAGAACCGATTACAATAATGGACATTTCTGTAGGATGCTGGCTTTAAAGACGTAGCCAAGGTAGAAATAGGTAGATGTAATGTTCTTAATGCCACTCAGAGGACCGATGTTAATACACCTGTTTCGGCGTTTTCGCTGACGTAAGACGAGATTCGATGAAGGAGGACGTTCGGATTTGAAATCGGACACGCCAGCGGAAGGGACGCTCCAGTTTCCCCGTTTAACTAGTTTCCTTTACCAAGTGCCTTCCACCACCGAGAGCGAAACTGATGATTCATTTAATGGACCGCAGGCTTAAATTACTTACACCAAGGGAATGGATTAGAGTTTCCCCATTGAGACCCTTACGTCTGCTGGAACCTCTGGCAATGTTTTCGTAAAACTAATTAATGTTTACTTTGAACTTCAATTAATCCGCAAAAATTTTAGAGGAATATTATTACATGACGTCGAGGCCAGGTAAATAAATTACGAATTTGTATACAGAGAAACTCGAGGATAATTTATATTTCGATTTCGCAATATTTAATTTCCCCAGGCTTAGCTAAAATAACAGTAATACGTATAATAATAGCTATCAACATTTGTTCTGTTTCTTGTTACTTCAAGAACATATTGTTCATGTTATATTCTTGCTAAACGTAAGGCCTCCACGAAGTTTTTGAATGTTTTTTCTCGTCAATCGCCAAGCATGCATTCTTTGCTTGTTGTAGTTTCTCGTGTATCAGTCGATCAGCAAACCTTGATGTAAAATACTCGAACTATAAAAGGAAGTTGGTCTACTTTAAAAAATCACTGCTATACTATTAGAATTTCCTATTTCTTATTAATAATTTAATAGTAAAACATTGAGTCATTTTAACGAATATAATTTAATGTAATGGGTTTTTTAAGCTGCACGAGAACTATCGATATCGCTAACTAGGATTTGACAGCTGATAATGTCAAACTGTGTTGCTATTTCTGTTCAGTATTATTTGGTAAGTCAACATGAATCGTTTAACGCCAGAACAACGCTTCGAAATTGTGGAAATTTACTTTGAAAAAAATAAATCCGCTCGCGAAGTTCATAGAGCACTTCGTCCATTTTACGGTCAATACAGTCGGCCTAGTGAGCAAGCAATTCGTGCAGTTATTGATCGTTTTCGCACTAATTTTATTCTTCTCGATTCAAAACCATCAACAAGACAAAGAAATGTGCGTATCGAAGAGAATATTGCTGCTGTAGCGAGAAGTATTGAAGAAGACGTCGAAATGTCGATTCGTCGTCGTTCTCAACTTGTTGGCCTTTGTCCTTCGACTGCGTGGAAAATTTTACGTAAGGATCTTGGTTTACGTGCCTATAAAATACAGCTAGCTCGTGCAAGAATTGAAGCCAAACGACCATCGCACCACCAAACTGGCCGAAGATGAGCATTTTGTCAAAGAATTGTCTTTAGTGTTGAAGCTCATTTCTGGTTAAATGGCTATGTCAATAAGCAAAATTACCGTATTCCGAGCGAAGACAATCCTCAAGCCGTTAACGAATCACCATTACATCCATTAAAATTGACTGTTTGGTGCGGTTTCATCATCGGTCCTTATTTCTTTCGTAATGAGGAAGGAGCTGCCGTTAAGGTGTATGGCGAGAGCTATTGAGTCATGCTGACTGAATTTTTGGTTTCCAAAAATTAATCAGCTAAACAACGACGACATTTGATTCCAACAAGATGACGCAACTTGCCGTACAGCGCGCTTAGCAATCGATTTATTACAAAATCAATTTGGTGACAACTTTATTTCCAGAAGTGGTCCTGCATACTGACACCCTCGTTCGTGCGATTTAGCGCCTCTGGATTACTTTTTATGGGGTTATGTTAAGTTATTGGTTTATGCTGACAAACCAGCAACACTTGAAGTATTGTAAGCCAATATTCAAGCCACCATTGACGCCATAGGCCAGATTTATTGGAAAGATAGTCAAAAATTTGACTGATCGAATGGACCATGTAACTCGTAGCCGCGGCGAACGTATGTCGGAAATCATATTTAAAAAATAAATGGCATGAAATTAACTACCAGATTATGATAAAAAAAAATTTAATTCCAACAATATTTCTGTCTTGTATTATTTTAAGTTCTCAAGCTCTTAAAAAAACACCCTATACTATTTAGTTTTCTTTGTTTTCACACTAATAATTCAATAGTATACAGTCAGTAATTACCGTTAATGATTTTGTTTTAATATTAATAATGACAATTTAAAATTTTATACAAGTTGTACATTCTGAGTATGCAATCTTTAATTTGACTGCTATTGTACCAAATTTATGCCTAACCTAATATACGCAAACTTGAGAAAAATGCTTTGCGAAACTTAACTTTGTATACAGGATTAACTTGGCCAGCTGAAGTATTTATCATAGTTTTGTTTCTCGCCTGGCTATTATAATTACACTTGCTTATGAATGTTTGGTTTCTTTGTTTTTGTGTATACATACATTAGTAGTTGTGCCTATACTCTCCATTGCCACCTGCGATTTGGATAAAAGCTCATTTTGGTCATGGTTTGGCCAAGAAGAAATTCATAAAAATATGCATTTGAACTACTATACATATTTAGAGTTTATTAGTAGATGGTTTATAAAGTATTTTGAAGGCTCTATAGTCTGTTATGATAGCAATATATAATATATATATATATATATATATATATATATATATATATATATATACATATGTGGGATGTCTTTTATGTTTTGCATTGTGGAACATAGAGGACGCCAGTAAGTACAGTATTAAAAATTGACCTCCATTTTTATTTAACCTAAATCCAAAGTTTCAGTGCGATATGTGTAGTGTTGTAGCTACAACGAACTATCAAAGTTGACTAGTTGAAAAATAGAATTAAACCGAGAACATTGATGAACGTTGATGCTGTGCGCAAGATCATCAACAATGATCGACATGTGACATATCGCCAGATTGAAGCATTATTGGGGATTTCGAAGACCTCAATTCGAACAATTTTGCATAAAGAATTGCGTGTAAAAAAATTAGTTTCCCGGTGGATACCGCATCTATTGACCGAAGAACAGCAAGCAGTGAATTGATATCAAAAAGTCATCATCATCTTCGACCCCTTCCCGACATTTAGAAAACTGCTCGTATCATTCAAAAAAAAACTCGCGCACGTGACATAACAACAAACACCTCCTTTAATATTAGTATACATTCTGTTGGCGATTTTTTTAATTTGACAAGGAATTTCAAGTTAATTCGCTGCTCGATTTTTATGTCAACAATTATGTTGTCACAGTGTCTTCTACAATTAAAGCTCGAAAGTAAACTAAAGAAGACAGAGAGACGAAACTACGGGTTGTTGCTTGGAAAGTATCAAGATCAATGATAATCCAATTACAGCTTCGCCCGATGCGGCTGCGCGATGGAAGGAGCGCAGTCTCGTTATTTAATTGCCGTATCTCGTATAGCTGTAAAAAATATTGAAGGTTGAAGAAAATAAATAACTTGAAAAAGGGGACCCTCTTCCCAAACGTCGTTAATATTTATAATAAATTAAATGATCGAAATTCCTAATGAAAAGGAGTAAAGATTATAATTAGAACAAGACGACCAACATATTAAAAAAAGAAAAAGATACGTATATACTACTGTGGGCAAAAAATAGTAAGACTTTGTTCATAATTTTTAAATTCTTAATTTATTCTTCCAAAGCTATTACGTCCCCTTCAAAGTAATCCCCCTGGCTACAATACACTTGTGCCAACGTTTCTTCCAATTCTCGAAACAGTTGTTAAAGTCAATTTCAGGAATAGCCTTCAATGCTCGTAGCGATTCAAGTTTAATGTCTTCAATTGACTCAAAACGGTTTCCCCGGAGCGGTCGTTTGAGTTTGCCGAATAGCCAGAAGTCACACGGAGCTAAATCAGGCGAATACAGTGGTTGCGGCACGATATTGGCTGAAAATTTGGCGAAAAACTCACGAAGAATTAATGCAGTATGCGACGGTGCATTATTGTGGTGCAAAAACCAAGATTTGTCGGCCCATAATTCTGGCCTCTTTTTACGAATAGCATTGCGTAAACGACGCATAACACTGAAATAGTATTCTTTGTTGACAGTTTGGCCGGTCGGAAGGAATTCGGAGTGCACCACACCTCGATAATCGAAGAAAACTGTCAACATAACCTTGATTTTTGACTTGCTTTGACGTGGTTTTTTGGGCTTCGGCTCACCTTTGATACGATATTCGGCCGATTGATCGTCTGTTTCCGGGTCATGAGCGTAGATCCAAGTCTCATCTCCAGTTATGATGCCTTTCATTTTGTCTTGATAGTCGGAAAGCATTGTTTCACAGACGTCAGCGCGATGCTGTTTTTCGAAAAAATTGAGTGATTTTGGAACAAATCGTGCTTTCACTTTTCTTAGGCCCGAATGATCTTTCAAAATGGTTTTCACTGATCCTTCCGATATTCCAACGATGCCAGTAAGGTCTCTAACTGTTAATCGTCGATTCTCAAGCACCAATTCCTTGATTCTATTGACGTGTTGATCATCAGTTAATATTGATGGCCGTCCTGGACGTCGTTCGTCATCAACGCGTTCTCGACACTCTTTGAATAATTTGTACCAATCAAAAACACTTGCTCGCGACAAACAATTATCACCGAAGGCCTTTTGCAACATTCTGAACGTTTCGGCACCAGAAATTTGATTCCGTACACAAAATTTAATGGAACTTCTTTCTTGAATAATTTCACTCATTGTAAAAATCGCCGAATGCACTTTTTGTACTTCAGAAAGACAAGCGTATACTAAATACTAATGATTATTTTGATGTGACATTTGGCACAGATGTCACTGACAGTCATGCCAACCTAGAAAAAAATATTTCGACGAATGGGTTTTCGCGCGAAATTTAAATTAAAAAGTCTTACTATTTTTTGCCCACAGTAGTACATACAAATAAACATTCGGAAAAACTATTAAAGGTTTTAGAAATTTATTGACTACAAGAACTAATTTGATATACTCTCTTTTATATAGAATACACTCGAGCACGAAGGAATCGTAAAAAAGGGGGTGAAAAGCAATGAAGAGGAAAATAAACGGAAACCGTATACCACCCAACTGCTACTTAACTATAAAAAGATATCTACACATCCTGCTTATTAAGTATACGGAGATCGAAACAGCAGAGGGAGAAGCAAACGAAAAAAAAGTAGATACACGACTAACGTAATAAATGAGAGGCCTGGTGAAAGTGCAGGTCGATTAGTAGACTGGAGGAGTTGAATTTAAAGAGAATCCGACGTGGACAGGAGGAAAGGGCGCGCCGAGTTCCGTTGGGACTGAGACGACATCGAAACTCGCTCCCGTATCGAATACCAATTAGATCTTTAGAGTGCAAATGCCCACAAATTCCCGAAATAACGAATTCCTAATTGCTCAATTATTAAATTCTGAGCGCGATACGTTCTCGGCGTTTCAATACTCATCGGTGCCAATCTGCCTCGACCTCTTCTGTTTTACGCGTCTCCAACACCCTCTTTCGCTCTTCGCGTCGTCTTCTGTCTCTTCGCGTTAATCGTGCTCTTTCTTAGAATGATCGGTTGCAAGGTATACGTAGCGAGTGCTTTTGATCCCCCGACTATAAATGAAAGAACAGTAATATAAAAAAGCATTTCTTCCCAAGAGAAAATAATCCAGGTAGGACGAAATAATAATAAGTTTTGTAGCAGGACATAGAGGACGCCACTAATTAAATGTAAAAACTAAAAATTAACCTTCATCTTTAGTTAACCTAAATCCAAAGTTTCAGTGCGGTACGTGCAGTATTGTAGCTACAACGAATTGTCAAAGTTGACTAGTTGAAAAATAGAATTAAGCCGAGAACATTTTCGCGGAGCAATTTTTTATAATTTTCGAAGACAATTATCTCAATAAGAATGCCTGCCGAATTGGTTTCTGTTTTGGGTAATGAAGCACCACATCAATCGATAATTTTTCATTGGTATGTAGAATGAGAACATGGACGGAGTAGTCTTACCGATGATCCAAGAACAGGTTCACTAAAAATGGCAGTCACTCAGTAAAACGTTGATGCTCTGCGCAAGATCATCAACGAAGACCGACATGTGTCATATCGCCAGATCGAAGCATTATTGGGGATTTCAAAGACCTCAATTCAAAAAATTTTGTATAAGGAATTGTGTGTAAAAATGAGCTTCCCGTTGGATACCGTGTCTGTGACAGAAGCACAGAAAGCAGCCAGGGTGAATTGGTGTCAAAAAACTTTAGATCTTTTCAACGCCTTAAAGTCTCAAAACGTGTACAATATTGTTAGTGGTGATGAATCTTGGATTTACTCGTACGAGCCAGAAAATAAACGCCAGTCGTCTGTTTGGGTGTTTCAAAGTGAAGAAAAGCCGACAAAAGTCATTCGTTTTCGAAGTATCTCTAGAAGGGTGGTCATTTGTCTCGAAAGCAGGTCATGCAGCAACAATTCCTCTACAAGACCAAAGAACTGTTACTGCCAATTGGTATACAACTATTTGTTTGCCGTAAGTCTTCGCTGACCTTCGAGAAACTAACCCCGACCGACGAATCATTCTCCACTAAGACAATACAAGTTCGCACACAGCACGCAAGATAATTGAATTTTTAACCCAACAAAACGTCGAATTGTTGGATCATCCTCCGTACGGTCCGAATCTAAGTCCCAACGATTTCTTTACCCTTCCCAAAATCAAGAACGGACTGCGTGGTCAAAGGTTCCAGTCGTCAGAAGGAGCAGTCGATGCCTTCAGAAACGTAATTTTGATTATACATACCAACAAACGAGTGGAACAACTGCTTCCAGAGTTGGTTCGAGCGCATGCAAAAGAAGAACAATGAAGTCCTTAAAATCTATCTATTGTTTATTCCAGTTTTATATACAAAACTTAAAAACAATCAATACACTACTAAAATATACGTATTAAGTCCACGACAAAGAAAAAACATCGATTGATGCGCGAACCTGTACGAGACGTTAATTCTTAGTGTTGGAAGGACAAGGGGAAATGGTACCTAGCAGCTGCACGTAGTATTAATAAATTTATTTGTGATAATAAAATTTGCCGCTAAGAAACTTCTTTTGCCTTCGCGTTGTCGATTGTTTGTCGAATATGGAGTAAATAGTAAAGCTCCACTTTAAGAACGAACGACGTACATACAATTTTTTCTATCTTTCGTCATTATTTAAAAATTTCCATCTACATTTTTTTGCGAAATGTTCGATTTTACGACCTAAAGGATTCCGAATAAAATCATAATGCCATCCACCATAAATGAAAAAGCACTGTCTTAATAACTTTTTGCTACTTCTCGTTTTAGCATTTTTTTCCTGAGTTTAAAGGAAAAAAGAACAGGGCATCACGAGCCGTTGTCTCCACTCGTGAGCCCATTGTTTCGCCTATCTCGTCGTCCCCTTCTCGCCTTTCCAGTGAATTATTGCCAGGGAATCTATCATCTATTTGTAAATCGATCGACGTCGAGAAATCTCCTCCACTTGTCTTTCGTATTCACATTTCGAGTGGTTCATGAATATCGCCGTCGAAGAGGCAGATAACTTTCAGATTTTTCAGAGGTTGTAAGTTCTTAGATTTATTGCTGGGGATGGCTTGGAACGTAAGGCAAGAGAAAAAAACGGGCGGCAAAAAAACTATATTTTCTGTAATATTATTCCTTTCACGGGGATATCTATTTTTAGCTTTAGCTAGAAATTAGATATATGGATCGTTTTCTGTTTGTTAGGCGATTGAAGATGACAGGAGACTTTTTATAGTTTCCAGCTATGTCTTATTTGTCGTATAATGTTTATCACATTAAACTTTCCTAAAAGAACTTGATTATATATGAGGAAGTTGTTTTTATAGTCTAGACCTGAATATGAAAACAAAAGACTAAAGCATTAACAAAAATTTATTTCTTGATGTATTGAGGTGTTCGGAAATGAACAATTCTTTTATGGTACATAAGTGTCTTATTTTTGTCAATATTCAGATAAAAGCATGATCGTGCATTCGTAAAGCTTCAGATCTTTACTTGCAAAAATATTAGCTTATTGTTTTTTGACATCATCATTAAACATTAAATGTTTTTCTAACGGGTCTTCCAATAAGAGGTTTCATTTTGATATGTAAAAAGAACGAGTATTTTTAAGCGAAATCATCGGATGTTTATTTAATTGTAAAAAGGAGGATATCCCATTAATAACGGAAAACAATATCAGACAAATGGCCGTCGCGGCTACGCTTGCAGGGTCATATTCTTTTCATGAAATTTTCCATCACCAATTCGCACATTTACGGCTGTATGTCCTCGATAACTTCACGAATTCCATCTTTGAGGTCTTGAATCGATTGTGGGCCATTGGCATAGACCTTATCTTTCACGTAGCCCCCCCAAAAAAAGTCTGAAGGTGTTAAATCACAAGATCTCGGTGGCCAATTGTGATCGCCTCTTCGAGAAATCACACAGTCAGGAAACTATTCATGTAAAAGAGCGATGATATCGTTACTTGTGTGGCACGTAGTGCCATCTTGTTGAAAATAAACGTCGTCCACATCAATATCTTCCAATTCCGGCCATACAAAATCATTAATCATCGTTCGATAACGCAATCCATTCACCGTAACAGTTGCTCCAGCCTCGTTTTCAAAAAAGTAAGGTCCAATGATCCCGCCATACCAAAAACCGCACCAAACAGTCACACGTTGAGGATGGAGAGGCTGTTCAATAATAATTCTTGGCTATTCCGAGTCCCAAATGATCAGTTGGATTTCAAGGACCCAAAGACACGAAGTTCTTGATGGTCGGTAGGCGTGATCTCTTATGTTAACTGAACTTTAAAATCTTTAAGATCTAAGTCTTTATGCAAAATACGGTGTAATGTCGTTTGTGGAATGCCCAATCCCAAAAATCGACGAGAAATGAACAAACCTGGATTTTCCTCAACATTATGGGCTACAACAGCAATATTCTCAGTTGTTCTTGAGCGACGTGCACGAGCTAGATTCTTCACATCATTAACTTGTCCTAACAGCTCAACCATTTTTGTAGTGAATTTTAATAGTTCCAATGCGTTGTTGAAGCGTATATACGAGGGAGCGTTTTTATATTCGCGAAATGGGGGACAAGGGGTGGAAATAAAAAAACCAAATTATTTTTCTTTTTCAATATATTCACCTGCAAGACGGATACATTTTTTACATCTTTCAATTAATTTATTTATACCCTCATAAAAAAATGATTTCTCTTTATCTGCAAAATACGCCGAAACTGCCTCCTTGACTTCATCATCGGCAGTAAATTTTTTACCCCGCAGCTCTTTTTTCATTTTCGGAAACAGGTAATAATCACTCGGGGCCAGGTCTGGGCTGTAGGGTGGGTGATTCACAATTTCGAAGCCCACCTTATGCAGGGCAGCTAACACAACGCGGCTCTTGTGGACGGGCGCGTTGTCGTGCAAAAGCAGAACACCTTTTGTCAATTTTCCCCGTCTTTTCTCTTTAATGGCTTCTTTTAGTCGCTCTAATATTGAAGCGTAATATTCTCCGGTTATAGAAACACCTTTATCTTTATAATAAATCAACAATATTCCTTTCGAGTCCCAAAATACCGGTGCCATGAGTTTCCCAGCTGATTGTGACACTTTAAATTTCTTGGGAGGTGCTGTGCCCTTTTTATGCCACTGCATGGAGTCTTGTTTGGACTCAGGTTCATAATGATGAACCCAAGTTTCGTATCCAGTAACAATTCCACTCAATACACCATCCTTGTCTTCATTACAGATGTCCAAAAATGCACGCGAACACTCTACGCGCTGTTGTTTTTGCGGCGGCGTGAGCATTCTCAGCACCCATCTTGCGCTGACCTTAGACATGCCAAGATGATCGTGTAGGATTTTAAAAATTGTTGTATCGGATACTCCAACCATTTCTGCGAGTTGTTTCTTCTTTAGTCGAGCATCTTCGAGTACAATTTGTTCAACTTTTTGGATAAGTGCTGGCGCGGTCACCTCAATGCTCCTGCCCGGCCTCGGGTCGTCTTCAAGGGATTCCCTTCCTTGTTTAAATAAACTATGCCACTTGTACACCATGGTTTTTCCTGGACAAGAGTCGCCGTAAACCAATGACATCTCATTCATTATGGTCGCGACTGATTTTTCTTGCCTGGTAAGGAACTTTATAACGGCACGATATTCGATTTTTTCCATATTCCACTTTTCACTCCTGATTATGTTACTTGGTTGACGATAGCTCAAAGACTAACTGTCTAATAACAATGAAACTTCGTATTTATACTAATCATGAGTCGCTGCACAGGCCACGCCCACAATGCGCCTACTCACCCCTCTACAACCCGCTCATTCCGCGAATATAAAAACGCTCCCTCGTAGTTCTATTTTTATTAATGGCGTAGTTTATACTTGTCATCTGTTAAGTAGTTACAGTTTGATTAATGACAACTGTTAAAATGGCGGGCTATTGAAAATGAAATGTCTTATTGAACACCTTTTATTTAAAGAGATTCTGTAAAGATTAGAAAAGTCATTAACCTGTATGAGATCTGGGGGGTTATCATGGTGGAAAACTACACCTTTTTGATGAGCATGATTAGCTTTTGTTAGCTTTGATATCACCAGCCTGTTTTTTAATGTCCAATCCAACCAACGCTAATGTAGAAGTCATTATAGAACGGTAGTTCCATTTAATATTTTAAAGTTTTATTTATTCCCAAAGTTGGAAAACTTACTCTTGGACGTACTCTTCTTTCTTAGGGAGAGATTTTGCCGCCGTTATTTTATCTATTCGTGCTAAGAATTATATGGAATAATAACACCTCCTAGATGTTGAGACAAGTAGAAAGACCATATTGAAGGGCAGTATAGAAAACACACATATGTATAAGTAAACAAAAGATTTGTGTGCATTATTTATTAAGAGTTCCTCGTAGATTCAAAAGAACCAAATATTTTTAACAACAAAATTATAGTACTAAGCGAAAGATAACTAGTTTTTATTGTATAAGTATGAGTAGCATTCTAGACATCATGTAATAATAAAGCCTATCGATTGTCCTACATTAGCCTCTGCCAATTGCATTAAAATTTAACATGGAATTGATTCGTCTGATTTTAACTTATTGCAAGCAAATGTTAACAAAATTTATAATTGGTAATTGTGCAATAATCTAAAATTAAGCACAGATAAATGTTTGCTGGTGTCTCATTCTGAAAAGATTTCTTGAACTGAGACTTGTTACTTTATTAATAATGTTACAATATCTTGTAGGTCCTCGATTAAAGACTTGACTGTGACATTTGACACGAAAAATTTATTTTTTCTTGTTATGTCTTTGATGTGACAGCTGCAGTTTTCAGATATCTTAGATATCTGTATATATCGGTATCTCTTCTATGGTGTTCAAACTAACCTCTTGGAGCGTATCCAGCGCTCAACAATGACACTGATCCTTTACAGTCGACCCTTTTCTGTCTGCTTAATGTCAGAGAAGGAGGAACACTATAATAAATCACATGCAGGTACTTATCTTTCGTGTCCGTGTTCCTTTTTTCAATGTCGTTCATCCTAGTTTAAGTAAAATAATTTTAAAAATCTTGTGAAACAAACACACAGTGTACATCTTGGTTCTTAACGGTGTAGATCGCGTACGGAGTTTGTTTTCGTACAGGTGTTTTTTGCCGTGGTTTACCAGGTGCGACACTTTGCAATTGTCTGCTGATGATGACAACTTAGTTGTCGAAATGCGTATACAGAATTACAAAAGTTAATGTGGAAAGGGGGTTATATATCAACCAAAAGTGATTAATATTAAAGACATGTTAAAAAATGTGCAAGGTTAATAACTCCTAACAGGAAATACAGATTAAGGGTGAGTAATTCGTTGATTCCAAATCTGTACTGTTGTTTGCCTAAAATACATAAACCAGATAAATCAATGAGACCAATTTTTGCAGGGATTAACTCTTCCCAAGTGGTTAGTGAATGAATACAAGAATTTTCTCTCAAAACTTGAAAGCTTATCACTTGTCAATTCAAAAGAATTCATTTAAAGAATTGAAGACTGTAAATTAGAAGACGGGGAAATTTTAATTTCATTCGACGTATCGTCATTGTTTTCTTCGGTACCGATTCCAGAAGCTTTAACATAATTAGAAAAGTTTCTTTATAAATATAAGATTGAACCGGAATAAGTAAATGAATTTGTGCGATTGACAACCCTATGTATGTTTCAAAATTGTTTTCAATTCGAAGGTAAATTGTATGAACAGAAGCGAGGAACAACAATGGGCAATTGTCTTTCTCCATTTATAGCGGATCTATTCATTAGTAATTTTGAAGTTGAATTTAAACACACCGCTAAATATTTTCCAAGAGATCACATATGGAAATGAAATTTCCGCAATTTTTGATACACATACTTGGAAATTAGACTTAAAATTCCCCAACGATTAAATTTGCGGTAGAAAAGACAACGTATAAAATAAAAACTGATATTTTTCGAAAAAAAACTAATGCTAATAGTTTTACCATGGCGGATTCAAATCGCAGTATGCAACAAAAGATGGCTTTTTTCAGTTTTCTTATCAATCGCTTGCTTAATTTTCCACTAATAAAAGTAGAATACGAAAGAGAGTTGAATTTTATTGATAACATCGCGAGATGGTTTTGATTCGAAAATAATCAATGGATCATTTAGGAAGGCCAATATAAAAAAGACAATACAGGATACCACATGTCTGTCACCTCAAAGCAATCGAGGCAAGCAATTTATATAATCTGGTACGTAGACTTCCGCGGTCGTGGTCCATGCTATCTGCTTCTGGGTTTCCGGGCTGTAACCTCGTCACTTGTATATCTGCCGACGTTTCGTAACCATTTGTATGGGACATCTTCAGGGCTGAACTACTGCACTGAAATTGATTAGTAGTCAGTTTCAGTGCAGTAGTTCAGCTCTGAAGATGTTCCATACAAATGGGTACGAAACGTCGGCAGATATACAAGTGACGCGGTCCCAGCCCGGAAACTCAGAAGTAGATAGCATGAAGCAATTTATATGTTTAGAAAAATTTAAATAGTGTTTTTAAAGAGCGCAGTTTACAAGTTACATTTCGATCCTATAACTCGATTAAATCCCTCTTAGGAAATGCAAAAAGCACGGTCGAGGTCAATATGAAATAGGAAATGTACAGCATTAAATATTTAGATTGCAATAAACAATACATAGGTAAGATAAAACGATCGATAGACACCCGGTATAAAGAACATATGACACGCATCGAATTCAATCGACTTGAGAAATCTAGTTTAGCAGAGCAAGTACTAGAGTAGCGGTCGTCGATCCGTCGATCGCGAGCTACCTGTAGCTCGCAAGGGAAATTGTGGTAGCTCGTATCTCGTAAAACATTTTTAAAATATAAAAGATTTACATTCCCTAAATTGCCCAAATCCTCATAATAAACGCGAGCGGCGGCAACACTTTGGTAAACGATATGTAGACGACGTATTGTAATCGTAAATAGCATACAAATTTTGTTTATTTTTTAAACACCTATGGTTATTTTTTATGAGCAGTACGAGGATAGGTTGACAAGTAGTGAGAATGACACATAGGTGGCACTCTAATTGGTAAAACAAATGCACTGTAATTTAGGATACCTATTTATATGTTTACATTCTGATATTTAGATAAATCGGTTGATTAGTCTATTTTTGAGAGCTGATTGAAAAAGAAGCAACACGTCGTTTTGTTAAAATGGAAAAAGCAGAGTATCGTGCGTTGATTAAATACTTCGTAATTAAGGGTATGAAAGCTACCCAAATAAAAGATGAGTTACGGGAAACATTAGGTGAATCTGCTCCATCATCCGCCACAATAAGTAGATGGGTAAATGAATTTAAACGTGGTAGAACAAGCTGTGTCGATGAAGCGCGCTCTGGAGCACCCAAAATCGTGACTTCCAAGGAAATGATTATAAAAATCCATAATATTATTACGCAAGATCGACGACTCAAAGTGAGAGAGATAGCACAAATGGTAAACATTTCAACAGAACGCGTACACCACATTTTAACGAAAGAATTGGGCCTTTCCAAGTTCTCGGCAAGATGGGTGCCGCGATTGCTTACGACTGATCGAAAGTTCACTCGTTTGCGCATTTCCAATAAGTGTTTGGACCTTTATAAGCGGAATGCGGTTGATTTTTGTAGGCAATTTGTTACTTGCGATGAAACTTGGATACACTACAGTACACCCGAAACTAAACAAAGTCGAAACAATGGCTAGAACGTGGTTCTGCACGTCCAAAGAAAGCGAAAACCACTTTATCGGCAAACAAGGTGATGACATCAATTTTTTGGGGTTCAAAGGGCATTTCGCTCATTTATTACCTTCAGAAAGGTGCCGCAATAAACGGACAATATTATGCAGAACTTCTACAAAAATTAATTGTTGAGATTCGTGCTAAATGGCCAGGAATGGCAAAGAAAAAGATTCTGTTTCACCAAGACAACGCTCCCTCGTATACCAGCACAGTTGCGATGTTCAAAATCCACGAGTTGCAATTCCAATTAGTACCGCATGCGCCTTATTCGCCGGATCTAGCCCCTTCCGACATCCACCTTCTTCCAAAATTGAAAACGGCACTAGGTTGAAAAAATTTTCGTCTAACGACGAGCTTATCATCTTCGTAAATGAGTATTTTGCAAGCCTTCCGGAATCGCATTTTAGACATGCCATAAGGGCATTGGAGCACCGTTGGAATAAATGTATTGCTCTTTTAGGTGAATATATTGAAAAATAAAAATTATTTTGTATTTAAAAAATTCGTTTTTCTTGTCCATTTTCACTACTTGTCAAACTACCCTCGTATGTACTCGTACCAAAATAATATTAGTTTATTTTTATTACTTTATGTTAATAAACGAAACAAATGTGTGTGGAATACAACTGTGCATTATTTCATTTCGGTTGGCTTACGTCTCTTACAGACAGGTAGCTCACTATCTATTCCAAAACTATCGCAGTTGTAGGTCACCTCATTAAAAAGGTTGGCGACCACTGTGCTAAAGTCTAATCATAACGTAACCATGGATTGTTTACATTTGATTAGGAATGTGTATAATTACCTTGAATTAGACATCCATTAAAGCGTATATATTTCAAAAAAAACAAAAATCATGCGTTAAACGCCGATGGAGGTCCGATCCCTTACTCATGCCTCTTTCAGTCCATATAAAAGTAATATACGACCAATGAAAAGGTTCGCATATGCGAACAGGGCGATACCTGAAGATAAGTATTTAGTTTAAGGCTTGAACACAATTTAAATTATATGAAACGAATGTACAGTGTGGGTTTAGCTTTCGGCGGTATAATTAATTATCTGCTGATGATGACGATTTAGTTGTCGAAATACGCAAATTATTGTGGAAACGGGCTATTTTAACCAGTTGCCATTGATTAAAAATTAATTCGAAATGAATCACATATCGGCATACAACGAAACGAAATTCATTTGGAACTCTGTAAATAATGTCACTTAAAATTTCAAAATAAACATTTAGCTTTAGATATATCCGATGAATCCAACCAAAACCTTATTTAAACATTGAGGAAAGTAAACGTTATCCTTTCTAATGTTATATTAATTTTACAGGAAAGTTTAATACTCCAAAAGTATACACAAAGACCGTCTAAAGTAATGCCCATACATATCTATATTTATATTGCGCGTATTTGCGTTGGTCGGAGAATGGAATGCAGGGTAGCGGTGGCGTCGGGTTCGTACGGCGAAAATGGCTTTTTGTACTCGTAGGTACCTACTGCGAACTTTGTTAGCTTGTTAGTTAACCAACTCTCTGATTTTACGATTAATATTGAAGAGAGGACCAGACCGGACGGAGCCCATGCGTACCCTTTGTATAAATAATACCGACGATTAGCAAGCATGGAGTCTTTGATGTTCGACCACGAGTTTATAATTAATCTCCATAAAATGGAGTAGAATAATCTCGCGAAGTGTATTCATAAGTGGGCAGAGGTAGAGAATGTTCGGGCGAAAGTAGGAAAGCCGTAGGCCAGAATGTCGGGAAGCTAAACAAGTAATTAGAAAGCCTTACGACAAAGAAATGTGAAACTATGAATTAATATTTTGATAGATAAGTTGCTATCCCCAACAAGAACTGGACAGGCGAATGTCAAAATAAAGATAAAATACTTAATACAGTGAAACCCGTTTAATGGAAACCTTCTTTATAGAATATATCGGTTAAAGGACTTAAAATCTCAAGAACAAAATCATTTCCCTTTAAGTATTAACAAAATTATTCGGTTATAAGAATATCTTTTAATAGAATATATTGGGTAAAGGAATGGCTTTTCTAAGAACATTAATGCGATTTTGTCTTCTTAAAAGAAAAAATTTCTCTACCTGTTTAACTAAAGGTGGATGCAAACCAAAAGTTACTATGAATGTTTACTTTACTTTTAGGCAGCTATTATGTACATAATTACAAATAATCTTCGGACAATTACGTATTGCAATAAATGTACATAAATGATTTTAAACAGTATATAGATAATGGTTAATTCTGTGCGAATTACATACATACAATAAAAATTTTTTCGGAGGTTTTAAAAGCAGGAAATTTCTATATTTCTGGTCAGTTTGTTATTTGACATTGCAATTGAAAGTGAGTGAAAAATGGCTTCTTCGTCAAACTTGAAAAGAAAAGACCTTGCTCTGAAGCAAAAAGTAAAATCGCTTGAGTTTTTAGAAGGAACAACTTGCAGTCAGTCGGATGTTGCCAAAAAATTTGATGTGTCTCAATCACAAGTGAGTAAATTGTTAAAAAGAAAAGACAGTATTTTAAGAGATTGGCATGATAATTTTAAATCTACTCAAAAACGAAGACGCAACGGGAAGAATGCTGACGTAGAAAATGCTTTAAATCATTGGTTTATGGAAAAAAGAGCGCGTAAAGTTCCACTTAGCGGACTCATTTTGAAGGAAAGAGCCGAACAGATTGCACAAAATCTGGGTTATATTATTATGCTTTTCCGTGTTTTCGAATTGTTAACCCATCCTGTATATTAACTGTAGCCGAGAAAAGAAAGAGAAATTGTTTGGTTCACTTTTAAACGCGTTTCTAAAATATTTAAAATTTAAATCGACAGACATTTACCCTGAAACTTATATTATTATGTTTTATCGCATCTTCGAATTATCGATCCATCCTGTATATTAACTGTAGTCGAGGAGAGAAAGAGGAATTGTTTGGTTCTCTTTTAAACGCGTTTCTAAAATATTTAACATTTAAATGAAGAGAAATTTACCTTGAAACTTATATTATGTTTTTCCGTGTTTTTGAATTGTTGACCCATCCTGTATATTAACTGTGGTCGAGGAGAGGAAGAGAAATAACACGCAGAACACTAAATCTCCACGATTTAAGTGCGTTCATTTAATAAAAATATCCTCAAAAGAAATCCTTTTCCCCAACACAATTTATGCAATTTTACGGCTTAATAATCATTGTTTATTTTCTTTTACGCGATCCCCTGTCGCTCCTTATATTACCCACGGTTGTCCGGTCACGGCCATAATTTTCCATCTTTTCCGCACCCTTTCCGTCCCTCTTACCACACCTCGCACAACTCGTACACGCGTTGTCTTATACGGACGGGACAGACCTCGTCGGGGGAAGACTGCACTGTCTAACCACGGCTTAATACGCGGTATCCATTTAGGAGGAGATTCGGTCTCGGCGGCTCTGGCACTTTTACGTTTTACGAGACGGGCGTAAAAAGTACGGCGAATTCGGATTTCGGGAGAACTAATTTTCGATGTGTTAGGCAGTGTCACGATACTAAAAAATATTCCTGGGTTGAAAATATTCGATCGGATTCGATGGAATTCAATAATTGAATCAGAGATCATCACATATTCTTCGAGATATTCAGAAATTCTACTTGAAGTTTCAAGGATACAACGAAATGATACACTATTTTGCTGAAATTTGTCGTCATTTATTTTATCAGTGGCTGGAAACGAACACACAGTGTACATCTTGGTTCTCAGCGGTATAGATCGCGTACGGAGTTTGCTTTCATACAGGTATTTTTCGCCGGGGTTTACCAGGTGCGACACTTTGCAATTATCTGCTGATGATGACAAGTTAATTGTCGAAATGCGTATATGGAATTACAAAAGTTAATGTGGAAAGGGGTTATCTATCAACCTTAGTGATTATGTTAAATTTTAATTTAAAATAAACGATATCTTATTCACTTTGCTTTGATTTTTTCGCAATGTGTATACACATCATGGCTTGCTTCTGATTACGCTCCGTGTGAGGGACTTTAAAAAATAAGCTCCGTAGTTCACTGGTTAATGTTATGTTTTAGCATTAATGTTTTTTAAAATACGTAATAGAAATCATTTTTATAGAATGACGATGCTTACTTTGTATCATAAAAAAATGTAAAGCAGTCTAATTTTAAAAATATAATTTTTTGAGGATGTAATAGAGTCTAAACGTACAACGTTTTCTATAGACCATACATGCTTATTCTGTGAGTTCATGTTGTGGAAACATGCCTAATCTGAGAAAAATGTTCTAATGACAAGACACCACTGTTACCCAAAGTATTGATATGAATGATAATTATCCTGCATGATCGCAGAAGTAGATTCTTTTTGGCAACAATATGACAAGTTCCAACAGTAATTTATTTTGCCGTGCAAAAGAATCAAACAGATAAAATGGACCTGCACATTTTCACCAGTTGGTTTTTCTTTAACGCTTAATAACGTGATTTTTCCGTAAAGTATTATTTTGTTCATATTTTGTGTACATCATTGTATATGTGCGATTAACATTTTTAGTGAATATAAAAAATTAGAGAGTTTTCTTAACAGCTTAACTTCATTTTATTGTGGTCGTGTGTCGTTATATTTTCCTAGTTTAGGAGGATTATTTTTGTTTAATTTTTCTAATTTAAATTTTAGCTATTATTTTCGTTTATAGTGAATACTTATCCTCTTAAGAGACCATGCTAACTCCACCTAGGAAGTTTTCGGTTTAATCTTAGATGTTAAAATTGCGAGACATGTTGATTTCTTCGCAGATTAGACTTATGAACTTACAATTATGTATGCGTAGGAATAATTAGGGTTTTTTCTAATATACACAGTATGTCGCAGAGAGAAAACCGAACTATTTAGAATAAAAACAAAAGCTTACTAGTTTGGTAAAATTCATTTATTTTATTCAATTAACATTTCGAATGAATTTTCAAGTTCATCTTTGGAGATGTCCTTTAAGATCGCTATCGACGTCTTTTTAATGGCTTCGACGTCGGCACAACGCTGTCCTTTCATCGGCGAATATAGTTTGGAGAGTAGATAGAAATCACAAGGGGCCAAATCCAGATGGTTGATGGTTAAAATACCATTTGTAGTTAGAAAATCAGTGATAAGCGCCGAGCGATCAGAAGGTGCATTATCATGTAATAAACGCCAGCGACTATTTTCACGATATTGAGGGCGCACATGACGAATACGCGCCAAACGACGCTTTATAACACCAAGATAATATACAGCATTGACTGTTTGACTAGTTGGTACAAACTCTTTGTGCACTTTGCCTTTCGAATCATAACAACAAATCAACATTGTCTTCACTTTTGACTTCTCAAAACCGCTTTTTTTCGGTCTTTCTTCGCTTGAATGCTTCCATTCAGAGCTTTGACACTTGGTCTCTGGATCATATTGAAAACATTACGTCTCATCGCCAGTTACAATAGGATACCTAAAGTTTTCGTCCTTTTTTGAGATTGTCATCAAGTCAGTACAATGTTGA
The DNA here is from genome assembly GCA_031893035.1 of Dermolepida albohirtum. NCBI lineage: Eukaryota > Metazoa > Arthropoda > Insecta > Coleoptera > Scarabaeidae > Dermolepida > Dermolepida albohirtum. Next base: position 994,679 of record JAVIWB010001110.1, read on the forward strand.
ATTCGGAGTTTGTGGTATAAACCTTGCACGAATCTTTCTCAGTCCCAAATGCTGTGGCAAAATGCGATGAATCGAATCTTTGGAAATATTTAATTCCATTCTCACGTAGCGCAATGACGATTTCGGCTCATTTCTGATAAATTCACGCACAAGTTCGATGTTACTTTCCCTAACCACAGATTTTTTTGCACCAGGATGTTCGTCGTCATTTCTGTCCATACGACCGTCTTTAAATCGTTTATAGCACTCATACAAACTCGCACGTGATAAACACGCATCACCATGCACTTGTTTCATCAAATTAAACGTTTCAGTAAACGATTTACCGAGTTTCAAATAGAACTTGATATTTGCTCTTTGTTCAAAATTCATTTTTCGACCAATGCCAAATACATACTGTAGCTTTATGGGCAATTTCTCTGCTTTTAGTGTTGCAAATGTCGTAATATTTTGACATAACATTGGTGAAAGATCTAGCTTAACCACGCATATTTTTTTAATAGATGGCGCCACTAAGAATGAGTATTTTAAGAAAGTTTTCTCTGCGACAGACTTGGTATGTTCGTATTTTACAGCGTTATTGATACACCGGCAAACTTTCGTGGTTTATAGTATATATTTTATTATATCCTATATACACACTAACTCATACACTAGTGTTACCACTATATTTGTGTTCAAAATTCATTCTTCGACTAATTCCAAATACACAGTTACTTTGTGTGCAATTTCTCTGCTTCTAATGATGCAAATATCATGATATTTTGACATAACATTGGGGAAAGGTCTACCTTAACGACGCATATTTTTTTAATAGATGGCGCCACTAAGAATTACTATTTTAAAAACTTCGTTTTTTCCCGCGACAGACTGTGTATAGATATATACGAACACCTGTTTTGATAGACTTCCGAACAGGGAGTTATTAACTTTTGTATTATTCTTAGACATCCATCTTATGACACATGCCAAGTCTAAAGTGTTCTTTTTGTATACGCATTGTGATTATACAGTTGTCCATTTGACGGGACGAATACGAACCTCATTCTTTAGCTCTGACAATTTGCATGTTTGGACGAGAGATGGAGGTATTGCTTTTTCATAGAGAAGTGTGTTTAAAAATATATTTAGTGAAACTATAATATTATTTTATATTTTAATTTTAGTTATATTCGTAGTTGAAATATTTTTACGTGTCACCAAGCGCCGCCGGTACAATCAATTAATAATTTATTATTGCAATTTATGAAATTGTTTCTATGAAATCAAATCTACTTTCGCATCTGTAATCCATTGTTTCGTTTCACAGTACAATTGTTTGGAAACAACACTGAATTAATGTTTTACATAATCGCTCGAAAACATATATTTTATCCTTCCACATAACGTACGCACTCTGTAAACTCCATACAAACCCAAAGCCGCGGTTATCCGTGTGACAGGTGCTAGTAGCAGAGTTATCCTCCATTATATTTCATACGCTTAATGCCACCCATGTGCGTGCCCCGTATAACACAGTATAATTGTTTAATTACGTTTCCATTCCACCAACCGACCACCTCGAGAGTATATTTCAATGATGTTACCCTGCGTCCGTGTCTCGTCCTCGCCCCCTCACGTACACCGCTAAAATAATTCTAATTCAAATTCCATCGCATGACCGCCAATTATTAAATGGGGATTATCAAATGTCCGAAGGTAATTATTAATTTTTATGCCGTGTTTCGCGACCGTTAGCGTTTTGCCGTGCTCTAGATGGATTCACGGTGATAGAAGGGGGCAGAAACATGTTGGTTTAATTAAAGTGAATTTATGTCAGCGCGTTCGCTTAACGGAAATGAATTACTTTTTCGAAAATAAACCGTGTTTATATTTCGAAGTTTTCGGTTAATTGTCGTGTTTTGAGTAATGGCCTGTATACAAGGTGAGCCACTGGTTTTTGGACATATTCATAGGGGATGGTATTTTTAATATTTTTAATATTCGTTCTATTAAATCTCATATATATGTTTTCATTCTTTTCCCAAGAATTGAAATTATGTTCTTCTGAATTTTGGGATACTACTAAATCTAGATGCTTACAATTATATAGAGATAAAGGTTGTTTCAAAATGCGGGGTTCTTTTAAGAATAAATAAAATATAGATGGCGCACTGAATTTGTCTGGGTATGTGGGCATTTAAAAAGTGTGATGTATTGCATTTATAAAAATGGCTTCGTACACGGTACAACAACGCGTTCAAATTGTTGAATTATTTTATGAAAATCAGCGTTCTGTGAAATGAGTTTCTAGAAAATTACGTGAATTTTATGGTTTACATAGTCGTTCATCTGAAAGCACTATTGGTCGAATTATTAAAAAATATCAAGAGACCGGTTCCGTGGAAGATCAAAAAAATTCAAAATACAATTGTAGTGGTCGTTCACAAGAAAATATTGGTTTGGTTCTTGAAAGTGTTGCTGAATATCCTGAAATCTCCATTAGACGACGTTCACAACAACTTGGACCTAGTGGATCAACAGCATGCTTAATTTTACATAAGGATTTAGTTCTGTAGGCATATAACGTTCGAATAACACATTAACTGAAGCCATTAGATCATTTAAAACGTCGTTCATTTGTCAATTTTATCAATGAACAACCAGCTGATTTTTCTCAAAAGATAATGTTTTCCGATGAGGCTTATTTTGAACTTGGTGGCTATGTTAATAAACAAAATTGCCGTATCTAGGGCGAGGAAAATCCACGAATTATTCATGAGAAACCTATGCATCCTAAACGAGTTACTGTTTGGTGTGCATTATGGTCAGGTGGTGTAATTCTTCTTTGAAAATACTACTGGTGATCGTCAGATGATAACCGAATTTTTATGGCCTGAATTAATGAGTATTGATCTAGAGGATATGTGGTTTCAACAGGATGGCGATACACCTCACTTTGCACACGAATCAATTGATTTATTGAGAGAAAACTTTTCTGGACGCGTAATCTCAAGAAACGGTGATGTTAATTGACCACCAAGATCATGTGATTTGACACCGTTAGACTATTTTCTTTGGGATTATGTGACAAGTCAGGTTTATAGAAACAATTCACAATCAATTCCTGTTTTGAAAGATGAAATTATTCGTGTCATTGGTGAGATAAATTATTCAAAATGTCATGTGTGTGGAGCTGCAAGAGGAGTCCATTTGGCAGATATTATTTTTCGCATATAAATGTCATAACTGATACTTCACTTACCAATAAAAAGTTTTTGAAAGTGAATGCAAATTATGTGTTATTATTTATTCTTTAAAAAAACCGCGAAATTTGAAAAACCCTTTATGAGAATAATCTCCTAGAATAAGAAAATGTGTTAAGACTGGGCCATAATGAGACAGTTTCAATAAAATGCCAGTTATAAAATAGGAAATGAAATCGGTTAATGATATGAAAGTTAGTTAAACTCCAATTTTTACAATAATGTTAACACTTTGTATTGTATTGTACAAAATTCATCCGCTAAAGAAATGTATAAATACGTCACCAAGTGCTTTACGATGTGAAATCAATATAAAATAACATTTTCTGCTATTTCGTCGTTATTAATATTTAAAGTAAATTAATGTCAATTTGAAACACGCTTTATATTGAGTAAGTATATAATTTGCTCGTAAAATTGATTTTAACCGTAGTAACTCCTGAACGTTGGAGTTTCAACGGATGAAGCTTTTCTTCTTTGAAACACTTTAATAGGGTAGTATGACGCCCTGAAGTCTTAAAGACCATGAATCGCTTGAAGAAGGTAGTGTAGTGCAAAGACTAAAGAAGTTTACACTTTTAAGTATTTACTTTAAACTGAATTTAGCCAAAAGTACTTAATATCAGAGCACTCTGTGCATTTCAATTGGAAAAGGCTTGCCGAATATGTGAAATAATCTCCTTCCATACGAACTTTTACGTCACTTCCCATCTCCAATATGTCGAAACATCAATTTCCACAATCTAAGCTCTAATAGTAGAAGTAATCGTCGAAATCGAAATAAACTTCGTACAACGACGGCGAAGTCATTATTTCAGCTGCTGCAAAGTAATTAACTAGTTTCATGTGACCGGGCGGATAATTTTTCTAATTATGTTCGCCCATTCGCGCTGTTGCCGTGCGAGCTGAATTTCAATAAAAGTAAGTAATGCTGGACAATCGATTGACAGGACTTGTTGTGCACGCGGCAGGCCGCACCACGAGATATTTTAATGACTGAATAATGACGACATCGATTTCAATGCGCTTCTGGGTGTCAACAGCAGTCGAATAGCCTCGATGAATGTGTGTTTGTGTGTGTGTGCGCGCTTTCTGGAAAATTTCGTAATTGTAATAATATCGGTTGAGTGAATTCATGTTTGCGTTACGATTATTCGCGATGTATCCAGATACGCACGCAGGGTTATGTAAGGGCAATCGAATAATTGTTATTAAAATGAATATTAAGAGCTGCTGAATGTTTTCAAATGACATGCCATTGAGTGCCTTTTTAATTGTATTTGACATAACCTACTTTTTTGTTAAATTTATATTTTTTTTTCTAAATTTATTGATTCAGTTGTTTTACAGGACGTAAGTCTACTTATAGATAGTCGTATATTAGAACGTAGATACTTATTTGTATTATATTCATTTGTTTATTAAGCTTGAATTTTCGAATACGTTGTTTTGTGTTAGGGTATTAGGTGTGATGTGAGCGTATGGGTATTGCTGATGTTATAAAAGTAAAGCACTATTAATACATTGTCTGTTTAGCTTAGATTCTAGTCAAATATTAAGAAAATTAATAAATGACAAATTAAAAAAGTACGTCTAAATATTGACGAATGAATAGTTCCATCCTACACACGCTGGACCTACGCAATGACTTTCAACTACTTTGTGGACACACCAATAATGCTGAGCAAACCTACGTATTTGCAGTAACGAATAGCCTTGCCGACAAGGATAGATAGGTGCGATTATAAATAAAATAAATGATATATGTAATTAGGCACCTAATTAATTATCTACCAAAGATGTCGAAATACGTATATATAATACGAACGAAACATTGGCAAGGAATTTTATTTACTTTTTTTTTAATATAAATATATAAGGTTTTCCAATAGGGATGATTTTGAAGTGACATTTTGGCCATTTGTAATATGTCATGATCTGTCATTTGTTTTTCATTGTATTCAGTAGTGTTTACAATTTCATCATGGAGAGATATACGCAACAACAACGTTTACAAATTATTCAGTTTTATTATCAAAATAATCGTTCTCCAATTGCAATTTTTCGTGCGCTTTTGCCATTTTATGGTCGTAATAATCGTCCAAGTATGCTCGCTATTCGTCGAATTGTTAAAAATTTTGAGGTTACATTATCTTTACATAATTTTCAAGTGCCAATAAGACAAAGAACCGCTCGAAGTAATGCAAATATTGCTGCCGTTCAGACAAGTGTTACTGAAGACCGTAATTTGTCGATTCCAAGACGTTCTCAACAATTGCGACTGTCTCAAACCACAACCGGATTTTGAGAAAGTATTTGGGTTTGCGTCCCTATAAAATTGTTCTCACTCAAGAACTGAAGCCATTGGACCACCGTAAACGTCGTGAATTTGCTGATTTTGCCTTGGAACAACTTGAAAACGATAACGGTTTTTTTAAGAAAATCATCTTCTCTGATGAGGCTCACTTTCATCTGGATGGTGTGGTAAATAAACAAAACTGTCGAATCTGGTACGAAGAAAATCCACAAATTATTTATGAAAAACCATTACATTCACCTAAATTGACAGTTTGGTGTGGTTTTTGGTATGGTGGAATCATCGGTCCGTACTTCTTTCAAAATGAAGCTGGTAGCACCGTTACTGTCAATGGAGAGCGGTATAGATTGATGATAACCAACTTTTTATGGCCGACATTGGAAGAAGTTGATCTTGACAACATTTGGTTCCAACAAGACGGGGCTACGTGCCACACAGCAAATGCAACAATAGAATTATTGCGAGAAAAGTTTGGAGATTCGATTATTTCAAGAAATTGTGATATTGAATGGCCTCCAAGAAGTTATGATTTAACACGATTAGACTATTTCTTGTGGGGTTATTTGAAGTCATTGGTCTATCGAAATAAACCAGACTCTCTTTAAGCTTTACAAGTCAATATTGAACGTGCCATTCATGACATACGACTAGATTTAGTGGAAGAAGTGCTCGAAAATTGGGTTCATCGAATTCGTTCCTGCAGAAGAAGTCGTGGAGGCCATTTGAATAACGTTTTATTTAGAACTTAATTGTATCGATTGTACTTCACATTAAATAAAAAGCTTTAGAATTTTCTTAACAATAAGTGTGTTTTTTTAAGGAAATCATATTACTCTTATTGGAAAACCTGTTATTTATATAATACGTAACATAGTTTATTATCCAACTCATTCAACAGAAATTGTACTTGCCAATGAATAATTCTTAAAAACTAGTACATTGCAAAGAATTTAAACGTCTACTATTACAGGTAAATTTTAACGGAAACTGTGGTTGATTAAATTAATCAATCAAGGTTAACCCCTTTCCACAAGAATTTTCGTATTCTGTGTACGTATTTTGACAATTAATTTGTCATCATCAGCAGGTAATTAATCACAGTGTGGCACCTGGAACCATGGAGAAATCTGCACGAAGACAAAGTCCGTATTAGACTTACATCGTCGAAAGCCAAAGACGCGCTGTGTGTGCTTGACTTTCACCGATTTTGCCGTGGTTCTAGTGCGACACCATGATTAATTATCTGCTGATGATGACAATTTTGTTGTCGAAATAGGGATTAACTTTAGTTGATTAGTCTACTATTGCGCTGTCCAAAATTTTCCAAAAGTAAAATATACCATATCGATCACTATATCATTATAATATTGTATATAAATCGTGAGCTTTTCACGACTTATCTCCAGCTCGGATATTTTAAAATGCCTATTGTAGACATTTTATAATTTTTATACTTCTTTTATAACTGAAACATGACAGTATTCAATTTCACTAGGCGATTTACGAACTTTAATATCTGGACACACGTACTACGTTTTCGCCGGACACTGTACAATGTCGACATGGCGACCAGTTCTACGCCAACCTTTCCGTGCGATGAATAATTATAACTCGGCAAAGTGGTTTAACACAGCATCTGTTTTCCCGAAAAAAGAAGAAAAGAGAGATTAATATTCTTCTAGAATGAAAGAGATAATGTCGAAATGAATTTGACGGTAAGCGCGGTTTTATAAAGCGATTATGGAGTGCGCTTTTGTGAATAGTTCTGCGTAAATCATATAAAAATATGGACCCTAATATTTACGCGGCTTTTTGGTGGAGGCGCCGGTATTCGAGAATATAAATCTAGAACGAAATGGATGAGTAATTGTCCAATGAAGTTTGTATTATTCGCGATTTTATAAAGCCATTATCCAATGTGGTTTTTATGAAGCGTTCTGGACAAATTCATTTCGTGCGGGTTTCTAAGTAAATTTTTTTTAATAATAATTACTTTATTTTATTACGTATTGATCGTTTCGATTAATGATCTCTTTTCATCTCTCTGGTAAGTTCATGATCCTCGTCCGACACACTTAATTCTGAAGCGACTAGGCAAGCTAGCAGATTGCTAGCTTGCCTAGTTGCAGACTGTTCTTATCTATTGTTGATTATATATATGCGCCACCTTGTCAAATAAATTAAGTAACACCTTGTGTATTTGTACAATTGTTGCCACAAAAAGGTTTACTGTCGAGCCGTAGCTATATCAAACATAGCATTTGCAAATCAATATACTTTGAGGAATGAAATGAAAATGCTTTAAAACGACTTACAATTGGGATCCTCTTCTCCTTGTCCTGCGATCCTCCTCGGGCAAAACCAGAGCAGTGGGCGCCGTTTTTTCAGGACTCGGTGGACTACTTTTCTCTGCTGCTGCCGGTGCTGCCGGCGGAGCCCTGAACGATGCCCTTCTTCCACTGGTCGGAGTAACGGTGCTTAATGGCAAGACCGTGAAGACATCATACGCGGAAGCTCTTCTCGGCATAGGCGCCGGCAAACCCAGTCCACTGCTTTCTGGAGCCGGCTGAGCTGCTGGTTTCACGTCGTCGTCATAGCTGTGTTGTCTGGCTATTGCGCGACTCGCTCTTCGCGACCTTGTTGCTTCCCTGATCGCCGGTTCTCTCGGTGGACTATTTTGTCTGCTCGGAGCACCGCTTCTGCCGCCGCGACGCCACTCTGAATCGCCGCTTTTTTGACCGGCGCCTTTTAACTGAAACAAAGGTATTTCGTAAACGCTTTCGTAGAGATATTTTAAAAGTTTAACATACTTTTTCTAACTCTTTCAGAGATGCCGGCGATACATCTGAATGTCTTCTCAACTCTGGACTTCGCGGTGGTGCCAGACCGCTACCCAATCCGGTATTTAATCCACCACCAAGTCTGATTTCTGAATGTCTTCTTTGCAACTCAACAAGGGGTACGTCCAAAGAACTGTCAGTGGAATCTTGCTGAGGTATTTTTTTCTCCATGTCGTTCTTCTTCCTCCGGCAGACGCTGCAGTACCACAGCCCATCCACTTCGTCCTCCTTCACCTTGCTATAGCTGGCGCAATCTTCGCATATCTTGTTCGAACATTGAGCGCACTTCTTGTGAAATTCGTCATCTTTAACGGCCTTCAGACATATACGGCAACCCAGGCGTACTATTTGACCGTCCTCTGTTACTGTTGTTGGCGGTGTCGCCGGTTTGGATGCTGGCGTGGGAGCTGTCTGCTGTTGGACATTGTCGTCGGTATTCGCGTCATTATCTCCCGTTACGTCTGGTATTAATGAAGGTCTGGGGGTCATTTTAACTAGAACAAGAATGACTCGTTATTTCTCTTATGAAGTGATGTACCTAAATAGGGAAAGGTTTTGATTTAAATACATTTTAAAGACATCAAGTGATTTCGTATTCTAAACGTTTTGCGTACATCGTAAATCCTAACACCTTTTAAAATAAATAAATTGTACCACTTCGTGTATTGAATTATATTAAAAAGTTCATTGGAAAATGACAAAAATTAATTTATAAATCAAAACAACTATATAATGCAAAAAAAAAAAGATTTTAAATACTATGGAATAAAGGAATGCCAAAGTTAATATTTTAATATTTTGATACCAAAGAATGTATTACGTGGTATAATAGAATCCAAGTTACTACCACCTAATGTGTCTGCAAAGCGATTCAAAAAATTTTAAGAGTTTTTAGGACTTAAAGCGTCAGCCAGCAGACAGTTGTTAATATACAGTAACATTGAAATAAAATACAAATTTCGGGAATATCCTTTTTGCTTTTCGTCAAAATGGGGAAAAAAAATATAGTACGCAGGTCTCGTTAATTTCGATCTGGCAGAATACAATCTTTCCATTGTTCATAGCAAAAGCATTCAAACTTTAGAGGTAATCCATCTATATATTGAAAATTTCATGTTTTTTAAAGAGTTTTATTCCCTGAAGATTGAACCAAAAGAGTTAGATTTAACTCGGTCAGCACGCGACTTTAGTACTGTTTTTCAAAAATGCCAGGAATATCCGAAGGTCATTACCGTTTTTTTCGTAAAAACATCTACATAATTTTCAAGAAAATTAAAAAATTTATTTATTTAAAGTATTAGCCATTTGATTCTACACATCTTGCCCATCTTTCTAATTTCTTAGAAATTGGCGAAGTCGGACGGGTCAAGGTGTGGAGAGTACGACGGGTGCGATATTATGTCTCATCCAAGTGCTTTTAACGCTCCCATATCCGGTTTTGCTGTATGAGCTGTAAAATCACTTTACCGTGTCTTGGGGCCCATTCTGGACGTTTTCCTATCAATGTATGGTTAAAATTGATAATTTGTTGTCGGTGGCGTTCAATATTTACTGTTTCACCAGGCTTCAACAGTTTGTAATACACCATGCCACTCTGATCCCACCAAATACAGAGCATTGTCTTGCGATCAAAACGATTGAGCCTTCGAGTCAATGGGCCGAGTTCACTAGGTGATTACCATGGTTTTTTGCACTTAGGGTTTTCAAAATAAATTCATTTTTCATCACCCGTTGCTCTTCGATGCAGAAATGACTTCCGATCATACCTTTGAAGCAGTATTTTACAGACGATTTTCCGATTTTCCATTTGCCTGTCATTCAATTGATGTGGCACCCATTTTCCCGCCTTTTAGATTTTTTCCATTGCTCGTAATAGGTCGCTAATCGTTTATTGGGGCACATTTAACGCTTTTGATAATTGTTTTTGCGTTTGAGTTGGGTCTTCATCCAATAACTCCTACAGTTTCGCACCTTCAAACTTTTTCGGTCTACCAGAACGTTCTTTGTCGTGCACATCGAAATCAGCACTTTCGAATTGTTGAAACCACGACTCACGTGTTTTTATGGTTGGAGCATGCTCACCCTAAGTTTCTACTAGCAAACGATGATTTTCAGCGCCTTCTTTCTTCTTTTCAGGCACGAAATTCGACATTTTCAAAGAGGTATAAATCTATGACAGCCTTACTTTGGCAAAATATAACATGTATGGCTTTGAAGCTTGACGTCAGTAGAATAAAATAATATATTTGTGTCAAATGATAACATTGCATACTTAAGCCTAGCGACATCTGTTAGAAAAACCAGTAATGACTTTCCGGTACACCTGGTAATTGTTGTATTTAAATGAACAGATTGATGTAATATTGAACTTTGTTTATTTTATTATCATTTCTCAACAACTTGGTCTCTTTTAGTGATTCTTCAAAAATCAGGATGGTATCAACTTTGACGTTATGTGTAAAAATCATGATTTTCGGATTTAGCACAAACAAAATACTAAATAAATGAAAAAAGTTTTGTTCACCTTTTATCTATATCATAGAATTTGATTCTTAAAGGCTTATTAAGAACATTGTCCAACGATGTAACATAAAAGTTGTCCTGAAACAACACCTACAACAAACTTTTAAAATTATCCTCCGGTGTATCAATGGTTTTAAGTCTTCTTCATGTCATCCTACTTCATAATACTTTTAACGTAAATAAGTGGTTAAAGTGCTTTAATGAATGAAGAATAAGGACCTCTCTCTGTGTGTGTTTGTGTGTGTCTCAATATAAGAGGAACAATCATTCAATCAATTATGTTTGATAAACTAGTTGTTCGGCCAAGTCATAACATTACATACTTAAACCCAGCAACATCTGTTAGAAAAACCGGTAATGACTTTCCTATATACCCGGTAATTGTTGTATTTAAATAAACAAATTGATATAATATTGAACTTTGTTTATTTTCCATCATTCCCCAACAACTTAGTCACTTTTAGTGATTCCTCGAAAATCAGGATGGTATCGAACCAAATTTTGCAATGGAAAATACCCCTCACTCTCGAAACTACTAAACAAAAGGTAGTTTGTGAATCTGTGACCTTTCGAACGTTTTATCGTAAAAGACTAAGATAAAGAAAACTAGTGGCTCAACCTTTGCCGACACGTACGTTCCCGTAGAAACAATTTTTCGGCACAAACTCCCACTTCGAAATGACCAGATTGTATACACATTTAAAATATTTCATTTCACAATTTCAATTTGACGTGCAAAGATAAAGAAAAAAAAGCGTATTTTGGGGAAAAGTGATTTAAAAATATTGGATTTTGATTAATGTTTTCGGTAAGCGTAAATTAATATTTTTTATGGTTTCTTGCATATTTTGCAAGCTCTAGTCATAAGCGTCTAAAATCGTTGTCGACGATGTCTTTTCCACTAACGATCACCTGAATTTTCATAAAAGGATAATTCTATAATCACTTAGACGTTTCGCAAGAAGAAATGCAGAAGTATCAGAAGATAAAACTTAACACTAAACGCCCGCATTCCTACAATGAATATAAAATTAACTCTTGAACTTCGGAAACACTCTATCGAATTGCCTTTCGGACGATAAACCGATAGAATGGCCACAGAAGAAGCGCAGGTTCACGTTGAAAACGAAAATACTATTCCTTATCCGAAAATAAATCTAGCGCCTATAACTGCCGTTTCCCCTCCCACCCTATCAATCGTGGGCCAGTTGAGTCGGAGAGATCCCGACGGTGCCTGATTGGGATTTCGAGAAAAGGAAAACAGACGCGTGTGCCCGGAAATAAAGTGGAGCGATGTCAAGCGGTGATCGAAACGAAGAAGGAAGACACATTAAAATGAAAAATGGGGCGGTCATTTTTGATCCGGAGTATCTGGACGGTGGTCGTGTTGTTCGTGGCGGTGTCGTGGGTGATGTGGCAGAAGTAAAACGGCGGCACCTGTTGCCAGACGGGAACAACTGAAGCGGAACCAATGAAGGCGTTGCGTTTCGTATTGACGTCATGGGATTCGAAACTGTCGTTGTGTTAAGAATACGAAATCGTAGGCGAAACTTAACAAAATTCTTACGTGACATGTCTTGTTCTAAAACATATTGATCATTCTAAATATTTAATCGAAACTAAATATTATTATATACAGGGTGTTGAATAAATAACATGAACGAGAGTGTATTAATACATTTATTTTGTTATGGATTTATTTTATTCTTTGATCATTTTGGTCCTTTAGTATTCCGATTTTCTCTAAGTGTCATTTCATTCGTATTTTTTGTACATCATTGTACGTTTAATAATGTTTAATAATAATAATTATAAGCAGAGCTCATTTGTCATTCTTATTTTATAATTCGCTTTTATTGGAATATTTCATTACGGCCCTGTGCCGTTATATTTCTCTGTTTTGTAAGGATCACTTTTTTTTTCTTTTTATATACGAGGGTAGTTTGACAAGTAGTGAGAATGGAAAAGAAAAACGAATTTTTTAAATAAAAAATAATTTTTATTTTTCAATATATACTCCTAAAAGAGCAATACATTTATTCCAAAGGTGCTCCAATGCCCTTACGCCATCTCTAAAATGCGATTCCGGAAGGCTTGCAAAATACTCATTTACGAAGATGATAAGCTCGTCGTTAGATGAAAATTTCTTTCCACCTAGTACCGTTTTCAATTTTGGAAAAAGGTGGAAGTCGGAAGGGGCTAGACCCGGCGAATAAGGCGTATGCGGTACTAATTGGAAATGCAACTCGTGGATTTTGGACATCGCAACTGGTATACGAGGGAGCGTTGTCTTGGTGAAACATAATCTTTTTCTTTGCCATTCCTGGCCGTTTAGCACGAATCTCAACATTTAATTTTTGTAGAAGTCCTGCATAATATTATCCGTTTATTGTGGCACCTTTCTGAAGGTTATCAATGAGCAAAATGCCCTTTGAATTCCAAAAAATTGATGCCATCATCTTGTTTGCCGATAAAATGGTATTCGCTTTCTTTGGAGGTGCAGAACCACGTTCTAACCATTGTTTCGACTATTGTTTAGTTTCGGGTGTACTGTAGTGTATCCAAGTTTCATCGCAAGTAACAAATCGCCCACAAAAACCAACCGAATTCCGCGTATAAAGGTCCAAACACTCATCGGAAATACGTAAGCGAGTGAACTTTTGATCAGTCGTAAGCAATCGCGGCACCCATCTCGCCTAAAGCTTGGAAAGGCCCAATTCTTTCGTTAAAATGTGGTGTTCGCGTTCTGTTGAAATGTTTACCATGTCTGCTATCTCTCTCACTTTGAGTCGTCGATCTTGCGAAATAATATTATGGATTCTTATAATCATTCCCTTAGGAGTCACGGTTTTTAAGTGCTCCAGAGCGCGCTTCATCAACACAGCTTGTTCTACCACGTTTAAGTTCATTTACCCATCCACTAATTGTGGCAGATGATGGAGCAGATTCACCTAATATTTCCCGTAACTCATCTTTTACTTCGGTAGCTTTCATACCTTTAATTACGAAGTATTTAATCACCGCAAGATACTCTGCTTTTTCCATTTTAACAAAACGACGTGTTGCTTCTTTTTCAATCAGCTATCAAAAATAAACTAATCAACCGATTTATCTAAATATCGGAATGTAAACATATAAATAGGCAACCTAAATTACAGTGCATTTGTTTTACCAATTAGAGCGCCACCTATGTGTCATTCTCACTACTTGTCAAACTATCCTCGTAGATGTACCTTTAGATGGGATTATGCTTAACGGTATTAATTTATTGCCTTCAAGTGGGAATGTCGCTTACAGACAATAGTTATTTTATTCCTAGGTTTATTGTAATTATTCTTAACCAATTTAGAAGCTTTTTAGTCTTCATTCAGTGAACTTATACGCCATCTATGGTATTTCCGTTCTGGTATGGTTATGTGGCGTAAATATTTATTTTCTTAAAAGACATTTCGAACCTTCTCTGGGGAATTATTAAGCTAGTGGATGTATTGTTTCTTTAGTATAGTTATAATTGATTAATTCGAAGTAAGGGAGCTTTATATACAGCTGTTTTCAGATATTTTAAGTCGTTCGATCATTATTAACACTTTAATCAGCCGTCATTGTAATAGTACGCCTAAGTTTTTGTGTAGTCGTCTTTCAAATATTTTAGAACATCGTAATCTACATATATTCTACCCGGCTTTAAAACTTAGATACTAGAGGGTACTACTAATATTTAATCCTTTTTATTTGTTTGTGTTTAGAGCCATATTTTTACTTATTTTTTTATTTTTCATCATACACAGCATCATCTAAATTTTTTATTACGACTTTATGTAATGCTTAATGTGAGGAAGGTTTGTAAACAATTTAAATTGGAACTAACAAGAATATTTTGAGCATAATTAAGTTTCTTCACAATTTTCTAACCTTCATCGTTGTCTTTTGCACTATAATTGGTCGTTAATTTTGTTTTGAATGGAGAAATTGATTATATATAGTTTATAAATTGAACCTCGTTTTTGTTTGATTTAGGTACCTTTATTGTTTTTGTATGATTGCTTTGATAAATGAAGCAAACCTGTAAGAGATTCTTCGCATTTAGGATCTCTTTAACTCTACTACCTGTCTTTAAATGTGGCGCCCTTTTGATAAAAAATACTCTTCAGCATCTACAAGGTGGCTGATGAAAGCTGCTACCAAAAAAAAACGTAATAACTTGTTTTCTGTGTAACCAACCTATTCCATTTTTATTTTATTTTATAGATTGATCTTTAAATTTAACTAAAATGGAGAATTGGGACAATGAAACAAGAATTTGGATAGTGCAACGGTTTCACGCTTTAGAGTCCGTAGTTTCCATCCAAAGAGAATATAGGCGCACGTTTGGCGGCACTCCTCCTAGCAGATGGACTATAATGAGGCTCGTGAAGAATTTTGCCGAGCGAGATCCCTCAGATCGGACGCAGGAAACTATAGCTGCTGTAGCTGCTGCCACAATCCAATCCTCAAGTTCCGACAAGGAGCTTATCTGCTCTAATGGGTGTCAGCAGACAGTCACTGCAGACAATTTTGCACCAAGATTTTAACTTATTTCCATATAAGATTCAATTAAAAAAAAAACTGAACCCAAGAGTTTCCGATTCGCTTGGAATTTTGTGAGAAGATCATTCAAATGGCGTCAGAGGATGAAAACGTCTTGAACTGCATTTTTATGTCTGACGAGGCATATTTTGATTTAAACGGCAATGTTAGCAAACAAAATTGTCGAATATGGAGTAATTCTAACCCACAGATACTCCATCAGATGCAATTACATCCACTTCGCGTCACAGTGTGGTGTGCAGTTTCTTCAAGGTTCATTGTCGGGCCTCACTTTTTCGAAGAAAGCGGTCTTACTGGTACGGTCAATGGAGACCGTTACTTAAAGATGTTGAAAGAGTTTTTCTTTCCAGAATTACGAAGAAAGAGAATCCTTTTCAACTCTGTTTGGTTTCAACAAAATGGGGCAAGTTGTCACATAGCCACGCCTGTTATGACAGAATTGCAGCAAAAATTCCCCAATAAACTGATTTCAAGAAACTCCACATTCCGTTGGCCTCCTGACCTCACTGCACCTGATTTTTTTTGTGGGGTTATTGCAAACAAGAAGTTTACAAAAGAAACCTAACACATTTGGATGATTTAAAGCAATCCATTCGAACGGTAATTGAGGCAATTCCCGCTGCAACACTCCAGGCAGTAATGAATAACTTTTTGATAAGATGTCGCATATGTGTCACCGAGGGTGGAGACCATTTGAATTCAATTATTTTCAAAACTTCATGAATTACTTTAATAAAAATGTATTATTTTTCAAATGAATTACTAAAAATAAATTACATAAACTTTACAAAAAGTTATTTGAGTTTCTTAATGTAGCAAAATTGATCAGTCACCCTGTATCTAACGCTTTGTCGAGGGACTCACTCCACTCTACAAGTCTAGCCGATCAGCTGCATCCCCTACCTCTTGACCACAGAAACACCACCTGCATAGGTGTTAAAACAGGTAATATACAGTCTATCGTAGAGAAAACCGAACTTTTTTAAAATAAAAACAAAAGCTTACTATTTTGGTAAGATTCATTAATTTTATTCAATACAACGTTTTGCACGGCAGTCAATTAACATGTCGAATGAATTTTTAAGTTCATTTTTAATGGCTCCGACGTCGGCATAACGCTATTCTTTCATCGGCAAATGTAGTTTAGAGAATAGATAGAAATCACAGGGGGCCAAATCAAATGAATACAGATTTTTTGCACCAGGATGTTCGTCGTCATTTATGTCCGTACGACTGCCTTTAAATCATTTATATCACTCATACACACTTATACGTGATAAACACACATCATCATACACTTGTTTCATCAAATTAGACGTTTTGGCATACGATTGACCGAGTTTAAAACAGAACTTGATATTTGCTCTTTGTTCAAAATTCATGTTTCGACCAATGCCAAATACACACTGTTACTTTACCCACAATTTCTCCGCTTCTAATGATGCAAATGTCATGATATTTTGACATAACATTGGTGAAAAATCTACCTTACCGACGCATATTTTTTAAATAGATGGCGCCACTAAGAATTACTATTTTAAAAAAGTACGGCTTTCTCTGCGACACACTGTGTAGGTGTGAATAGATTTACGTATTCATTTGATTTAGCATTCTGTGATTTCTTTCTCTGTCTTCAACCTAATTTAACGATGACAGAAGAGTAATACATCATTAAAAACACTGAACAAGTAGTGACCACGACCCTCAACAGTATTAAAGAAAAGATATAAAAGACTCATTTAAAGAATTAATCGATCGTACCAAACGTTGTATCGAAGTCGATGATTCATACAATGATTCACATAATTGTAATTGGCTCGTGTTTTATTTTTATATCAAAAGTAATTTTTTTTTTTTGGAGAGAGTTGACGTAATTGTCTATTTATTTTTATAGCTATTGTTCAAATATCACCCCGAAGTATAGAAAATTGATTGCCTAACTCTATCTTGTATTACTTTGGCCGTTAATTTTTCAAAAACGGATTAAAATCTCCAAGGAGTCTGGAAATTAGCAGGAGATTTTCAT